>JAHWFO010117521.1:1310990-1374145 GCA_023313115.1 Rhysida immarginata
CAACAGTTCACAGATTGCGTCCGTGTCATGTAGCCGAGAGAAAGACCAACTGCAGGAAGCTCTACAAACGTTATTTAGCAGGTGATAAATGGCGGTTTGTTGTTACTTTAGATGAAGCTTGGGTCTATCTGTGCGATAGAAACAAACTCGTGCAATATTTTATCGTCCTAAGGATGGAAAACGACATTATGATTGGTTCCGTCAATGTCGTGAAAGTTTTCCACGAGGTTTTATGGTGGTCGCGGAAACTGTCACACGGGCAAATTACTAGATTTATAGGGTTGAAAATGCGGCATACTATCAGGCTTACATCTTAGAACCCATTTGCCGCCAGAAAATTCCAACTCTATATGGTAAAGAGGCTAGACGTATGTGGATCCACCAAAACAAAGCGTCCAGCCATACGGCTAAATCAACGGTTGTCTACATGACTAGGATGGAGAGGCAGGAAACAGGAATTCGCGCTATACCATTCACGGACATACCCGTGAAGTCAACCGATGCGTCGCCAATGGATATCTGCGGTTTTGGTGTTTTGAAACGGGGACTTTGTGACAGGCGACCGCGAACTATGGATGGCTTATGAAAAGCAGTAAAGGAGATATGGTCAGGAATACCCGACACTACTCTGCAATCAAGCTTGCTACACTGGAAACTCCGTTGTCGAGCTGTAGTGCAAAGACAGGTCTTTCAAATCGAGCATCATCGACTATGGAAAAATGGTCTTCTGAATTAGGATAGTTTCTGAAAGTCTGTGAAATAACTATGACTCAACCTCTGTAGCGGTTAATTTAGGGTTATTGGAAAGGTGCAATACTTCTAGGGTTTCTTTGAAATCATTGATGCAATGGTCTTCTTTAATGAGCTGGGCAGCAAAGAGAGATTTGGATTTTTTTTCTTGTATGACGTCATAAGTTCCTTGAAGTTACGATTTGAAATCGACGTTCCTATTGACATTGCTACGGAAGGCTGCATGGCATTTTTCTTTATATTTAGATGAAGGCGGGAATAAATGCCAAAACTAGTCAAATCCATATTGGTTTCTCTAATGTTGTACTGTAAGAACTCTATTAATATTATTAAGAAATTTGGAAGATTGTCCATTCTTTTATGCAGAAAACTTGAAATTGATACAGAAAAATAAAGCAAAGCATATTGTCCTATAATAATTTCCAACATCATCTAAGCTAAAGATATCAAAATTTTATTGCATTTTGTAAAGTTCAATTGAAATAAGTCTATTTTCTTTATCTAGACTAAGATCCATTGAATGGTTTATTTCCAAAATCTGCGATATTCTAAACCCGGCGTTTGTTTTTAGCTAGTGTTTAGAATAAACCCTATGGCCCTCTTTACTCAGTGTAATAAAAAGTTCTTTCTAAACCTTGTTAGTTTCTAAGGCACAACTTGTCTTTCTTCTATATAAAAGAAAATTGATAATTTCTAAATTTTCGATACATTTTTGAAAATTACTGTCGCTCTCGTCATTGCCGACTCCAGAACTTCGAACTCCTCGTCTAGAATGCTGCATTCGTATTCGACTTGGATATTTCAAGATTTGCAGCATTCCTGCATTTGCTGCTTATTCTTTCGAATGCTCAATTACGTTTATGAGTAAACCTAAACACGGCATTTACATAAAAATCCAGAAAAAACTAGTTAATAATGTGATTCAAAATAAATACGATCTCCGTCAGAATGGAAGTGAGGCTTGCCGTCGAGGTGCAGCATTTCTTTTTGCTTTTCGATGTTTATTGGAGTTATAACAGAACATTTGCCAGTTTTCCTTTGCATGGTCGTTGTCTCTGCAACTATTTCATTACTACACGGTCCTCGTACATGTGTTATGATCCTGTTTTTTATCGTTCTTGGTCATCAATCGGTTATGTATACATTATATCAACAAATAAGTGAATAAATACAAGAAAGGATGTTCTGTCGAGTGTGGACATGAAATGTCCAACTTTCAATGTCGGTTAGTCATAAAATAACATTATCATTTGTGACGTTTCTAAACGGAGCACAGCAGTATGGTATATGCAGAGTGTCCCAAATTGATGTATACACTCTTTGAATCGTTATAGCTCAGAAACGAAATGAGACGGAAATTTAAGGTTTGTTATTTATCTTCCAGACGGCGCTAAAGCATAGCAACACGTTCATTGTTGTTCTTTTGTTTATAAACCAAAATGCGGTGAGACTTTCTTTTGATGAATGTAAGTGGATACTGAAGTGTTATTGGAAAGTAGAGAATGTTGTTGAGGTTCAACAACGTTGGAGGGTTGAATTTTGTACACCACTGCCAACAAGGGTAACAATAACAAAAGTCCAAGACAAGTTTGAAGCCGAAGGAACGGTGAAAGATGTGTTGAAAGGTCGATGCGGAAGAAAGAGAAGTTCCACTTGATAAAGAGAGTGTTGATGCCGTCATGGAGATTTTTGCACGATCCCCAAAGAAGTCAGTGAGGCAATGCTCTCGTGAAATTCCTATCCCCAAATCCAGTGTTCACTCCATCAATGATATTCCATTAGCTACAATCTAATCTGTTTTGTTCGTCGGTGTTGGGAGTGAACTGCGGTAGAAGGTGGACATTTTGAACATGTACGAGCTTATGGAAGTTTAAGGAATGAAAAACAACAAACTTTATATTTCTATCTCGTTTCGTTGCTGAATTATAACGTTTAAAAGAGTACATACATCAATTTGGGACACTCTGTATGTGAAAAATGTTCAGGATAGCCGTACAACTTTAACAACCCTGTTGAGTTGTTAAATATATCCTACTTTTAGAGAGAGACCTGCACACTGCGAGTTATGGTAGAATAACTGCCCAATTACTTTGGATGCGAAGCGCTTTTGGGAATGGTGTGTTCTTTGTAGTGAAGAATTCTTTAACTCTTTCAAACTACAGGACTTTCCCTAAGCATTGCGGCGTGGGAATATTTCTAAGAACGCACTGTATTTTTCTCTGGACAGGTTAACGTCTGTTAGACCAAACATGACTTTCGTTTATCAATATTATCTCGTTCATGGATCTGTCATTCTCTTTGTGTGTATGTAAATTAAACTCGGTATTACTCTAACTGGACACTGTTGTTAGTGTTACAGGTAAGCGAGACTGACCGGATGCATTTATTCCTGACATGTAGGCCTATTCATGCGAGCAATAGCTGTCCTGAAATGCAGCTTACAGGATGGCAGAAAAACAGTAAAAAAATTGACAGAAGCAGTTTTCACAGGATAACCTTCTCCTTTTACTGCGGCAGAAAGAATGAAAGGAATGTTCCTGTTGATTGGTTACATGTGTAACGTGATGCACAAAACCAATCAGAAAAGGCATTGCACGGTAATGCGAATGAACACCAGAACATACCCGTAATTGATTCAACGGTGTCAAATTGGAGTGAGAAAAACTTTAGTTGGTAATAAATAATTTTATCGGAAATTTATTGTTGTGTTTGTTTTGTCTAAGTATTTCTTCCACTCATCTAAGTAATTGTCAATTGGTTTATCCAACCTATTCACTTTACCTCGTAAATTGAAAATGCATTGAAAATGTTGTGGCGTTTTAGGGAGGATCAAGGTAAATTATTGTATGATTATTGGACAGATTCCTAAGACTGACTTACTTAACTCGGACAATTACCGTATTGCTGATTTTGTGAACACCTATTATTATCGCGCTAAAATCATTCATGACGTTAATAAAGTATATATAAACACACACAGATTAGTTTGTAATGCATAAGTAGATAAATGGAATCGCGTTTTTAAATAAATAGTAATAAATGTTGAAATAAAACGTATGAAAGAAAGAGAAGGGGTTCAATATCTATTAAGCTTAAATACCACGTTTACGTAAAATGCTGACTGTCAGGTAAACTCCGGTAGACCTCTCCCCTACAGATTTGGAATTGTTGGCAAGAATAAATTTTTCTAAAATCGCTTTTGTAATTAATTTAACACATTTTCATCCTGAAAATTATTGAATAAATAATTATCGAAAACAATCCAATCTACTTGATGATGGAATATAAAGTAAAGCGAAATTCTCAAGTACTCAGTGTTTGCGGCGCTTGTTACCATTCGCTCTCTTCATATTGGTTCACATTCCTTTATTCTTTTGTTGACCGTTTAAATCGTACAAGTGCATTGCTTTCTATAGGCTTCCCTTCGTCCGCTGCTAATTCCAAAGGTTTGAGAAGAACCTGCTTCCATGATCATATAGTTGTTTCTTTCGCGCTCATCGTTCTCATCGTTCTGATTATGTCGTCACGTGATTATGTCGTGAAATCGGTCACGTGATTATGTCGTCTTTTCCCGATTTCTTTATTTTTTTATCGCCATTCGTTTGCGATTGCGATAAATCGTCGACTCCTGTCACATTTTTGTTTATTATATTTTATGTATCTTTAATGTTTGCTTTTCTTGGCATGAGACTAACAAAAGAAACTGCCTGATAAGCCATGAAAAACTGAGTGATAAATTGTGAAATACTGTGCCCTTATCGCAGGTCTCACAAAATTTCAGTGACAAGATATGAAACTAATTTCAGCTCTAGCACAGTGCGAAGGATATTCCTTAATTTGGGTTACTTAGTTGTGCAGAGCTTCACGAATCATTGAACATTTCAACAAATGTTGGACGCCGATTGATATGGTCAATATGAGTTTCATTAATGGTTTCATTCTTTTCATTCTGTAAATTTCATTAGCTTCGGTGCTAACTTCGCATCTGCAATTGTGACCCTCTTATTTTTTTGAGGGGTGTATAATGTATTCAAGATCAAAAGATCTGTAATGAGCTCATTTCGTACGGACTGATTATTTTCCTTATGTTGCCCCATTCAACAGCTTTACCGGATATTATTGTATCGTACAATGAGTAGTGTTTTAGCATCCAGTTTCGCTTGCGCATTATATATATATATATATAGCAACAAAATATAGCGTGTAATCACAATGGGAATGCCAGCTCGATAGCTGAGAACCCTACGGCGCAGGTCCTGTCGCTCTCGAAACCAGTGAACCGCGGGTTTGAACCCTGCATAGGGCATGGATATTTGTGTTTGTGCCTTTATTAACAAGCTTGGAAGACCAAGCAAAGCGTCAGTAGGCTGATCCCCTGCTAGGTTAATTTTCAAAGACATATCTAATGGTTATTTAACATCCTTGACACCGAAAAGTTAAACGAGGAATAGCAAACTTAGGGTCTGATGTAGGAAACGATCGGCGATCGCAAGCAAGCAAAAAGAGGCGAAGCTTCCTATTTGCGAATCGTTTGCACTGCAAGAAGCAAATTTCTTGCAACTTACAATGACGTTGTCTTTGTATTTGTGAGAACCAAGAGCTCCCGCAAATCGTGATAGGCTAATTTTGCGAAAAGAAAGGATATTTTAAGAAAGTCTACATAGTTATGCGTGTAATAATAACTGATAGTAATTTATAGATCACAGAAATAAGTTAAGATGAGTCGAAGATGTTTATTCATTCTTTTCATTTGTAATAACGAGCTGTCGGCGATGACATACAAGGTGAGACAATTAATAAATGAGGCTGGAGAAATTTTAACAAATACATGACATATTTCTGGCAAAACTGTTTAATACTTTTCAAAATAGCCACCTTCTGATGCTACACACTTATTGCAGCGTTCATAGAAGTTTTGGAAAAATGCTTTAAAGTCCTCTGTCTTAACCCTTCCAAGTTCAGCTGTAACGTTCTTTTTGATGTCCTCTATATTCTCAAATCGTGTCTTTTCAGACTTGTTTTCACCTTTGGGAAGAGGAAAAAGTCTGGTGGAGACAATTCTGGGGAATAGGGAGGGTGATAAACAAACATGAAGCCGATTTTAAATGGTATTCCTAATTGAATGCGGAACAAGTTTGTAATTGAAAATTGGTCCCTATCTTATCCGTTATGAGATGAATTTTATATATGCCTAAATTTGCATTATTAATAAAATCAGGTCATCGGAAGGTCACTACTGATAGCCCACCTGCGACTTACTATTTATTGGCTACAACAGATTTGGGATGTCCAATTTTTGGACAGATAGATGAGGTGCAACAATCACCCTGTGAGGTATAGACTTTAAATGAGAAAAAAAAACAAATTATACCTTCTACTTAAAACCTTGCCATCGTGTGAGATAAATCATCCTTATCTTTAAGTGATCGAGAAACTTTAATAACTTCATTTCATAACTTCATTATAAAAAATAATATAACTTCTTATCATTTTTTGCTTTTAAACCTGAAGGATCGTTGACATAAGGTTAGTCCGAGGTCAGTAGTTTTTTTTAGTTGACGTTCTCACTCGATATCAAGTCGAGCATTAAGAAAGAAGAGAGATAGCAAAAGCGTGCGTTTAAGTGAAGAAAAATAAAGAGGGAGAAAGGAAAGGAAAGAGAATGATGGTACTGCAAACAGAAGGTATCCCATCATTCATCACGAAAGAAGAAGCGTTATTGAATCGGAAGTTCTTTCCCCTTATTCTCTCTCTCTCTCGCTCTTGTCTCTCTATTTAACAAGATTTAAACCTAACGAACCACAACCACTTCTCGACTCACCATCTTTCCTTTTTCTTCTCTCGTTTTTCCTTTTAACGAGATTTTCCAAACCAATTACTATAAAATATCTTCCCATCATCTTCCAGGAGGAAAAACAATAACGATGGTCATAAATTTGATAATAGAAAAATAAATTACGTTTTGTTGTTGTGGCGTCAGTTCTCTATATATTTCCGGATACTCTGAGGTTAACGCAATAGACGCGAAAGACAAAGAGTCTAAGTAAAATAGGAGAAGAATCTAACGATTTTTCACCGAGAAAGAAATGGAAATTCTTGAAAAGATTAAAACAAATGTCCTCGGAAAACCAATTTTTGCGTGAGCTCCTCGAAAGGAATTAAAAGTATAAAATTGCTTGCTCCGAAACCATATAAATTATCATTTATACTCGCGTACTTGATATTGGAAGATATTAACTTTCGTTTTATATTCGGACCATTTATTTTGAAAGTGATGGAAATCCATTCTTCCTTGTTTCCAGATATTTAAGAATTTCTTATTTGTATGAATTTTCAATTAATTTTTACTAAAGCGTGTAGATATCTTAATTTAAAAAATGAATTTAATTTTTTTATTTACTGACGGATATAAATGCAACGTTTAGTTTGAAAGTGGTAAAAGTTCATTTTAAGGAAAATTTTGAGAAAAAATAATTTAGATATAATGTATTGTGATTTTGTAAGAACATATGCAATTTTCAGTTTATATTTTAACAATAGCGTCCTGATCTGAATGCACCCTCATATTTCTAATTACGAAGGGCGTAATTTTTGACCTGAACTTTATTTTTTATAAAATCAGGAAACTATAAAAAAGCACGCACACACTAAATATTTCTCAAAGAACCCTCCTTGCTTCTCTGCACATTTTTTCCAGCGTTCTGAAAGTATCTGGATACCGGTTCTGTAGAAATCTTCAGGGTCATGTCGAAACCTCGTCAGGACAGCGCTTTTCACTTCCTCACTGGAGCCGAACCTCTGCCCTTCCAAGAACTCTTTCAATGGTCCAAAAAAGGTTATAGTCACAAGGGGAGAGATACGTGCTGTATTGAGGATGTGGTAAGATGTCCCATTTGAGTTCCGTCGGTGTGTTCATAGTCATTTTGGCTGTGTGCGGTAAGGAGTCCTGGTCGCTTTTTCTTTAGTGCTGGCTTCAGGGACGTCCTCAAAATGTCACAGTAGTAGGGTGGATTTATGGTCCGACGGTGTCATCGTGAATTTCTTGGTCGTGGTGAATCAGGGTGTCGCCACTCGATGCTCACACGCTTGCTTTCAGGAGTATGGTGATGAATCCATGTCTCGTCGGTGGTCTAAACACGCCTTAGGAAGCTGTCAACTTCTACGTCATATCGCTGCAGCAGCATGGAACAGATTTCCACCCGGGTGGTTTTGTGATCCTCGGAGAGTTGCTTAGGGACCCATCTGGCACAGATCTTGTTGAATTTCTGTGCTGATGTTCAGTATTGAAGCCAATTCTCGGACATGAATACGCCTGTTGTCCCTTAGCTCATTTGTTCGTGCAATGATGCCATCATTGACAGTAGCTGCTGGCCTTGCCTTATGAGGTTCATTTTCGGTGGATTCTCGACCTCCTTCAAACTTTTGGCACCAAGCAAAGACGGATGATCTAGACAAATATGACTCGGTGATCTGTTATTGAAGTCTCTGATGAATTTCAAATGCTTTCACAACTTTGTTGTGGAGAAACTTGATTATTCGTTGTTCGACACATCCCTGTCCGCCATTTTGTTTAAAAAAACAATCAGTTGTCATGGCAACCGGATGAGTGCTGCTGAATTTGCATGACAGGCAGTAGTTGCCATCCCAACAGTGAAAGTTTAGATCTTTACAACAATGAGATTTACAAAAAATAAAGTCCAGGTCAAATTTGAAAGCCCCTCGTACTATGAAAATCAAAGCTACAACTTACTTTTTTAAAGACGTTTTAAAACATTTCTTATCATTTGGAATTGAAGTCTCTTAATAGCATATTATATAGGGTTTCCAAAAAGTATCTTTTCGCGTTTAGAAATTCGTTAAAGAGAAAGAAACATGGATATGCACTTATAGTTTTCATGGCACTGACGAACTGAACAGTCGTATTACAGCGGCCATTTAGAGGCTGTCGATTCGCCAATGCTTTGGAAATCCCTAACATTGTAAAAAAACAACGACAACTTTGATACTTTCTTTATTGAAGAGGTATAGAGCTCCTTTACAAAATGTGAATATTTATTAGATCTATAGGTAAATTTTTAACAGAGAAAATGGTTAAAGAACATGTTCTTTTTTTTTTTTTTTTTTTTTTTTTTCAAATTTTTAACATTTTTTTACCAATTGATTTTTTCTCATAAGTGTCTATTTCAGAAATGTATAACTATCCACATAACATATAATCGAATAAAAATCTGTTTCCATAGTAGGCTACATGCCATGCATTTAGAATAACGTTGAAAACCACTCGTATCACTTTCATTAAATGACCTGTACTCAGTTAATACAACAGAAAAATAATATTTTTACAGTTTATGTTATTTAGTGTTTATCGAACATTTCTGCTCAGACAAATCTTTTTTTTTTACATAAATAGTTAATATCTGCCTGTAGAAAAAAGAAATCAACAGTTTGTGTTATCTTCATAATCACTGTTTTTTTTTTTGTTGTTTTTTTACAGGCGGCAAATGATCGGGTCCGGGTACCCAGATGCCGTATACATTGGGTAATTAATTTAATAAAAAATCCATATCGAAACAGCGGTTGCGTAGCATGTAAATGTAAGGGCCAGGAAATATCTATAGAGGAAAGCTCATTCAATAAATATAATCTTGCAACATTCCAAGAAGGAGCTTTAGCTGTGACGTAGAAGTAATTTATAATCGAGAATTTAAAGTCTAGCTAAAATTACTATAAACAACGTAATCCATTTAATACTTTCCAAATTTACGTCTATTTTATTGCTCAATGCATTACAATAATTAAGTGATTGAGTTCTTGCAACACCACCTAAAGAGAAAGCCTGAGCGTGGAAACGTCATACATTGTTACATCACGATACGAAGTCATAATTTAGGGCATTGGTAGAAATGCGATTAAAGATGACTTTTTATGATGATGTAACAATGTATGAGGTTTACGCCCTCAGGCCTTATCTTTAGGTTGTGTTGGTTCTTGAGCCTCGGCAAAGCGTAAAAGATGAACAGAAAGCAACAGTGTATTCATTCACGACGAATCGATTGTAATATGACAGAATTTTGTTTCTGTGGAATTATTGGACTTGTCAAGCGCTGACTTGAAAGAATTGAAGTAGGAGGCGAGTAGGGGGGGGGGGGGGGACAATCAACGTCAAAAAACAATAATGTAGTTTTTTGGTGCTTGTAATAAATTTTTGTTAAAACAAATATACGATTATTTATTGAATGATGTCTTTTAAGTTCCCGTTTGTGCAGTGATAGCATAGCTGGTCGATAGCGGTGACTTGAGTGACTTCGAACGAGGAATGATTATGGGTGCTTGAAGGACTGGATTTAACATTTATCATAGGGTTAACCTTAACCACAACATTGTCTAGGGTATGCAATGAATGGTGCAAAGTAAGGAAAATATGAAATCATTCCAGCGCTGGCAATCTTCCGCCATCAGGCGCATATCCTCTATAGTAAGATCCCAGCGACTGGACCCAGATTCTCCATGCAGAATCCACATTTCCCTTGCGGTAGAACTCCCTTCCAGCTGACCGAAGACCTCTCTGTTCCCATTCCAAGTTTTGCTGCGATTACAGCTACTGAGAGACGCATGTCTTCGTTAATGATGGCGTCAAACCTTTCCTTGTTGCGTTCAGTGGAGAGAGTTTGAGGACGACCGCTACGAGGCCTATTTTGGATGCTTGTGTTTCCATCTTTGAAATGTTTCACCTACCTCCTAACGCTGCTAGCGCTCAAACGCACATCTCCATATGCACGCTGATGTTTTTGGTGAATTTAAGCAGTGAGGATTTCCTTTTTACCAAGAAATTCGATGACGAAATGAAACATCATTGCCATCAATTTTGTATCTAGCATCATTGATTACGCTACTGAAGTCACATCACTGCAACACGTGATAGATTAAGATGTTATAAAATGGTAGATTAAGATGTTATAATTGTTATCTCTGTATTAGTAAATTCTGATTTGTTAAAATTGTTGCTCAAGACTTTCAATCTGACCCTCTTATATTCGATTTATACGTTCCTAGAAATGGAGGAATTATACGTTCCTAGAAAGGATTCCTTATTAAATTGATATCAGTGTAGAACACACTTTGTTGTTGTTCTTAAATACAGGGTCATCGTAAATAATAGTTACTGGGTTTCAACTTTCTATTAATTTTAGAAAATAAGAGTTAATTAGATTAATTAAATTTAGCATATCCAGAAGCTTTCGAAGCTCTGTCTGCTGTGAAGCTCTTTCTGATGAAAATGTCTGGCATACTTATAATTATACCCATTTATGCGTGAATGGTTTTTGTTCGCTTGCACTTTAAGAAGAAACGTTGCAGGCAATAAGATGAGTCAGCAAATTGGATGCAACTTGAGTACCGTTTGATGTCTGCGGGGAAATCTCAGTAAATATCAATTAAGTTAAATTAATGTTTACCGAAGTCGGTTTTCTTATAAAAATAGAGTATTTCTTCAATTAAAAATTCAAATGGATATCTCTATTTTTGTTTTTAGATAGCTAAAGGAATGAGAATGATATAATCCAAAAGCGAAAAGTTTCCAGGAGATCATATTGAAAGTTCATAATACAAGGTGATTCTGAAAAAGTGTGTACAACTGTAAGCAATGACATTGGTGACCAGAATGAACATTTTCTTTTAATACAATGTGGGTCCGAATTTTTTTATTGGTTTGAACTTTTATATTTGTGATTATTTGTGAATATAGCTTATTAGGAGTATATTTTGAAGAGATTACGGAGATATATTCTATATTCATTGAAGATGTTGGTTTGGTTTGTTTGTTTGGTATTAACGTCCTTTTCAACTGCAATGATCATTTCAGGACGGCGTTATAGAGGCCGCAAATTTTGCCTCGCAAGGGTTCTTTAACTTGCAGCCGGCAAACGACTACACGGGACCAGCTTTACTTCCCTTCCGAAGGAAGTGCGTGATCTCAGGATTTTCCTCCCGAAAAAATCCTCGTCGTCCTCGGCTGGGGTCGAACCCGAGTCCTCGGGCATCAGAGGCGATCACGAAACCACTAAGCCACCGAGGCCGATACATTGAAGATGTTATGTGAATATTATACACTATAGAAATGACCAAGAAATGTATGTTTAAGAATCACAAAATCTCATGGCTGTGCCTTACATGAGAGTTTGTTTAATCTTTAATTAGTAAAATATTTACCCACATATGTAGCAAATCTAAATAAATGTTGCCTGCATCCAATGGGGCATCATTTTACTGCTACATAGTGCAATGTATTTGTAGACTTATTCTAGGTAAGTTTAGTAAATTCTTCGTAGCTTTGTTCAAAGTTCAGAATATTTTGAAGAATGTTTTATTTAGACTTAAAAATAAATAAAATAAAAAAATATTTACAAACAGCATTTGAAATAGATTTGCCAATAGTTGTTCAAGAACAACTCGATATTAGTTGTTCAAGCATATTACTTTTTGCCTTATAATAGAAACAGATAAGTGAATTTATTCTTATTAACTTTTGGACAAAAAATAACACCTAGTCAATAATATTTCTTCACTTTTTATGGTAAGGTTTTTTTCGTATATAGCTGACAAACTCGTAACAGAATGAATACTTGTACATATGTTTAAATCGCAAATGATAAATTACTAGATTTGATTAAAATGAACTTTATGGAAAAATTCGATTCTAAATATTTTGCGTAATTTTAAAAAGACGGTATAGACTCGCTGCAAATGATTGAATGACGGAAGGCACATTGAACATTTGTAAGCCGATAGTTAATCCGGCATCTTACCGTCTGAAACTCTGCATAAACTGATCCCTATCCAGAGCTTTAATGTCTGTAACCTGACAACGCCATCTGTTGGTCAAAAATTCAAACAATTCTAGCAATAATATTTTTTTTTCCTGGAAAAAAAAAACCGACTTCATTTCAATCGTTTTTGTGCAAACAGAATTTTTTATCTGCATACTTGTTCGAATTATTGAGTTTTAAAGTTTCTCCTTACTTTTGGATCACCCTGTACATACAGCATATTGTCTTTAGTGGACGGTGGTTCACGATCGTCTTCGACTGAGCTGTTTGCTCTAGTCTTCGAGTTAGTTCAATTCTCAAAAGAAACTCCACGTACAAATATGATTACAACTCCGTGCCAAAAAATTACGATAATCCCACTCAGCCGAGTTAGATTCAAAATATTTAAGAAAAAGATCTAATAAGCTATCGAGACCTAGATTGCTTAATTAGTCACGTGTTCCACATCTTTCCATCACAGCTTTTTTATGCCGATAATTTTTTTTTCGCTTCATGCAACTTTTCAGGAAAAGAAAATTACACTATGCAACAGGAATGGACAAAAAATTACGATATTAACCCAAAAACTTTATTTCAAACAAAAAAGACCTTTTAATTTTGTTCAATATTTTGAGGCATCACCTCTAGCCTTAATAACATCTCTTATTCTGTCAGGCATGCTAGCAACAAGTTTATCAGAGTCCACTTTATTGATGTTTTTCCACACCTCTCGAAGACAGTCAATGAGTTGTTGCTTATTCAGCGGAACTTTTTCTTTTATGCGTTTTTTCATCAGCTTCCAGATGTTCTCAATTGGGTTGGGGGTCTGGTGAGTTGCTTGGTCATGGGAGAATGTCTATTCTCTTGTCATTTATGCACTTGATGGTGCTTTTCGATGTGTGACATGATGCGCCGTCTTGCTGAAAGAGGAATATATCGAGACACAACTGTTCAGATGATGGAATCATGAAGTTCTCTAGTATGTCCTGATATACGGCGGAGTTCACTCTGCTTTTTAGAATGCATAACTCCCTAACACCATCTGCAGACATGCTCCCCCACCGAGGCTGAAAACTTCGCAGATCTCTTCAGGCACGCCTTCTGAAAAGCCTCTTGCTTCATCCGCCAGATTCGTACGCCTTGATCACCGTAGCACACACAGAAGATGGACTCATCACTAAAGATGACATTGTTCCAATCTTCCTGTCCCCATGATAATCTTCCTGTCCCCACGATAATCTTCCTTGCACTAGTTGACACGAAGCCGACTGCTTAAATGTCATCAAGGGTTTTATTTTGGGCACGCTTGAATTAATACCCACACCATGCAGGCGTCGGACGGCAGTTCTTTGGGAGATTTGTACGCCACACGCTTTCCATGCAGAGTGCAGAAATTTTGAGCTTCTGAAACGGTTGCAAGTTGCAATTTTTCTCAGCATTCAGTCCTCTCTGGGTGTTGTAACTTTAGATCTGCCGTAGTTTTATCGCTTTGATGAAATATTCTCGTTGGTTTTGTACTTTTTCAGAACACTGAATACAGTTGACTGTGCACAGTTAACATAACTAGCAATTTCTTTTTGCTTTTTTTCCACTGTTGTTGAGGGCAATGATAACTTGCTTTACAGCATCCGTGATATCAGTTCTTCGACCCATTTTCTCAAACAGGATTCCAAAAGCGGCTCACAAAACTTCTAAACCACTATTTATGGAAGATATATTACCAGGTGACCACAAAAATAAAGAATTCGTTATTTATAATTTGAATGCATTCGAATATCGTAATTTTTTGTCCAATCCGGTTGCATATTGTAATTTTCTGTCCCTGAAAAATTGCATGAAGCGAAAAAAAAATTATCGGGATAAAAAAAAGCTGTCATGGAAAGATATGGAACACATGACTTATTAAAATAATCTAGGTCTCGATTGTTTATTAGACGTTTTTCTTAAATATTTTGAATCTAACTCAGCTGAGTGGGATTATCGTAATTTTTTGGCACGGAGTTGTAGAATTGTAGAGTACGGTTTATAAATACCCGAATTGTAGATTAGGATTCTAATACGAACTGCATACATTAGTGATAAACCTTATGAATTTTTTTCTCGAAAATTTTGGGAAGTGCATGAAATGGCTTTGCAGGGGTATTATTTTGGTGAAAGCTACTCGTAGAATTTTTTTTTATTAAATTCGGTGAGTCAAAATACGTGGGTTCTCCTTGTCAGTCTAATTTGCTATCGGTTGTATTTTGTGCGTCTAGAATTTCTAGAAATATAAATACATCAAACGATGAAAGGCTTCACATTTTCTCTTAAGTCATTTTGAAAGCGTCATGCTGTTTGATATAAATTAAACCGTCGGGGATTTTGTTGGCGATCTCGTTCGCAATAACACCCGACTTGGCTATGCCATAGGCCTCCCGCATTGCGCTTCCATTCAGGTCCTGTCAGCTCCTTCAAAATTGTATAGCTCAGTTCGTTTCGCAAGAAGTTCATTAATTTTAAGAATTTGGAGTTCGATTTGGAAATATATGCTAAGCGATTATCGGTACTTTCTTCTTATTTTTATAAAATTGTATGTGACCAACTTTCATTAATCACTATTTTACTTATAGCGGTGTTATTTATGGACAATAAAATACAGACCACGAATCACTACAGTGGATTGCAATGGTAAGAATTTTAAAGTGTAGGTTACTGATTTCCGAATGACTATCTGTTAGCCAGAAAACATTTTTCTTTTACAAAAATATTATATATATGTTTGTAACCTCTAAATCTTCGCAACTCATGCTCTATAATAAGAATACGAACCCGACCGGGATTGTTCCCCAACGGAACGAAGTACGCTGCTGAGAAATTTCTTTTATTTTTCCGTTTAATTAAATAATTTAGGTTTTTCCAAAATATTTGAAAACAAATTCTTTAGAGTCATTAAATTAAAGCAACTGGATATATTTCATTATCCGCATTATTGAATTTTTATCGGAGATGTCGTGATTGCGTCTCGACAATTTCTACGATGTTAGAGGGCAAGAAAGGGGGACAGAAAAGTGGATTTTCGGTGAATGGGCGGGAGGTTCACCATGACAACGCTTCTTCACACGCATCCGAAATTGTCCAAAGCTTTTAGGCTAAAGCTGGAAACACTCGAGTACAATGGACTCCATATTGGATCCTCTAGAGTTTTCCTTTGTTTCAAACGTGAAAATGTCTCTCACAAGACAGCAGTTTGAGAAAAATCGGTTCATAAAATAGAATTTGGAGGTCGAAAGTTTGTCTGTTTCTAGAGAAATTTCAGGAAACGTTTCAGGAGGGAGAATTTGCTGGAAAAAGTCGATCGCTCTAAAAAGAACGATTTCGAAGGAGAAATAACTTCGTAATCTTTAACTTTTTCGTAGTGGTTCATATCTTTACCTTTCTCTTGTTTTTATGGGGGCCCTTATATTTGCCCAGTTACATAATTTCAATAAAAATCAACAAAAATATTTCAGGGAAGTAAAAATACGATAGCATGTTAATAGACTTTGTTATATAGAGAATTCGTACATATAGAACCAAAGAAGATTTGGATAAAATAAAGAATGTTTTATCAAATTTAAACTTTTAAGGGTCGTTTGAAATATGATAACCGTTTACTCTGCGCGCAAATTTTATCATTCGTTTATAACTCATCTGTCCATTTCACACTCGAAACGTATAATGCAGTCTTGCCCTAAATATTGTAAACAAAACAGTTGATGAATTTTTTGCGTATTATTTTGATTCAGTAGCCAAGTATCATTGACGGGTGAGGGATGTTCTTCTCTTCCAAAAAGCGTGCGAAAAGGTACTAAATGCGAACTTTGTAAGACAGTCGTAAACTTTGGATAGTCGTAAACTTTGATTACTTGAGTTTTTTCCTATGAATATGTGCTTTCAGAATTCATCAATTAACAGGTACTGTTATGAATTGTACAGAGAGTGCAAACTGAGTGGCAGGAATAGCTACAAACTTGAACCCTAACATTCTACTGCATCATGATTCTTCATATCAATATCACGTTTTGTAGAGAAGTAAAACATCTATCCACTTCCTGAGCAAAGAAACTAATCACAGTGATCGGTTTTGAATCGAATGCAGTCTATAATAAGCGAATAGAGCCTCTCAGATAGATGGGGATGGTTAACTCATTCGAAAGCAAAATAGCCTGGGAAATATCGAATATACTGTAATTGATTTGAATTAAAAAGGAAATAAGAACATGGTTTCATTAAAGGCTGCATGTACTAAACATATTTTTCAATTTGTTTATATAACCCCATTCTCTTGCTCATTAGAATCAATAATTGCTGATCAATTATTGAACAAGAGAATGGGTTTATAATAGTAAGTGGATATTAATTGAAGTGATTTTTCAGCCAAAGAGATTGGATTGATTCTGCTGTATGCTTTTAAACTTATTTGATTTCGTGCACACAAACGGCAATTAAAATCTACCATAAGTAGGAGAGGAAGTCAGTAAGTAAGTTACAAATGGTGATTTAAAAATTCTAATTGGGATAGGAATCTGAAACAGCTAGATTTTACACGTTATTATCTTCTTATATTTCAACACAATTCATGATGTTGTTGATGCATTTGTCCTATCAACGTAACAGACTTTCGATACCTTCCCGTTAGAAAACTGGGCTTTACTGCGTGAGCCAGTTTTGCACTTCATTTTCAACCTCCTCGTCATTTCCTTTTTCCCGAGCGACTTTCACTTCTCTAGTCCGCTTAAAAACCATTTTGACGTCTAGTGGTGTGCAAATGATGAGGGAGGATGAAAGTGAAATACAAAACTGGTCTTTACTGCCTGACCCGGTTTCACACTTCACTTTCATCCTCCCTCGTTATTGAGACAAATCTAGCCTCCAAGATGGTTTTTGAGCGGACCAGAGAGGTGAAAGTCTCTGTGATAAAAGCAAATGACGAGGAGGTTAAAAATGAAGTGCAAAACTAGCTCAGGCAGCAAAGCCCAGTTTTCTAAGGAGAAGGTATCGAAAGACTATTAAGTCAACAGGACAAATGCACCAACAACTTCAGGAATTATGTTGAGAAATAAGAAGATGATAAAGTGCAAATCTAGCTGTGTTTCAGATTACTAACCAATTTCTTTTATAAATCACCATTTATAACTTATTTATTGATTTCCCCTCGTATATTAAAGCAGTATAACTTATCGAGGCTTATTAAATTTCACTGAAAAGAAAACAAAAATGCATACGTGAAGAGAATACTGACTTAGAATTCGATGTGCCAATTATGTAGAGATAATTATTATAATAACTACCAAAATTATTGAACTTTTATATATGACATGTACGAGATGGTTTGGCCTCTGGATACTCACCTTTGAGATTATTATAATATTTATCGATACCGCAGAGATTCAATTATATTGATTTAGGTTATTGATTTAAATGTTAACATTTACCATCTATTCTAGATCTCTTTAATTTTTCACATTTATTTCGTCATCTTAACTTATTTATTATCTCAAAAAGTAGTAAAAGAAAAGAGTTTACAAATGATTCAGATCCGTCTGACGTAAGATATCGATGGAAATCACAGTTGGCGTGAGAATAGACGACTTCTTGTTTGTTAGAAGGAAAATTAGTTTAATTGGCAAATTTTCCATTATGTCTTGAGTATTATTTATATTTTTGTAAAAATTATTTACTATCTTACATGCGTAACACCTTTTATATTGCTTTGGAAAATATTTTAAATTCAAATTAATATTTTTTATCGATCCTGTTTTTGAAAACTGCCTTTAATAAATTAATTATTTTTCATGTTTACTAGTTTGTTGGTAATAAAGTTATTTTAAAAATATGTGATCGTATTATTTATCGAATAGCAAGTTTTAGTGTAGTATACATATAGTAGAACATGGAAGATAGTTAAGTTTTGGGAATGAGTTACAGTCAACCCTTCTATAACGCGGTATTCCCACAACACGGTTTCCATATAACGCGGAACAAATCAAACTGATTTTCCTTTCCTAATACGGAAATCCTTATAAGATGGTATGAATTAACCTGACTTGTAAGTATTAATTCTGAATTTTTTATAACGCGGTAGCATTGAGTCGCGTTATAGGAGAACTGACTATTTGTTGTTTCTTTACCCCTGTATTGGACTCTTTCATTTTTTGAAATCTTTTAATGCATTCTGAGATTATACAGAATATCTTAGTAAATATATTGAAATACGAACTTCAAGAAATTTCATTCTGTATCACATTTACATCAGATTCATAGAAACAGTTTTGCATAAAAGTTAACCCAGATTTTTTTAAGTAATGCGACGAAATAGGCTTTCTATTATGAAAAATGCAAAAACCATATATTAATTATTATTATTAAAATCATAACACAAACTGCCTCTGAAATAAAGTCAAATTCTCACTTTAGTTTTTTTCGTTTTCATCTTCATTCTGTTATTGAAACTTATTCGTTCTCAAGTCTAAATGTCAATGTGTTTTTCTATTCTCTAACTTCGGACGAATCTTTTCGAATAGTCCAAAGACCTAACTGCTATCCATCACACGCAATTAGTTTAACACGAGAGTCTTTCTATGCTTTTGATGGTCTTACACTAATAACAATTTAAGTAAAATGGGAAAAAGGGGATTGATTATTGATTGTTTACCTGTACTCAGGTAGATCTCCTTTGATAGAATCCGGTGACCGAGAAGATTGAATTGCGACAGTTCCACATCGTGAGAGATGCCGAGTGAGGCAGAGCCTTTGAGCCACTTGTAGACGACATCCTTCGCCGTGTAGCCGACTGGAAAGGAAGCGAAGAAAAGATTAAAGTTTAAATATTCGCCCGCAGCGAGGATCCTCCGACTCTCTCTCTTTTTCCTTCATCCTCTTTGCACTCTCCAACTTATTATTCCCCCCCCCCCCCAAAACCCCCCCCCCCATTTCCCACCCTTTTAGTCCCCACTTTCTTTCCCTCGTCATCTTTTCTCTTCGTTTGCACCAAACTGTGCTCAAATTGCATTTTACGCGAAATTGTAAAGAGACAGCAAAAACGGAAGCGCTTTTAGGAAAATACGATTTAGGGAAATTTTTTTTCTTTTTTTTTTCCCCCGTTATAAGAGTTTTTTTTTTAATTCAATTCCTATCGACAAGGAAAATAAATAATTAAGAAGTGTGAAAGCATTCTCTTTTTTTCAATACACGTCAATGTCTTTGTTGTTTGCTACCATCTTGAATAATTTATTTTTTTCCGTCTAAACACTTCATTTTTAAGACTTTACTTGTTAAAATTGAATGCTATAAATAAAATAAAGTTTTACTAAAGAAAATTCAAATATTTTTGTTTATTTATTTACGTATTTATAAATTCGAAAGCAAGGCTGAAGATGTTTAATTTTTTTTATTATTAGCAGTGTAATTTTAAAAGGATTTACACTTTATTGATACTTGTCGTTTTTCTAAAACTCAATAGCTGCATATATATTCATTTACAGCCTAGATTCAGACCTTAAAAGATATGTTTCTATGCATTATCTTGGGTTTATCTATAGAGAGTTAAAAAATAACAACAATTTCGTTAAGCTTGAACTCCTCAAATGATCATCAGAGTTCTATGCTGCCCTTTTTCAATTAACCATTAAAATTTTTTATTCATAATAAGCAATTTCACCCAGGAAAAAAATATATTTTGATTTAATTTTAACAGAAAGTGATCACTTTATTAAATAACTTGTTTACTGAATTTAAACTTTGTTGTTTGTGTTCAATGAACCAATTAGAATTCGCGATTATCCAATAACACACCTTTCGTTGTTTTCCGATTACATTGAAGAAATGTCAGTGATGTTTCCTTTAATAACAAAGCCTTTGCAAAAGCCTTACACTGTAATAAAGCCTGTTCTAATAGTATAACACTGTTGCATTACATTTAATCCAACCCTTGTCGCTTAAGAATTACAAAATTTGAAGATAGTGATCATTTCCTTTTTAACATTGTTTTTTTTTTATCTTTCAACTAGATATTTGAATCTACTTCATTGATTAGTAAATTTGTCAATTATATTTATAAGTGTTAGTTTATTACCAAATTCAATCCCAAGATTTTAAAAGCTGTCGGCGGAACATGTTTATCCATAGTTACTTTTTGATTAACAGTTTTGGTTTCATTCACTTAAATCACTCCAAATAAACGACGCTACACATCCCTTTCTCTAAATATCCACATCTACGTTCTTGCTTCTTCTACTGTCGGAGGACAAATCTGGGAGAAATGGAACATTGTTATGCCCGAAGAAGGCACGTGCTATTGCTGCAACATGTAGTGCGGCGTTATTTTGTAGAAAGATAGCCCCTGGAACGTTCTGTGGGTATGGAATGGCGACTGGCCGTCCCATCCACATCTCATTCTTATTTTTCTACGGTCATACTTTTCTTCATACAATTTGCCTTTTATTCAAACGATGAAACCTTGGGTATGCCGGCTCTCCCTTCACATTCCTGTCCCACATTTTCCATCTACATGACAAAGTTTAGTCACTCATTCGTTCCGTATGCCCAAACGATCTGAAGGCAGACATATCCCTTACATATCATTTTGAACATGGTACAATCTATTCACACCTCATAAAAATTTCATCTCTACAGCACCTAAACATTTCTTATCTTTATAGTTCAACAGTCAAACGGTGCCTCTTTAAAATGCCATATTAACATTCTAGATTCTTTTATTTCATTAAATATTACGAAAATAATCAATGCCTTTTTCAAAGCAAAAAACAAAAGTGTAGAGACGTAAGCTTTTTATTTTTTTGCTTTGACAAAGGGTAGCCTCTATCCGAAACGTAAGCTTTATTTCAGTGTCTTAGAACTCTGTGGTCAATTTTTGTTTTATTCCAGGGGTTTTGTGTTTCTTCCTTCTTATCTTTTACATTCGAAAATAATCAATGAAAGATAATGGCCGGATTTTCAAATAATAAAGCTTTGGCATATGAAACTTGTTATCGGCTTGTAACTTCGACTCTTTCTGTAATTAAGAGCTTGGGAATTGATTTCAGAATGTGATCAGCTGAGACTAGAATAAATTGATTTTATGTCAGTTTTATTGGTATTAAGTTAATTATTGCTAATGAAGTTTTCGTAAACGTCAATAAAATTTTACACGACAAAATTACATTCTATCGTTAACGATTAGGAAATTTTGTTGTTCCCAGACGTTCAGTTTTTGGAAGTTCGAGTTGGTTTCTGCGCCGCCATCGCTACTGATATAAAGAAATTAAGTTCGTAGCGCTATTATTCGTAGGAAGAAGTTAAATTCTCATTTTCAAGGATTAATTGCTAAGAAAATGAATATAATGAACACCGTTCAATTGCTGATGTAGCGAACATATCAGTATATTAGATCAGTAATAACTATCGTGTGTAAAAAACTTCATTTGTAAGCATAAATAACATGCACTCCTTCCGTAATGATTGCTGTAAGACTATCCAAATTAAACTATTTCTATTCAACAGCATCTGAATACTGTCATATTTGATTTGTACATGTTTCAGACTATGGGTTATAATTTTCGAAGAATGGTCATTTGTACATTATTTCTAGGAGAGAGTTTGTGTTTCAAACATGAGCATTTGGTTCATTTGTCTACCATTGCTATTCAAAGGGACATTGTACAGTTCTGGAATAAAATCACGTTTACATGCGCATAATACGAGGTACGATAGAAAAGTACGGGGACTAGTCTATTTAAAAAGAATGTCTTTAATTGAATACATTTTCACATTTGCAAAATCATACAATGAGTTCAGTGTCCCTGCCACTTCAGAAAATAGTCCTGGAAGCCTCTTTGTTGAAACGAGTCAACTACCATCTGCGATTCGCACTGGATCTGCTCAATTGTATCAAAACGGCGACTTTTCAACTGAATCTTCATTTTGGAAAGAGGACAAAGTCTGCAGGAGCTAAATCTGGCATATAGGATGGGGGTGGAAGCAAAATCACGTTGTTTTTCGCAAAAAACTCACGTTTGAGGAGAGCTCGCTGAGAGAGTGTATTGTCGTGGTGAAACATCCAGTTTTTTCACGCCATTTCGCCGAACGTCCTCCCTCAGATTGCTCATTGTTCGAATTTGCTTGTCCTCAAATTTAATATCCATGATAAAATCGCAGACGATCTTACACACGTGGTCACAGTAGCAGTAATTTCTCAGTCCCCAATGCACATGAAAAAATTCCTTTGAAAAGCTGATTTATGAATACTGTATTTGTGGACTTGTGCTGCCATTTGTTGGCGAGATGCGTAATCGTTCCCGGAACTTTTTGATCGCACCTCTTATACGATTAGAAATGCATATTTATAATTGACACGATCTTCATTGATTTTATAAGTGCTGCTTAATTTTTAAATTATTAATTACTTGATGTTCCTCGCTTTTAGTGACAAATTGAATTCCGAATGCGTTAAGTCGTGTCTTTGTTCGTTCTGGACTATTTCAGTGATGTCCTTGAAGGCTTAAAACTTTTTTTCTTGAAAATACTGAGCAGTCAAGTATAAATTTTTTAGGCTTTAGTACTTTACTTGTCAAAAGAAATTTGATACTCATGGCTGATCAAACATTTATTAATTAACCTTTCTAGAAATGAATCGAGAAAGTTCAGGTTCAATGAGCATAAAATAAGATTTTTATTCACCTAATCCTACTTAATATATTCAACAAGTCTTCACTAATCTTCATTAATATTAAGAAATTTGAAATTAGCTTTCTGACAAAACCAAGTTGGCACAACTGGCACGAAGCTTCCAAATAAAATTTGACGTTCATGAAATTTGTATATGATTAATATTTCTGTGTTTTCATATGAAAAACTGCAAGAGAAGTACTTTAATTAAGAAGTAGATGGTTGCATATCTGTGTTTAATAAATGTTACACAGAAACCATTCTTTTGGAAACTAAATAATTAGCATAACGCATTAAGACTTGTATTAACTCATTTCAGTAAGTAAGAGTGAAATAAAATGTCATATTGTAGAAGCCATTAAAATATTAATTTAATGTGACTATTATTTACGTTATAATTTTAACTATGTAAAGTGATGGCAGCTCCTGTGCTACAAAATGAAGTGTGTCTGCGAGTATATCGTAGCTTAAATGGTATTTCTATAAATAATCTCGCGGTTGATTTATGTAGGGGTTTATTTTTTATGTGTCGTATTGGTGATGTTAAACGGAAGGCGCTCGTACACTTCCTTTTCTCTTTTTATTATCATCCTCTTCCCACTGTTCGTTCGAGTGAGTTCTCTCCACTTGTCATTTGTGGCCACTGATCTCGAAGAGAGCTTTAAATATTCCGAGAATGAGAGGAACATGACCCCCTGAATTAACATCTGTCTTTCGATCGGAACGACACTTGTCGGCGACACCAGCGCTGAATTCGCCTTTTATCGCATATTCGCCAGAGAAACTTTTCTCAAACCTTTCTGCCACTGACGACGTCGCCGTAAAATACGGCTTCCGCCCGTCTCTCTAAGGGAATTTGTTTCAAGAAATACTGGCTATCTCGAACTTTAGCCATAAATTCAACGACTACCAAAAAAGACGGGAAAATGCTTTCTTCTTCCCCCTTCCTTTCAAGTGAAGATGAACATCACCATACTCTGTCTTCCAAGAAAAAGAACACCCCCTTCTCTTTGCAATTACCTCAGCAAAACATCCGCTGTTTCCTAGTAATTTTCTTTAGATTGTCAGTCAAAAAATTATTTGCTTAAATCAATCTGCAGTTCTTCAATTTACAAAGCTCAACAAATGCCGACTCTTATTAGCTTCCAATATAAAAAACGCTATTTCTGAAATAATTTTGTGTGCTGATGACGGAAATGCTAATGAAAACGCTGATTGTTGAGATATTCGCAATTAAAACTCCATTTCATGCAATAGTGAAATGAAATTTTTGGATATTAAAAAGTCATTACTTCTTACGTCTTCATTCTTTACATTTATACCATTCCTCAGAATATGCTCTGATTACTGATCAGCAATAATCACGCAATTGTAATGTCTTCGTTGTCGCTATTCCATTGTTCCTTTAAAATGTTCTGGACTCGTGCAATATTTTTGTGCACTATTTAAATCTGCTTCATTTATACTTGACATAGTTACTTAATACAACCTTCATAAAGGATCACATAGAGTTTTTAATAAAGAGAGAAACAGTTAAGAGAAGAAGTTCTTATTCTTAGTTTTTTGGTCGAAAGTTTGAGGAAATGTTTCCATTTGGCAGAGTTTGCATATATTGGCAGCATAACACTTTAAGTCCAGCACAAAAATATTATTGAATGGTATAAAAATATTATTGAATGACACGACTTTATCGTGACTTCACACTCTCTTTTCACATGACTGACAGGGAAAACAAGAACATCAGATAACACTATGGGTGCTCCTTTTCGAGCCATGATTGAAGCTTAGTACGTGTTTAGAGGAATGTATGTGTGTTCTGCATCCTAATTAGATTTAAAGGTGTGTATTTTATATCATCTATGCACGTTGCTTTGTGCAGTGGCGATATGTTGAGGAAGCAAAAGGACATATCGGTCGTTAGTATGGACGAGGATCATTCATTTTAAGAAGGAGTAGAACACTTCTTTCATGTGGATCATTTGACATCGAATTTACGATATCCGTCCTTCATTCGCAAAAGAATTCGACTTTATCAGGAAGTTATTATAATGCTTCAAACAGACCTGTTGGACATACTATTTTATACTATTTTATATACTGTATAAAAACGCTATTGCTGAAAAGTAAAAATACCAAATATTATATATAGAAAATATAATTTACTGACCTGAGTTGTCTGTGGATACTTGTATGCAGAGAGACGGTGGATACTACTTTTCCACAAAATGAGTTTATTGAACATCATAAATGTACATTTGGGCTACTAAGTAGCCATCTTCAGTATGAATCGAGTAATCATATCGACAATCGGCAATCGAACAGTGAAGTGTACATTTGTTCAGATGGGACGAAAGCAGCGCTTTCACAAAGCTCATCGAACCAGAATAAATTCCAAATGAAATACACTGAGGTAGTCAAGAAGCCTAACCAACCCAAGCGGTCTTCCATATTATACAAAAAGAAAATAAGATTGACGATTGTCAGAAACAAAATACAAACGAAATAAAAAGAACTAACGAGAAAGAAGATTATCACATCTTTCAGCAGTCCGGGAAAGAAACGTCGCTATGTCTTCAAAGTTGATGTCAAGAATGTGCCTCGATTTTCGATACTTCATATGCCATTTCATAGCCATTGAGTTCTTCAGTATTCCAGTCACTAGGTCATTGTCGTGAATCCTCATCTTCTGCACCATAATCAAAAGTAGATCCTGTATAAATTTTCCAATGTGGATCATGTTTAAATCTGAATGGATGGATTGGTTTTTCACGGTCCTTCTGTCAAGCTGGGCAATGGTCCTCAGAGTAACATTCTGGAAAGACTGTAGCTCGCTCCATCTGCTTCTACAGTTAGTCGCCCACGCAGGCATGCCATAGTATCTAAAGGTTCACCATCTTGGTTCAATAAATTTTCTAAGATCTGACAGCGTGGAAGACCTTACTTCAATTTGCTAAATAATTGTGTTGACTAGGAGTTCTCTTCTAGGTCCGCGTCTTTAAACCAATCCTAATTTTGCTGTTTCCTTGTAAATTATGATTTTCCTCTGGCTGACTTAAATTTCCTATATATACCTGTTACACATCTATGTTTACTCGATTCATACTGAAGATGGCTACTTAATAGCCGAAATGTACATTTATGATGTTCAATAAACTCATTTTGTGGAAAAATGGTATCCACCGTCTCTCTGCGTAAAAATACCACATTTAAGAATCCAAAGAGACAAATGCTCAAGTAATCCTACATTAGACAATGCCCTTAAAAGCGATTTATTACATGACCCTTAATTTATTACAAGAAATAGAAAACAAGTTTAACATGAATTAATAAAAACTTAATGTAAAAATAAACATTTGCATTAAAAATACTGATCTTACTCTTATTAGAAAGTAAATGGGGTAGTCGTTTTATAACTTCTTAATTAATAGTAGAGGAAAGTGACCAAAAGTGGACCCCACTCATAAAGCCCCCCCACCGCCATTTCTTCTCTGTACGATGCTGTAGCATAGTAATGAAAGGTCAAAGTAGTAGTTTATGTAACTGCCTACTCGAGGATCAGCGCCCAAGCTGTTTACTCAATCTGTTGTTTTTCAGTGGGGACATATTGCTTTTTGTGAGTGTCGGAACTTTTTATGTTTCTTAGTTTCACGTGCTTTGTGCCAGGAGTTTAAAGGTAATCTAAGATGGCTTTGAAGTAATTAAAAAAATTTAATTTGTAATTCATGCTTTTTTTTATAGGAAAGAAATGCTTCGCTTTCATTCAATATTTATTTTCTCTTTTTAATACCCGTTTCATTTCTTGAATTGGGGGGGGGGGGATTTAAAGAGCATTTTTTTTGAAATGGTAAAAGAGTAATATTCTGGGGAAAGCATTTTTTAAATTGATTTATTATATGGTGTTCTTAATAATGAGACCTATAAAGTAATTTAATTAGGTATTTGTTTCACGTATTTTCAGTGATTTTTACTTCGTAGTTTGCCTGTACACGTCAAAACTAAATGGGTACCCGATTTTGGTCACTTTCCTTTAATACCTTTCACAATTTGATCGAATGTTTAGTCATTAGACCATGGAGATAAGGTGTGTCTCAAAAGTTTAGGTAATGGTGATTTTTTTTAACTTTCTACAAAAGAAATGAAAGTAAAAATTATTTTGATTGAAATCTAGTATTTATTGTGCATTACATCCATGTGTGAAAAAAATCTAAGTTTCATAATGCGAGGGTAAGTCAGTAACCAAGTTACAAATAGATATACAGTAGAAACGAACAAATACAAGTATTTATTTGAAAACTACTTTTACAACCTCTGAAAATTAAGTTCGGTGAATGACGTCACACCCTAATCTGTGCGAGCTTTACGCGAGTTACAATGCATGTGAATAGAAGCCCAGTTCAGACAGGTTTAAGCAAGTTCAGACAGGTCACGTTTGTGCGTGCAATGGTTTAGCAGATGCTCGTTTCTTCAGTTGAAGGTGTAGCGTGCGCACGTAACTGTGGATAATGGATCAAAGAGGAACACTGCCGTAATCTTGCAACAGTTTCTGGCCAACAAAGGGGTCGTATCCATAGCTCATCCACCTTATTCACCAGGCTTGGCACCGGCAGACTTTTTCTTGTTCCCACGCCTGAAACAGGCCTTAAAGGGACACAGATTTGCGGACATTCCAGACATTCAAGCAAATGTGACACGTGAACTTAAAGCCATCCCTAAGGAGCTTCCAGGACTTATACACCCGATCCCAAAAGTGTATTGCCTTCCAGGGTGATTATTTCGAAGGACAATAAAGTAAATGTGGCTCTATCTGTTTTGCATTTTGTTGTGTGAGCCCATTCACCGAACTTAATTGTCAGAGGTTGTATTTTTCTGCATAATCTCAACTGTATATTGAGGCACTTATCCCATTGTTCCACAACCCCCCTCAAAACCAGTAAGATAAAATTCTTTGGTTACTGCCTGAATCAGGCGCTGATTTTCCTTTGTATAGCTTCATCGTCGCTTCGATTAAGAGGACCGAACGGCTTCATCGTAAGAAAAGTGTTCACCCGAAAGATGGAAGTCGACTGGAGTAAGGTCAGGCTATACGGAGAATGCTCGAGGACTTTCCATTTGAACTTTCTCAGTATCTCAGTTGTGTTGTTGATAATGGAGTATGTTCACAGTCTTCTGGGATTACGAGGGCATGCTGCATCCCTAGAAGTCTGCATTCGGCCAACGATGAAGTTGTACAAAGGGAAGTCACCGCCTGGTTCAGACAGTAGCCCAGAAAGCTTGTTTCATTTCTATATCCATTTGTAGCTTACCTACTGACTTCCCCTAGTAATTATTTCTGTTTTTTAAACCAAAAATTCAGAATAAGTCTGTCTCAAAAGTTTAGGTAAAGTTATCTTTATATATCTTTCACCCTCTACAAGTATACAATGAGTCACTTGGTGTATCCCATAACTTGCATATCTGTTAGAAAACTCAACATTTGCTGATTCAAAAGTTTTCATTCTCATTTCATGGTAAAATGCCTAAAAATAAGCAGCTTTCTCGGGTGGAAGTAAGTAAAATATGGACGCTGAAAGGAGAAGGCAAATCTGTAGATGAAATTGCCAATGAAATCGGCCGAACATCATGTGGAATTCATAAAATACTAATCGAGGGTGAAAACTTTCATGCGAAACCTCGAAGTGGACGTCCAAGAATCACTTCAGTCAGAGATGACAGAAGGATTGTGCAAATGGCAATGAACCAGTCCCTGTCTGTGAGACAAGGTGCTTCTATTTCTGAACTAAACGTATCAAAGGACAATTTGTGCGTTTTTAAAGAATTCTATATCTTGTTTACAGAAGAATGGTTGTAAAGTCATACTTGAAAGAAATACACACTCGAGAACGGTTGGAATAGGCCCTTAACCAGAAGAATTGAAACGATGAGTGCCTTAGTGTATTATTTAGTGATAAAGAAATGGAACTTGGATGGACCAGATGGTTGGGCATCCTATCGGTAAGACCTACGGACAGAAGAGAAGTCTTTCTTCAGTCGTCAACAAGGAGGAGGTAGTGTCATGGTTTGGGGAGCGTTTGGCTATAATGGAGTCACGAGTTTAGCGATTGTATCTGATCATCAAAAACCTGAAGACTATCAAGACATTCCTTTTGTCATTCCTTTCCTCATTCCTTTTGTCAACATTCTTTGTTCCTAATTTATTTTTCAACATGAAAATGCATCCACTCATTCATCTTAGTCTACATTTGCGTGGTTAAAGAAAAAACAAACAAACATTCAAGTAATGAAATGGCCAGCATGAAGTCCTGACCTTAATCCGATTGGAAGCCTTTGAGGAATTATGTGTAGACAAATATATGCTGGTCAAAAACGATATAATTGTATGGAATTGAAAACTGCCATTGAAGATTGTGTATAATTAAGAGCCATAGATTCTGCAGAAAATTATCACAACAATGCCTAATCGTGTATTTGATATTATTATATGTCAAGGAAATCAAATCAAACGTTAAAAATTTTTTTTCATGTTCTTGTTGCTAAACTTTTAAGACAGGCTATTTTTTTTGTTTTTAGTTTTTTTTTTGTTTAATAAGTAGAAATAATTGTTATGAAACTATAATTTTTTTCACATAGGAATATTAATACACAATAAATGTTAGTTTTCAATCAAACGATTTTTACTTTTATTTCTTATGTAGGCAGTAAAACACAATTACCTAAACTTTTGAGATAACACTTACATGGATCAGAATTTAGAATTTCTTTAACAAATTTTGTTTAAGCCGTATGAAAGATCAAATCTTTAGATTGAACCCATTCTTCAATTTTATTTCTTTAAAAAAAAAGGAAAACTTTTATAAGAGTATGATATTTTCATTCTGTATGGAAATCTGTACATAAATGAAGAATATTTATCCCGGATATTTTACGTTTTTAGCGTGTCCAACAATTCAAACTTTAATCATGTCAATGAAAGTTTAATTAAAAAGTAAGTTATACTTGAAATACCGGGTGATTCAGTCAATTTCTGACCATTTCACTCGAATGACGTGCATTAGGGATAAACAATTGAAAGAATATGAGCGCCATATCGATTTTCTAAATAGTTGGAGTTTGTATTGTTGCAACGGCGCTGCATAAAAATCGTATTGTTGAAAAATGGCGCCCGCTTTATCAACAGAGCAGAAATGCAAGGTTGTCGAATGGTATTTCGAGACAAAATCACCTGTAACCGTTCAAAGAAAGTTCCGGAAGGAGTATAAATGTCGAGACGCACCAGGCAGGCAAGCAATCATGGATTTTTTCAAGCAATTTCGTGCCACTGGATGTGTTAAAGGCAAGAAAAAAGGCGGGAGCGAAGCTCGTGTTCGAACGGCCGAAGTTGTCGAAAATGTTCGCACAAGATTGGTCGATTCGGGGGTGGCTTTCTTTGGCCCCCTCCGAGTCCTGACCTAAACCCATGTGATTTTTATATCTGGGGGTTCACTACAGCACCAAGAACCCTAGACCAGCTGCGACAAAGCATCGTCGACTGCTGCACCCTTGTGGATGCAGAAATCCTGGATAGAGTTATGAACAACTTCACCATTCGGCTGGGAGCAGTTCAAAACGTTTGTGGTGGCCACATTGAGCATATCATCAAGACTTTTCCACGGGAATAAAAACTCCGAACTGCCTAAAATATCATACTGAAATGCTAAGTTTGTAAACATTAATGGGTCAATAAATCATAGTACTGAAATGGTCAGAAATTGACTGACTCACCCTGTAAAATTAAATTTAAATAAATTATTTCCTATAATTTCATGAACTAAAAAAAACCTTAATAATAATGATAAAATTTACTTTGCAAGTCTACAGTAGATTTCTGATGATCTGGTCTCAGATGTTGTCCGATTTTAATATGGAATTTGTAAGTTATATTATAAACACTTTTACTGAATTTTGAACTGCTTGAGGTTGGACGAATTTTTGAATTGATTTTAAAGTTCAATTTTTTCAAACAGTTGTTTGAAAATAATGGAAAATAATAAAACGTTTTCAGGAGATGTCTTTCTTATCTTAATAAAAAAAATTACTGAAGAAAGGGGAAGACATTTCTTGAAAACGTTTTATAATTTTCCAACAAGTATTTGAAAAAAAATGATCTTCAAATCAATTCAAATATTCAACCTCAAGCAGTTCAAAATTCAGCTAAAGTGTTTATAATTTAACTTACAAATTCCACATCAAAATTGAACAGCATCTGAGACCAGAATATCAGGACTCCAAAATTTAAATGCTGTAGAATTGCAAAGTAAATTTTATTATTATTTAATTAATTTTTTATTTATTTTAAGTTTTTTACCTCATGAAACTATAATAATTTAATTAATGTTATTTTCATTTCAATTAAAAACGTTTTTCAGGGCTTGGGTAATTTTAACGATTATTACGCCAGTAGGAAAGGTAGTCCCAGCCTGCGAACTGGGTACTGCTCCAGCCAGCCCTAAGGGCATGTAGATAGCGTAATGCTTCCATGTCCGCAGTGGCGCAATTGGCTGGCGCATCTGCACGGTGAGCAGAAGGTTCCTGGTTCGATCCCAGGCTGTGGAATTTTCTTTCCTATTTTTCATCAATAATCTAAACATCTGAGGTATGGCGTGTATAAAAATCCTCATAGAACATCCAATTATTATTCTTTAATAAAATATGGCCATACTAAAAAAAAACAAATTAAAAAATCCTAAAAAAATATGTGTATTCGCCTGTATCTCTAAATCGAAAGATTAAGGAATTCAATCTAACTTTTTTAATTCACTTTTCATTATAAAATTTCTTTACTTTTATTTTTCTTTAACATTGATAAAGTGTTTAATACTTATAAAGTGTATTTGTATTCGGCTAGAGAAGGCGGTTAAAAATGGTTAACGATCTAGACTTAAAACTAACTCGGAATGCTTTGTTGAAAATTTTTTTATTATTTCATAAAACCCTGGAATTCCGCAGGTAATAAAGCCAATCTCCTAAAAGCTCTTTATTGGATCGACGAAACCTGCCTTTTGTTTATTTGTATGATTTATTATTACGACCAATCGTAATTTGTTGTTTAAGTCTTTTGTGTCCGAACAATTCCTGCAAATTAACTCTTCCACCAACTTTAAGCGAGATTTTCTGCGAACACCCCAAATTAATTACACTCGTGGCTGCTCAACTTTAAGCTCTTTTCCAATAAAAGTTATAAATTTTCGTCAAGGAGTTTCCCTGTGTGCTGGAACGGTCAAAGGTTGGAAATTTCATTTCAAATCTCGGATTAAGTCTGAATGGCGACGAGAAGGTATTCGGCGGACGGATCGTTCGAACTCAGGGCCCCCGGTCCCTCCTCCGTCTTTTCTCTCCATTCGGGGGAGAACAAAACTCGACAAAAGGCAAACAGAAATGTAAATGAGAGAGCCGATTATTCAGTCTTACGAAAGAGGAAACGATTAATAAAAGGTAACACTTACAGCTTTCAATTTCGAGGGAACAACGTTGACTATCCATAGGGAAGTAACGAAGGTTCATGAAGCAGGCACCTGTCACAGTCAATCTGGAATTAAAACAATAATAAACAACAATATACATGACTACTATTTCTCATATATATAACACATAATTATTTTCGTAATTAAAGTGGCTTCTTTTATCAGTAAAAAATTTTCCAAAAGTTTTTAAATCATCCGAATTCTTAATTTCTTTTTATAATTCCAAATTAAATATTTAATTTTAAAAGTTGCATTTGAATTTTCTTTCAGTTTTAATATTTAAACAATTAAGAAATTAATAAAAACATTTTCTCTCTTCGAACGAAATTTGCGAGTTAAAATGAGAATAAATAATCGAAAATAAAACTCTTGATAGTATTCAGAATTTTAGCAACTGAAAATAAAAAAGCAGATCATCTTTTAAAATGTATTATTTTATCTTTCTACTAGATGATCATAAAAATTTCAATCACCCCCTAGAGGAAATATTTGAAATGGCGCTCTTAAATTTCCTAAAAGGAACGTTTCGAATCCATGAAACCATTCTTAAAAATTAAAATTTAAGATTTATGACTATTCTCTACAATATTTTAAAACTTTATTGTTTAATATGGTTTTTAACAGCAGTGATAAATTTTTATGAGAAACTGGCTTGCGTTGAGATGATGAAAGCAATTCTTACAAAAAGCCAATTACTTGGCATGAGAGTAAGACCTTTTTTTGAAAATGCCTGGTTGCATATTTTTTCTTACCTTGTATTTGAAACTTATAAAATTGATTAAAAACTATTTAATTTTATATACACTAGTTTTTAACTACTGTTACTGTCATATTCTACATGTGAAATTCTCTTTAACGATTGTTTTTCGAATATTAGGAGCTGTAGCTAAAAGCTACTTATAAGAATGCACTAGATCTGTACATTCATCCTACCGACCATCCACCGTTTCACGATAACTGTGAAAAAGAGTTAACTTTTTCAAATTCTGTTATCGACAATATGATCATCAGGGTCTTATTTCGGTTATGTCAACTTTTCAAGGTTTTTTCATGGACCCTTTCACAATGACCGTTAAAAGTACAATGATATTCCTTGTGATAGAACAATCGATTTATTCTGACGAGGCGAAAATGAATATGATAGTCTTTCTGTTTATATTTTCGACGACAGCTCTGTAATGGTACGATTACTCAATTGCTCATGTTACAAACTGCATTACAATGGGCGAGGTCAATAATGCTGACACCGTATTGAATTAGTGAAGAAAATCATTGTTGCTACGATAGCCAACAATACGTTAACAATCGAGCAATAATCATTACTTTACCAACCCAACTGGGTGTTTGTAACAAGGACTCAAGGAAACTACTAATCCACAACAAAAGTTTATCCATATGAATGCGCATTTCGGCAGCCAAGCTGCCTTCATCAGCGTATCCAAGACTTGATCAGGACAGAGAGCTTGGCTGCCGAAATGCGCATTCGTATGAATAAACTTTTGTTGTGGATTAGTAGTTTCCTTGAGTCCTTGTTAGTCTTTGTCCACAGTTTCTGGCTCCAATTCTCTCTATGGATGTTTGTATTTTTGACCTCGCCCTTTGTTACACAGCGTCAATACGGTTGTATCCGAGGGTAACGAGAGACATGCCAGGGCACTCAAAAGTCACCTGACCATCGCGGTTCGAGCAGCAATCCATCCGTCATTGTTTCCAACAAACGAAGAACATTGATTGTTAAAATCCAAGATGGAGACAATGAAGGATGGATTGTTGTTCGGATCTCGATGATCGTGTGACTTTTGTGTGCCCCTGGCCTGGTTGTACCCAAAGCCAGCTAGACAAACAGGCCCTGAAGCAAAAAAATCACCTGACCATCTTAGTCCAAGCAACAATGTAACCTTCTTAATAAACAAATAAAACACACTGGCCTTAGGAATCTGTGAATACTTGTATCAAAGAAATAGAGGAAGGAAGCTCCACTTGTCCACAAAAGAAGTTTAATATGTATCATATATGTATACATATTAAACTTCTTTTGTGGACAAGTGGAGTTTCCTTCCTCTCTTTTTTTGAATGCAACCTTCATTGTTTTGAACAAACGAAAAAATACTGATTGTTAAAATCCAAGATGGAAACTATGAAGATTATTTCCATCTTGATCTTTAATAACCAGTGTTTTATCGATTGTTGGAAACAAGGAAAGCTGTATACTGTTGTTCAGACCCCGATAGTCCGGTGACTTTTGAGTGTCCAGGCAACACCACCTAAAGAGAAGGCCTGCGCACAGAAATTTCATACGCTGTTACATCATCATATCTAGTCATAATTTAGGGCTTATTATTGGTAGAAATGCAATTAAAGAAGACTGCTTATGACGTTAATCAATCATGTCAACGATTTTTGGAAAGGAAACCTTAAAACAACGAAAATTGCTAATACATTTCTAGATTAAAGTCAACTCTGATTTTACTGTATCTGCTGAGGAAGGAATTGTTGTAACAAAAGATCGGGATAGTGAAATATCTGGAGGAATACAAATTGGAGAGCAACAAATGATCAAATGTCCACATGCCAATTCGCTTCTACACTACAAGCAGGAGCAAGTTCACTTCAACAATTGGGTGAAGTCTACAACCCAATCCAACAGTCAAGGCAAAACTAAAGCTTGCGATGGACCTTGACTGGTACGAAGAATGGCAACGTATGGTCTTTTCTGACTAGAAGAAGTTTTGTTTTGGTAGGCCTTCTGGCTATTCCTATATTAGCAAACATACCAACAAAACGATTCAGTCGCCAAAGTGGTGGTGGACCTGTAATGGTTTATGGTGCCTTCAGCTTTGATTTTGTGATAGTGGATCAGATAATGAATGCAACAAAACGCCCAGATATGCTGTTTGCTCACCTGATTCCATTGGACCATTAATTGGAGGTGAAAATTGGATCTTTCAACTGTCAAATCGCGAAGTCTAGGCCTAAACCTTATTGAAAATATGTGAATATTATGGTACAAAAGGGTCATGCAAAAAATCGCTAGTTTCAACATGTGAATGAATTATCCATTGCAGTTTTCCATGCTTGGGATTGAGTAAAGCTATGCTACATCCAGAATCTGATTAATAAAACGCCTGACAGATTGTTTGAGATCGTAAAAGCCAATGGTGACCCAACCAAGTACTGAAAGTAACAGTATCTTTTTCTAAATTTAACAAAACTGGTTCTGGTGTTATAATTTTGAAACATTTTACTTTTTTTAACTTTTTGTTAAAACAAAGCGGAATGTGCAGATTATTTTTTTCATAAACATCATTTATTTTTCATTGGTATGTTACACAAGAAGTAAGTAATTTCAGCTTTATTTCAAAATTTGAAAATTTCGGGTAGTGTTATACTGAGTGTTTTAAGGGGATAAAGAATGTCTTCTTGTAACGAACCATTTATTATTATCCAGATATACAAGTTTGTCGACGTCAGCGTAAATACCGAGATCCACTTTATCCTTTCCTTCAAACCTTTCCCTATACATGTAAAAAAAAAGTATAAACTCTAATTTTTCTTTTTTATTGTTATTTCGATTTAAAAATGTTTTATCATCGTTTCAATTAATGCCTTATACAATTACATGCTTTAATTTTCAAAATGCATAAATTTAATTTCTATCGATTATTTTCAGCTTTAATAACCAGAGCAAAATTCGATCAACATCAATCATGTGTCATTGGACTGAAGCACACAGAGATGAGCTTGGAGTTCAACTCCCTATCTTATTCAGGATTAAATTTGTACTTTGTCATTAGTTTCCGTATTAATAATACTGCTCGGGTTTACAATTTAGGTTAATAAAAATTGATAGAAAATATTATGAAAAGAAAAATCATGATAATAACACTAATACAAAGAAATTACTTAAATTATTCCGTCCCTAACTACTTCTCCAATTCTTTATACACATTTAATAACTTAAACATAATCGTTACCTGAAAGATTGCAGTAGATATTCCAACCGCTGATAAGGTTAGCGCAATTCTTTTGATGAATTCATAACTATAACTGTATTTCCGATTTGAAGCTATTTTCATGCAGAGAAAGCATCATTATAATAAAAATCAATTCCAAGATCTTCTCCAGATTTGTTGTTCACCAGCAAAACACAATCGGCAGAGTAAGCTAGGAGAGGTTTAAAGTGGGACATTGAGAGTCATTTTGATTGAAAAGATAGGAATCAAGGCGGATCTTCCTCGTTTCCAAGTGCCCCCTTTTCAGCAAATGCATTTGATTAGGGAATATTGTGCTCTTCCAGGAAGTGTTTTCCCAATAACCATTCCAAGAATCGAATTGCCTTGTAAAGACAATTATTGGTGGTCTTCGTCAATAACGTCAATCGAGTTCATTGTAATAATTTCGGTTCCAAATTCAGGCCAAATGCTGGTAAGGACTTTGCTGACTTCCAGGAAGTGATTGCCAGTGGAACTATGAGAAGACCAGACCCTCCCTCTAATTACTATTTATTGAGTTGGCAGCCGTGTTAACGTTTGGGTTTGGATCCACAGAATCCTTGGCACTCTAATTTGATTTTCCAAGCTAAATGAAAACAATAAAGGGAGAGCCAATGATCAGAGATGCCTAGTACCAGTCTGCGCTAACAAAAGATCAAGGGGAGGAAACAAGATTAATTTTACAGAGTAACATCGTTATTTTAAATTTTATTTTCCAATTAGTTGAATAGCAAAGGTCGCGCTAAATTATTAGTTTAATTTAATAAGGAACAATAAAAATGAAGCAGGAGCTAATCAACGAATTACTTCAATTGCGTGTCAAATTCAAATTTTATAAAATAATGCTCAGATGCTTTACATAAATTAGACTTTTATGGGTGTTTTTTTTTTTGTTTTTTTTTTTTTTTACATGAAATGAGTATTTTCTTTATAGGTGAGTTGTTTTAAATTATGTACATTAATTATCTTTGAACTTCTTCTTTTAACCTATGAATATCTAACTTCATATTATTTTCAGTCTTACAACGAATGCCTCGTTGGAATTAAAAGGAACTGAAGACAGATAAAATGAGGACGCAAAGTTTTATTAGTTACGACTCAATCACATTTAGGTGTAAACCATAAGCTAATAATATTAGGTTGGTGCATAAGTTGCAAATTTGGCATCTTATAAAAACTTAACCATAAGTGGAGAAAACGAAGCAACTATATTAGAACGATAGTACGTATTGCGATGATAGTGTTAAGGATATGCTAAGACTTTCTGATCTGCCAAATTATAAGCACTAAAATGGAACATAATCAGAAATTCCTGTATTTCACTTCTTCAAAGTTCTGCCAAATCCTAGCTTTTACCATTTAGCAGCTTCTATTCGTAAGGGGCAAATTTTTCAAGTACCACTCAGAAATGAGCAATTTAATTTTCTATTCTAAAATTAGTATGTTATCATGCTTCTCAAAATCTAATATAAATACAGAAAGTGATACAAAATATGATACAAAATTAAAGTGAATTATTCACTCCTGGCCGAACATACAGTCGAACCTCGTTAATACGTACACAGCTTTGCAATGAAATTCCCCATCCACAAGGAGTTATCGGAAATAGCCAAAAGTAGGTATACAGCAAGAGATGCATCTGAACACACCTTTATTAAGTTATGGAGCCAAGACGTGCACTCGTTTGTACAGGGTGTCCCAACGGAAAGCGGTATCAGTAGGTAGGCATTATTCCAGTCGCAGGTGTAGGTGATCATACAGGTGTCGAATGTCATCTTCGGTACGTCTGCCCAGGCCTGGTAAACCTGCTGTGTCAGGTCATGGAGATTGCGGGGTGATCGAAACGACGTCCCACCATGTCCCACACATGCTCAATTGACGATAGGTCTGGGGACCTCGCGGGCCATGGCAGGCAGTTGACATCATGCAGACATGCCATGCTCATATTTGCCGTGAACGGTCTGGCGTTATCCAGCTGAAAGACTGCGCCGCGTATGGGGTGCAGAAAGGGCAGCAATACAGGCTGCAGAATCTCTGTGACGTACCGTGCTGCTGTCAGGATGCCTTGGATGGCGACTAAAGGCGTTCTGGTATCGTAGCTGATGGCACCCCAGACCATGATCCCGGGTGTTGGTCCACGATGGCGATACCGGATGCATTGTTCATTGGCACGTTCCAATGGTCTGCGCCACACCCGTCCGCGTCTGTCGTCGGTGTCCAAACAAAAACGGGATTCGTCGCTGAAGACCACCGGGCGCCATTCCATTCGCCAGCCCACTCGTTCACGACACCATTGCAGTCGTATCGCGTGGTGCTCAGGTGTCAAAGGAAGACACAACAATGGACGCCTGGCAGACATTGTCGAGGCTTGTAACGGGCGTGCTATTGTCGCTCTTGACACTTGTGCAGTACCGGGAATAGTGATGTTGTCGCGCAGTTGCCACAGGGTGATGGTTCTGTCTGCTAGCGCTGTTCGCAGTATCCTCCTATCGGTACGAGCTGACGTGCTTCTCCGGGCCCCAGAGCCTGGTCTTCTGGCATGTGTGCCTTCCTCTCGCCATTGCATCCAACATCGGCCTACCGTCCGTGCGTCCCGCGACACATGGACAGCAATCCGTCTGGTTGACCAGCCAGCCTCGGAGAGGCCAATTATCCGAACTCGTTCAAAGTCCGTTAATTGCGTGAACGGTTGTCGTTGTCGTCGTCGCGACATTGAGATCGTTGTGCGGATTACAGTACTGTACGTTCACGAGGCAGTTGCTTCCTCCCTAATGCATGGAACGTCTCGCACAGGTGTCAACTGATGAGCCTTGTCCCGTGAGCATGCATCTAATCGTTTACTAGTCGGAGGTAGATGACCCCCCCCCCCCCACTAAATATGATAAGGTCGGATAACTCCTTGTTGGTGGGGCAATTTCATTGCAAAGCAGTGTATTTCAAGGGACCGAGCAAAAATCACATTTTTTTGCGGGATCACGTATTATCCGGAATTAAAAACTCATTGTTGTCCATTCGCTGAAAACCTCAATAGTCTTGTGTTACGAAATAAGTTTCCTGCCTAATTTTCTCTTCATTTTTTTAGTAAGCGTTAACGGATTTGTATGGGGATATTAAGCGTATTTGCCAAATTTGTCCTCTACATGGTTTTCCTTGCAATATCCAAAAATGTCTAATTTATTAATTCGCGGTACATCATCGAATATCGCATGATTAACAAAAATTTGCAAACACATTGCAAAAAATTTAAGATTCCTAAAACGAATTTCTTAATTTTTTGAGCCAAAATATGACGTATTATCTGATTTCAGAGGGAAAAAAAGCACGTATTAACAGGTTGAATTTACATAGAAATGGCTTTAAGGGGACGGGACCAAGGGAAAATCACGTATTAAGCGGAATCACGTGTTAGGCGGTCAAATATTAATGGAGTTCGAGTGTAATTGCATGTAAAGATACGCTTAGTATCTAAGTTTTACCTGTTTATTTCAAATGTTCGATGTGGACGGCCTTGTTGACATAAATTCAATACCTTTTCCGAAAAATATTTCCTAACATCGATAACACAGGCAAAGGATGAAAAGCAATAGTTAATGAATTTGCCTTATTCATGTGGTTTTTGGTGTGCTGAATACGAATCTGTCTTTAGATTTTTTTCTACCACGTAGCGTTTCCAAGTTATGCACATAGAGACTGCAATGTTAAAGTAATGGGTGTGAAGGGAAGCGGTTGGAATATTAAAGTATCCATATTTTTGGGCCACAAGGAAATTTATCAGACCCCAAACGCTGAATAACTTAAAATCCTTCATTGAAATACAAAAAAATCTGTGGGTGATAGAAAAAAACTGAGGTCAGTAGGGATTCACCAGAAAAAAAAAGCATAAGAATTAATCATATTCTCATCGTTATCTTTTATGACAACCTAAGACGACAACTCTGAAAGAAAAAAGTGCATTCCAATGAATCCTCCCGGGTCAACTTGCCCATCAGTTTATATTGACATGACTGTTTGAATATGGAGAGTATAAAGTGCAATAAGCATATAATCAAATTCATCCCATCTCCCACATATATCGTAACCTCTTAAAAAAAGCCTTACTTCTTTTTAGCAGTCCGATTTTATTTTAAAGAAGCACCTGTCATATATTTACGAGGCCATACTCCTTTTCTGTCATGGGGTGGTCGTAGGAAAACTTTGAAGTTGCGGGACAGCTGTTATGGCGATAATGGAAAGCTCAACTCACTCTTTGAAGTTATTCAACGCAAGTGAATGTCCTTATGCCATTTTCCTCTTTCTTTTTACCATTTCCCTTGGATGGCAACATGTGTTACTCTTTTGAAATTTATTTCTTCACTTTTCCCTCAAAAATGCATGATTATTTCCATTCTCCCCAAACTGCAGCTTTCATTCGAATTCTTCCATAAAACGTAAGATACTTTGTTTTTTTTTAAGAAATTGTATGAATGGCAGTTATTTTTTGCATAATATTACTAGTTGGTTTTTATAAGTTAACTTAAGTTAAAAATTAATTCTCATTTTAAAATTTACCACATGAACTATCAAAGATAATAAGAAACGGCACAAAAGTTTAGAGACTCATGAATATTTAAATTTCTTTAAAAAGTTAGTGTTTATTCTATCACTATATTTTTAATAACATTCCTTTAACAATAATTTACCATTCTATGTAAACATTTCGAGGAAAAAATTTGACTTGTAAGGACAACAAACAAAGTTTATTTGGTACACAGAGATGGACAAAAGTTTAGAGACATTAGAGAATAATCAAAACATAATGTGAATTTTTCAAAATTTGATTTATATGGCACCTCCTTTGTTCGTAATAACCTCGAAAATTCGTTTTGGCATGGATGAGAAGAGCTCCAAATTAATCTCTGTCTGAATATTGTCCCAATAAACCCTGAATTGCATGTATGAGATCTACGCTGTCTCATTGCCTGGCATGGAGCTACACAGCACGGGAAAGTATTCCCCACATGTTTTCCATAGGATTTAAGTCAGGACTCCTGGAAGACTAGCGAAAGACTAGCGAGGATAGGTGATATTCTGTGCTTCTCACCACACTCTGGTTGACCGGGACACATAGATGCCCTTATTACCCTACTGCAGCAGCCACTAAACTCCAGCAATTTGCTTAGCTTGTCTCTAGCACTTCCTGTTAACTTGACGACGAATGACAAAGGCAATGAAGGCAATTTTCGTCGAACCAAACGCTGAAAATCCAGCGCAGACCATAATTAATTCAGCAACTTCACTGGACACATTCTCCTTGTAACCTGCTGTAAAATACATTTGGTTCCTTTTTTAAATCTTGCCAGTAACACCACTAACCATTAGGACCGTCGAGGTTCAACCTTTTCTGGATAGTGAAACTAACTTTTTTCCATTTTCGTCCAAACTCCATGACTGAATATTGCAAAGTCCAACCGGGCAGCTGTGTGATTGGCTGAAAGCGACTGCTTCTTGCTCATTTTTACGTAATGATAATTATCGACACTTCTTCAGATGATCCGTGTGGATACTGTTCTTTTGTGCGCGCTTTAATTTGAGATAATGAGAAACTTGAGTAGACCCAAGGCATGTAAAAGTCGATCAAACCGCTTAGCTGCTCGAGGTCGTTCAGAACGTAGTTTTGGCTTTGTAATTCGACTCCATTTGAAGTGTTTGGTCAATTGTAGACTGGCTTCTTCCAAACTAGCTTGCTTTTTAGCATCCATTTTTTGTCACTTTATCGCTCGAGAGTTGCGAAGCACGTCCCATCGTGACAGAAGAAACGGAAATGCAGATAATTGGCTGATATCATTAAGACTGGTCGTGTTCATGATCTGCATTTATAAATGTATCTGATCTAGTTAATAAGTGGTTTGCCTTACTTTTTTAAGCGTATTAATTACTGATTTTACGCAGAAAAAGAGTCTCCAAATTACTGTGTTGGCCAACATCGCAACTGGGTGGCCATTTTGAGTCACAACTAAGAAAACCGAAAATATTGCAGCTAAATATATTGCAGAGAGTTTATCATTAATTATTAATCACGTTTATTTAGGAATTATGGAAATTATAAGATTATTTCTGGTAATAAATTATAAAATGGTTTAGGAGGTTTTTATTTGTCGTACCTTATGGTGCGACGTATACAGCGAATGCGACTTATATATTGTTTTTCTAAGATTTTCTTGAATTTTTTTAAGATTTTCTAGTTTTTCACTAGTGCGACTTATATAAAGGTGCGACTTATACAGGGTGTTTCAAAATTGCACCACCAAACTTGGCAAAACGTTAGAGGGGATCAATTTGAACATCTTTTGTTAATAACGTTTTATTCTAAAATGATTCTGCAGTCATCTGCAGTACGTGGATTCAATTAATTAACATGAACGGAAACACTGTTAACCCTTAACACGTTTATTCACATCATTACAAGAACATTAATTAGACAAGTCAGTAATATCTTATTACTACATAATATGCTCGAAATGTCGACCATCTGTTTCAATGCAAGTCTCACACCGTCGTATCATGGAACGGTTGATGCGCTGAAACACTCCAGGTATCTCGTTTACCATCGCTGCAGCAGCCACTACACGTGCCACAAAATCTTCCTGTGACTCAACAGGAGTTTCATACACCACACTTCTCATATGTCCCCAGAGGAAGTAGTCCAGACATGTGAGGTCAGGTGATCTGGGGGCCAGTTAATAGGACCTCCACGACCGATCCATTTGTTTGGAAATCTTGCATCAAGGTAATCACGTACTTCCCGGGAGAAATGGGGTGGTGCCCCATCATGCTGGTACCACATGTCTCGGCGAACTCTCAGTGGTAGGTCTTCCAAGAGTTCTGGTAACACATGCTGAGAAACATGTTGTACGTATGCCCAGTTAAGGAAGTGGGCATCATGTATGGGCCATTCAATTGTTCATGCACAATTCCACACCAAACGTTAATACTGTAGCGCTGTTGATATGCATGGAGAAAACGTGCGTGTGGATTCTCATGGGCCCACATGTGTGCATTGTGTGAATTAAACATTCCCTCTCGTGTAAACATGGCTTCATCTGTGAATAATACACGTGATGTGAATGTAGGGTCCGTGTAATTTTGTGCTAAATACCACGGTGCAAATGCTTCACGAAGAGGGTAGTCAGTTATCTTCAATGATTGGACCTTTTGCCGGTGGAATGGATACAGCAAATTCTCGTGCACCCTTGTTGTGCGCTACTGCAAGTACACTTGTTGTTGGGTTATCAGCAAATTGTTGCAGAATCTCATCCTGTAGCGCTACGTTCCTGTTACGTGGTTGTCCTACTTTGCCTATGTTCCTGGAGAAAGATCCTGTTTCACGAAGTCGCCGCTGCAGATTCGCGAATGTCTGATAGTGAGGCACACGTCTGGTGGGGTATCTTTCCTGGTACAGCCTAACTGCAGCTCTCCCATTCCCATTGGCTGCTCTATACACGAAATGCATGTCAGCCAATTCTTCATTTCAGTACGTCTGCATGCTGTGCTTGCAATGGTTCCAATTGACAACTAAACTTTACAATTGCTTTCTGAATAATAATAATTATTAACTGGAGATACGTCTCCAAGCATAGGTAATGATTTTTCAATTGAATTATTCCAGTTAATAATTATTATTATTCACTTGTGAGTTCATCAACTTTCTGATGGTTTGGAGTGGAGAAATTCTCGATCTGCGGGCCAGGTTCCCGTCTCCCATTGGGCTTTCAACGTGACAACTTGGTTGTCTTTAAGACACCTGGAGACAGCTTGGCTGTCCGTGGTGTCTGCGATAGCCCAATTGGTAGAGGCATCGGCCATGATAGTCGAGGTTTCTTGTTCGAATCCGAGTCGCAGAATTTTTCCTTCTATTTTTCAATTGAAAAATCATTACAATTGCTTTCTGTACTAACCATATGTCTAATTGCATACTACTGTATGGATTTAAAGGAATGAACCATTATTCTGTGGTGGGTAAATTAATGTTATTCAAAACATTAAGCAATACTGTCTTTTTGCTAATGGGACTAAGAATAAGCAGGATGAAACAGTGGAATCTTTGTATTGTAGCTGACTGCACAGTCATTTTAGAATAAAACGTCATTAACAAAATATGTTCACATTGTTCCCCTCTAACGTTTTGCCAAGTTTGGTGGTGTAATTTTGAAACACCCTGTATAAAGGTGCGAGTTATACGGTAATACCTTTCAAAAGTAATGATTTCGACATGGAAGACAAAGAGCGAAAAGGTGCACGAGATGTGAAGATGCAGATCCGGAAGCATTACTGGATGAATATCCGCTCCAAACAGAAATAATCAATTTGAGCTGTGCATTGAGAAAGAAAAGTTCGGAATAGAGCTAGTAAGTATGATGTCACTTCCTGGCCAGTTGCCTAGCGATTCCAAACATTAGGTTTAACAATGTGGTATAAGGCATAGAGAAGTTAAACCTAAGTTTGGAATCGCTAGGCAACGGGCCAGGAACGGACGCCACCACTTATCAGCTCTATATGCCAAGGAAAGACATGGCAAGATTCTTCTCCAACATGTCAATACCAGATCTCATGCCACAATACAAATAAAGAAACCTTTAGAAGCATTAGAAGATGTTTCCCCACCTGGATTATTCACCAAACATCGCGCCATCAGATTATAATTTGTTTAGATCCCTGCAGAACGCGCTTTCTGGAGAGCGGTTTAGTTCTCATGACGAGTTCGAAAATTCGTCTGAAAACTGGATTGCTTCCAAAAAACTAAACTTCTTTTTATCGCAAAATTCACTTATTGCCTGAAATATGGGGGAAGGTTGTATGTTTCGATGGCAAATATTTTGAACTAAGTCATTATTAATTTGAACATAATCATTATTTTTATATAAAAACTAATTTTTTAACCAAAAAAAAAAGAAACCGACGTAAACTTAGTTGTACACCCAATATTAACAATGGTATAATGGTGCTATGAATTAATGATAAATGTATGGATCAAGATAAAAACTTTAATAATAGAGGTGCTTTGATTAAGACTTCTTTCGCAAACTTAATCTATTTTTACATCATTAATTTCAAAAAAAAAGATAAATTCAAATTAATATTTTAATGCACGTGTTTCTTATAATATTATATCTACACAACTCTTTTCAATAATTACTGCTCATACTTCTAAGATAACGCATTCTCAACTCATTTATCAACACCAGGCTTTATCATCAGATGAACATTAAACACTGATAAAGGATTATCCTACCTTTCATATTTGAGAATAGATTTTTTTTCCTTCCCTGTTTTCACGGAGATTATCTTCTCATCTTTATTCACTCAATCACGTTGAACTTTCCGTTTTTCCCCGTCATGATGATCTGATTCTAAGTATATTTTCCTCCCCTCTGCTTTCTCATCTTCTCGTATCGCCATTAAAAATTGCGGGTTAGCCGGAGCACCAGCTATTGCCCTGATGACGTTTTAACCTTATGGATGATCTCATTTCTGGCGAGGCTTGCTTACGTGGCTCCTCATCCATCATCTAGATTGGTAAATTTCCTCCAGAAAACAAACTAAGTGCAAGGATGAAGGGGAGCAGAAAAAATTTTTGATTAAAATATAATGGAAGAGGCACTAGAGAAACACCAAGGAGATTTCCGCGTTAAATGTTGGACGAGCCAAAATGACTTCCTACTCCGGTTTCACATTTTTTTCTCTAATAAAGATTGTATATTTAAATAAGCTGATGTTATGTTTTCATGAAGGCTTAATATTAAAGAAAAACATATTATTAAAAACTTATAAATATTTAGAATTGCTGTATACATAACTAAGAAAATATTGCCCATAGTAAGCCGAATCTCAGATTTATTAGGTTTGAAAAATATGCATCCATAAATAATGAATCTCATGAATACACGCTACTAAACTTCTCTCATTTACAAAAAAAATTGCCTATTACTTTAAACTTAAGCACACCGGACAAAAAGTTAGTCACTTTGAGATTTCTACGACACTTTTATGTAAAGTAGTTTGAATATACAAATGAATGCGTATGAGTACATTTCATTGCGAGACAGCAGTACTACCTTTACCGGAATATCAAAGCGCACAGATATCTGTGAATTCAAGAAATGACTCATAGGCGCTTTGGGTAGCAATAACCGTCGAAACTGTGTAGTTTATAGAAATTAATAATTTACTTTTTATAAAAAATAGCAATTTATTGTTTAAAAAACAATTTATTATTTAAAAAACAATGGTCAACGAAGTGCTGACTGAACGGGACTAAAGACGAATTAGGCAATAACTGCTGCAGGAAGGAAGTCAATAATGGTCCGCAGAAACAAGTAAGTGAAAGAACCTTAAGTTGTCTTGATTAAACATTGCTTCGTGGGACTCCCGCCAAACTCTCTGCCTATCGTCGGTCTAAGCGACGTGTATCGTAATTTGTCAGACACGTAATCTTCTTCCACTCACGATATTCCAGACACTACTGTAGACTGCCGAAACTTCTTTGCAGAAATCAGGGGGGTTTCTTTTGTATAGGCATCCGACTGCCGATTTGGATCCGCTTCCAAAATGAGTCAGGAAGAACCTTGATTAAAATTATTTGCCAATTGTTGATTAAAATTATTTCCTGCTTCTGCGTACAGGTCGTTTTAAACTACAGCAGTCTCGCTCATGATTGATTGTGTTTCAGCCAAAGTTACCCATTTAGGAAAAGACTGTACATCATTCTTTCCAAGATTGAACACTGTGGATATCGCATCTTTCGACAATCCAGTTTTTCGATAGCGGCTCCAGCTAGACGAGCACGAACATTGAGTACTTTTTCGAAGGCAGTTAGTTCCTTCTTATTCCCCATGGTGATCAAGTTCTTAGTAAGAAAACAGGTCAGTTTGGTTTTACTTACTAAAAATAATACTTTTATATAATAAATTATCCTTTCTAGTTTCTCGAGGTAACTTATATGTAGAGATGACATTATTTTTTCTTCAGTTAGTTAAATCCGTCATTCTGCAATGAGGATGCGATAAGACTCTTCTAACTCCTTTTTAAATAGATGATAAAGATAAATAGATGAAAGAAGTTAATGGTAATAAGTTTATCCTGGACTATCAAGAGGCAGGGCCCAAAATATTTTCTCTCTAAAACTGCTTAATGTTATTTCAATTAAAATCTTTTGAAGAAATTGCTTATTGAGCTCCAACAATGCTATTGCTTATTGAGGTATTGCCTTATTTCGTAATGTGTAACGTGAGATATTTTTTAGTTCAATAATGTATAACATGGATTCTTCCATGACATGAAAGACAGGCTGTTCAAGTGAAATACTGCCTGGAATCAAATTGCATGTACGACGTGTGGACCTGGATGGGTTTATCTTGTTGTAGAGATACGAGGATAGTCCAGAAAGTAATGCACCACAAATTTTTTCTCCGTCCCCAACAAAGGTAGGAATGCGAAACTTGAGATATGCATTTTTTGAAGTTTTCGGAGTGCGCGCGCATAGTTTTCGTTTCTTCCGACAGATAGCGTACGTGCAGCAATGGAACAACATGGCGTCTGTAAGTGATGTACGTTACAAGCAGCGTGTCGTCATTTAATTTCTCAATTCGGAGCAAGAAACGGTTGGAAACATTCACAAACGTTTATGCGCAGTTTATGAAGCATCAGCAGTACGGTTAGCCGCTGGGCACAGAGGGTGAGGCTATCAGAAAGCAGTTCGGCGGAGCTCCAAGATTTGCCGCGGTCGGGGTGGCCATCCTCGGCTGTCACACCTGACAAGATGCAGCGTGCTGATGCGCTCATTCATCAGGACCGAAGCATAACGACTCTGCAGTTGGCGCTGGAGCTTTCAATCAACAAAGAAAGTGTGGGTGAAATCATCCGTGCTCTTGATTACACAAAAACGTGTTCACAATGGGTTCACCAGTTTGTGGATGTCGGAACACATCACGAAACAGGGTTGGAAGGTGTTACCCATCCACCCTACAGCCCTGACCTAGCGCCCTTAGACTTTCACTAGTTTGGGCCATTGAAGAATGCCATTCGTGGAAGACATTTTGAGGATGACGAAGAGGTGATTCGCACAGTGAAGACATGGCTGCGTGAACAAGGACTGGTACCGACAGGGCATACACGCCCTTGTGTCTCGCTGGAGGAAGGCAATAAAACGGGACGGAGATTATGTTGAAAAATAGTGAGTGTAGAAGAAACATTATTCGTTCATGTATACAAGTTTCATTGTGTTCAATAAATAATTGTTGAAGAAAAAATTGTGGTGCATTACTTTCTGGGCTACCATCGTATACGGCTACCCTTGTATACCGGCGTGTATAAGTACATAATTCAACGACAATATGAATATGTATAGATGAGTCTTGTATTCTGGTAAGTGCACTTCTATTTAGGCTCGTAAGTGATTGTTGGCGAACCAGAGTTTTATTCAACGCAGCCTTTTTAATTGTGAGTGAACATACCGGGGAGTGAACATACCGGGTGATCCAAAAGTGTGTTACATTTTTTTTTACATTTTTTCATGAAACTTTGTATAACAATTCTTCGATAACAATTTGTGTTTTATGATACATCGGTTACGGATTCATTGTATTTGCCTTCTCTAGCAACACAAATTGCTGCTAAAGAATTCGTCACGGCAAAACAATTATTAGTTTCATGAAAAAATGTAACACACTTTTGGATCACCCGGTATAACCATGACTGTTTTTTAGTATGATATGCGGGTTTCTGCATTGAACAGGTTGAAACTTTGGAATTGGAATTCACGTTATTTATTTATTTATTTATTTGTTTAAAAAAGATACAATAGCACCCAACAGGGACCGGTATGGTCAAGGACCGACAAGTTAAGCCCCTGCGGGTACAAAAATTAAATATAATGCAAACAATGCAGTTAGTAAGAAAAGGGAAAAAAGGGAAGGGGAAAAGACAAAAGAACAAAAAACAAAATAAAATAATGTAATGACGACAGTTCAATAAGAAATAATATAACATTGTAAACATCAGAATATTAATAATAGAAAATATTAATTGAGTGTAGACATGATTCTGGTTGTGGGTTCACAACGTCCGTTTGATCAATTTATCGCAGACCCAAGATTACGGGAAAGCGGGCTGGTGAATTTATTCCTTGGTCGATTCGCTGGGACCGCTGTTGATGTTTTACTTTATGCACGTTTCAAGTGTAGGCGTTACTGCGAGAGATTCGTAGGCAGTCGCTGGTCTGGTGAGCATGCTGGCCAGGGAATTTGACCGATATGGTTAGAGCATGTTGAGTTACAGGATATGGATGTGGAGGGACATCTGACTGTGTTGTCGTATAAGTGGCAGTCTCGTCAAAAGAACCCTGACGATTTCGTTTGGTCTGATCTGACAGATGTGGGGTGATTGTGGCTTTGATTTGAGTGGATGTGATTGTTCGGTTTGTTAGGTTTGCTAGAGCGGCTGTTTAAATATGCCGATCCTCACGTTCATCCGAAAGTCTGTGCTGGCCTGAACACAACTGCGATGAATGATCTTTCTGTTTCCCACATGCACTGCAGACACCTCCTGTCGAAGTCTCGATACAATTTGACAGGACCATTCTGTCTCCCGAAGGCCCACTATGTAACTCCGTCATTGAACAAATGGTGAACGGGTGAACGGTTTATGACTTCTAGGCATGTTCCACGATCTTAACCATACAGGACAGGATAAACAAACACTGGTTTTTGATTCTATAATGTCCTGGCAGGCTCACTTTTACACCTGAAACAAGAATATCTCGTACCCCTGCACTCTGTCGATTGTCAAACTATTTTACCAATTTCTTAATAATTTATTGTCGTGATTAATGCGGTTAAATACTGTTCACTAGAAATAGCTGCTCTGCACGCACTTTCACTTATACTTTCCATAATCACAAATGTAAGTTCATTTATATGCTAATCCTGCCTATGAAGACAGTGAGGAGCAGCAAATAGAATCTAATCCGCCGGAAGGGATTCCTTTGAATACGGAAAAGTATGTTTCATATAATGTTCAGAAAATCGTTATCATTTAAGAGGGCTCTAAAAGTAATGCATAAATGCTTTTTCATATTCTGTTTACAAATTCTCTTAAAATTTTTAGACGCGATAATTGAATGAGAAGTTAAACGATGGATTATACAAAATGTATAATATCCTATTTTTTAACAATATTTTATAGTAATTACATTTAGTAGTCTTTTTTTCTTTACAGTTGCTATTTTATAATATCCGCTTCGACAGTCGTTAACATAAATTCAAAAAGAAAATCATCCGAATAAATTTTACTTTTTATTATCCTTTGTAGATCTCCGTTGGCTTTTAGAAGTTCCTCAATTATGAAATTTTTATGGTTCGGACTAGATGAAGCTTCTTCCTCCTTTCTCATCCTTCTCGCTTGCATAACGGTTTCACTTTTTTTTTAATTGCAAAAATGAAGCAACAACACGAAAAAGATTCTCCACCATGAAAGAGAGCGCAACTTGCATCTCATTAATTTAAGCGTTTGTTCTAATATAATTGTTGCATTCTTTCCTCGCTCGCAATTATTTTCGTCCCCTCTAAATGGAAATGACATTGAAACTAATCGGAGGTCAGGAAAAGAGATTGGCGGCCCCTCTTCTTCTTCGCTCCCTCTTCTCAACTCTCTTTTGTGGTTCAATGGCAGTAGCTAGACAGGACTCGAAGACCCCCTGAAGCAGTTGCCACAACCTTTGTTACTGGGATAAGAATAGGAGTTCATAGGAACGTGAAAGGGAGGGCGTTGTCAGTTGCGGTAGCCCAGCCAACGAATCAATACGAGGAACTGTTCTGGAATCCCAAGGAATCCCAGAGAACCTCGCTTCTCTATGGAGCGTTGGCTTTCATCTCCGCCATCGTGCTGGGGCCAAGATTGATTTTCCTTTACCCCTCCTCCTACTACTCCTCCCGCAACGGCCGAGTCTTTCCCCACCAGTCTTGTTAACAAGTCTCGCTGGCGAAACGGCAACAGCCATTTTTAGGGCCCGTCGTAAGCCTGTCGCCTTGAACCAGAAAACTGTCAACAAAAAGCAGATGGCAGTCCTTGCTTCACCCTCCTTAACCCAGCCCCTCATCATCCATTCCCTCCTTTACTTTTCCTCTTTTCCCAGCTTGCCACTTTTCATCTACTTTTATCTTTACGTAATTTTTCTGGAAGACCATCTTGGATGACATTTAACGTCGAACATTTCAGAGTTTTGCTACCGATTAAAAGTTTTCCTCCACTCTTTGATATAAGAGAAGCAAAAACAAAGAAAATAATGACGGCTCTCAAGAAATCTTAAAATTGATAAAAGGGCCCAAAATATTTATATTAACACTTTTTAAATATTTCATTTTTACAGGTACAGGTAAAACTGTTGCTATTCCAAGTCAAAAGAGTGGGACGAATATACACAACATATGAATGGTTATTTTGGAATGGTTCATATAACATCAAATTTTTTTTACAATTTCTTTTTTAAAGGCGGTATTAGCTTTCAGATGTACGTACAGAGCAGAAGATAATGTAAACTAATGATTTCTGGAATGTTTTAACAATTTTAAATAGTTCTACATGGCATTTCATAATTCCTATATTTTAATAATGTTTTCCAGTATATTTTGTTCTATAAGTTGGTCTAAAAGTTCCGGTACAACCATTTATTTTCAATCCAGTACAAGATGGCGGATTTTAAGATGACGGTCTGATTGTTTGTCCTCAAAATGTAGGTTTTCATATCCCCAATGTTAAGTAGACATGTAATCCTACATTTTGAGGTGGACATGTAATCGTACATTTTGAGGTGGACATGTAATCCTACATTTTGAGGTGTAAACTCGGTTTAAAAGCTACATGGCAATTTGAAATTGATATGTTCGTTATCTTGTTGCAGATGATTGAAGATTGAAGATGGTACTACTGTAATAAGGCAAGAGCAAATAAGGGTTTCCTTATCTCCAGAGAAGGGATTTGTCCAGCCATTTCATCCTTCGCCATCCAGACCGATTGCCAATTTCTCAAAACGCAATTGCATGCCTATTGTTCAAATTCAAAGGATTAGACAAATAGTTACTGATGATGAAACAGCAACGGTGATTCCTGCTGGCCTTTTTAACAAATTGGCATGCAAACTTTCAGGGACTACAGGTTCCAAACCGTGATGGATTGGTAAAGTCGAACAAGTGCAATTTATTTCTGAGAAAATTCTCGTATTGTTTATATTTGCAAGACTAATTTTTCATTTGAAGAAATTAAAACACCATCCAATATGGCCAATTTCGTCATATACATCAAAATGTAAGCCCCATATCCATTTCATATTAGTGTACTATTGACTGTCAGTTTTGGAACTTCAAGGCTGTGCGCTACTTTTGGATCATTCTGTACATTGAAAATGTAAATGTAAGAAAAGGTATTTGCTGATGGTAAAGGATAATTTTCTGCGGTTACAGTTATATCTCCACTAGCTGATATACCCGGCCTTGCTCGGGCTCTTTTTTGATGAAATTTTGCAATATCTGAATGTGAATTTAGAGAAAAAATGAACCCATGAAAAAAAGCTAAGAATTAATATAGTAAAAATTCATATTGAAATGCTTTTAAAATTCTTCTTTAAAATGCTTCTAATGTCCTCTACAACTACCCTTTAGCAGTTTTACTCGTCTTCGCTTGTGTTGGAATATTGTGTATAGCTGAATGAGTTTGACGAAGTGCCGCAAAAAAGGTGGAGAATAATGTTCATTTTTTTCTGTATATTCACTTTCAGAAATTGCAAAATTTCATCAAAACGAGCCGAGCAACGTCGAGTATATCACCTAGTTCATAATAAATCGAAAAATAGTCCTAGATGCTTGAAATAAATTTTAAATCAAAGAATAAAATCCATATTTTATGACCTATGTAAAAACTAAGCTTTCAACATGCGAGTATGTATGTTAATGTATGAAAACCAAAATAAATAAACCAAAAAATCCGGAAAACATAAAACACCGAAAACTTGGATTCAGATAATCAAAAAATAAACTAAGCAGACAGTTGATTTTGTTAATTCCCATCATCGTACCAAATTTCATTAATCTCGACTTATTTTTATTCGCAAAATACTGGAAAAACTGCGAGAAATTGCATATTTTTACGGAAAGCCGTAAGGGGGCAAATATGAAAAAAAGTAGAAATTGTCTTTTTGAAAATTATGTGAACTATTCTTGGTCAAAATATCTCTAAGTCGTACGTGAGTTTGCCGCAGAATGGGGTTGACCGGACGCGAACGTCAAAATTAGGCCTATTTTGGGATTTCTTTATATTTCTGCCCCCCAGAAATCGATTTTCAAAAATAAACAAATGATCCCTTTTTATATACGTCTTTTACATCCTCGTGCGCAATTTCCGTATGGGAATCAGGTGCCAAAAACACAAAACGGGGGGCCAATCTTTGGGCCCTCCTGGCCCCCTCACAAAACGAAAATCGAAAATAACAGAATTTGGTTTTCTGGAAAGATCCCCGAGAAGCTTCCCTCCGAGTTTCGTTGCTTGACTTTATTCCCCGCGAAGTTGCATCAAAATATCAGAAAATTTTAAGAAACACCCCCGAAAATCGATTTTTTTTTTTTTTTTTTTAGTCTTCGCACCCGTAAAATTCGAATATCGAAAATCGGGGAAACTATTTTTTTGACATGGTAGCTAGAAACTTTGCTGCAAAATTTCGAAGATCAGAGCCAGGCGACCGAACGTGCTTGGGGAGGCAGGGGGTCCGAATTTCGAAAACCCCCGTCTTAGCACGCCTCTACGCTATCCGTCCTATGACCCCACCGAGTTTCGAGTCGGTGGCCCAAGTAGATTTTGCTGTGCGATGATGAGACAGTGAGCCATTCAGTGGATGTCCTCTTTTATATACAGGGTGATTCTGAAAAAGTGTGTATAACTGCAAGCAATGACAGAGGTGAGCAGAATGAACATATTCTTTTAATACAATGCAGATCCGAATTTTTGAACGCTAACTGCGATATGAACAGAAATAAAAATGCCGCCACCTAGATCAACAAGTTAATAACTCAGGTTCTGCAAAGCCTAGAATAATGAATTTTGGAGAAATAATATGGTACATAAAACTCTGTATACCTTTAAAGTTTGATAGTATTCCAACGAGTAGTTTCCGAGTTACACATTCAAAATCGTAACAGTGCTCACATGCGAGTACTAACCAGCACATGTTACGATGTTGAGTGCGTAACTCAAAAACTACTTTTTGGAATTCCATCAAACTTTAACGTTATACAGAGTTTTATGCACATCTGTTGCTTCACACAAAACAAGATAGCCTACGCAAGATTAGCCACTTTTGAATCAGTGAGTCGTGTGTGGTTCACGTCTTTCCGATGAGTCTTTGTATCTTAATGTTTGGATCAGCTCTGATAAAAACCCACTACTGATGAGCGCCGCAAACAGACATTAGCCCGGTTGTTTTGATCATTTATGAACCAAGGCATTTGGTCCTCACAAATTGATCTTTATCGATGTCAGATAATTTCGTTGCGTCAGACAAATTACCCTTTTCAAATCTTAACGAACATTGATCGTGATTTGATTATCCGTTCGATGTCCTTCACATGCGCCACTCTTGTTTGCAGGCTCTAATCATCGGATGATTATGGTAATGGTTTGGCTGATCAGTGTATGTGCTTCAAGAATTTGGTCGAATAGTAAATACTGAAAAATCACCACGATGATGACAGTATGCACAAATATAACTTTAGTTTTCTCGTAAACGTAAATCGTATCCTAATGACAATTAAGATTCTGCTGGACTCTTATCCGGTTCTCGCTAATAGTATTAAACTACTCAATAATAACCTACTGTAATGTGTTTTAGAAGCGTATCATCCATCTAACGAAAGCTTTTGTAAAAAGTGGAGGCATGTCATTTTACTTAGCACGATGAATGTAACGCGTGAAGAGCATTTTGAAACCAGTAAATTCTGTTTTCGCCATAAGAAATGTTGCCTATAAAATGTTGCAGCAAGCTTACGGAGATAATTCCTTCCAATGATGTTTTGGTTTTTAAACGGATTATGGAAGCTAAGCATTCAACGTTTAGGTAAGGCAAGCATCATGTTTTTCGGTGGTTATTATTATCAACACAGCGGCGATAATGGCGCGTGAAGACTGTCGTACGAGTTTGCCCAAGGATTACAGGTGAGCACTTGGAAACACTTGCACTATTTTGCATAAGCATCTCTATATGACTCATTCGAAAAACTACATTTTGTTTCTCGGGGCATCCGATTCGGGAGAAAACGGGCCTGCGGGTCGGCTAATTATGCCTGCATCCTTCACGCGTCGATCGGACTTAGTCAAAATTTCGAGATTGTAGTGTGTCATACATTTGCCCGGGACTACTATACATACAGACCAACTAGGCAGCCGCCTAGAGCACACACCTGGGAGGATATAAACTTAACCTTGCCTGAGACGCAATACATGCCACTATGTGGGTCTTACTTAGGTCATGCCTAGAGCGCAAAATACTTTAGCGCCGGCCCTGCCATTCACCGTTTATGTATGATTTTATACCCTCTACTGAATCTGTTTTGTCATTTCAGGTATAAACTGAAAGTAATTTGTTTTCACAATTTAATTTTTGTCTTGAAACGCTCGGAGGTGAATTTAAGAAGAATCTCAAAAGATGGTGCGAAAATACGTTTGCGAAAGTGCATTCAACTGGAGGAGGAATACTTTGATATAGAGATCGTCTTTAGTTAGCTTAAAACTACTAAATGAAAAAGGAAAAATAATTCAGGCTTTATTGAACAACATTTATATTATAAGCATCGCCCTTTATTTAAATAACGTTTATGCTCCAATTTACTCAATAATTTCCCGGCGCAAAATTGTTCCGAGAACCATTTGGGTTCATGACAGGTTTCTTGGTCCCATTTTTTTCCCTTTGAAGATGCTGTTTACCTAAAGTAAATGCTATTTATTTAGTTGGTCTAGCAAATGGAATTCCACTTTCATTCCAATGTTGTCGTTACCTAATGGAAAAACTACTAAATAAAGCTAGCAATTGAAGTTCGGCAGTTCAAGTTCTTTTGCTCTAGAACTCTTTTATTCAGTTTGTCTTTTCTTTCATTTTTATAATTTTTTTCTCTCTGCCAAATAAATAAGTCATTCAATTAAACCTAGACTTGCTTAAAAATTTTAATGGATTCTCTTTTTCCTATCCTAGAATAAGAAAACATGACCTATAAAAAGGATTTAATCATCTAACCCTTTCTTGCTTTTAAGGCAAACAGAGATGACATTAAAAGCCAGTTGGGAGTTTGAAAGATTGAAGGGTTCTGTAGATTCAAATGAATACCATTCGGGAATTCACGTCCTGGACGACTTTCAACAAGCCGCACAACAAAAAATATCCAGAAAGCTCGCGAATTAATCCCTGTGGCGTTTGCGGAATCGTGTGAAGCACAAACGACCGGAATTGTGGACCAGTGCATAATCAACCATGATAAAGCCGAAGCTCAAGTATCCATCAAATGCGTCGGCTTTAGATCCGAAACAATATGAATAACGTTATGCACCCTGGCTATCTGTGACTTTACCATCGTTTCCGGAATAAAAACTAAACTGAAAGTCCATCTTAGAGGAGATTCAAAGGAAACAACGAATATCCTGGAGAGTCTGAAAAAGGAGGATTTTTAGAAGTTGTACTGGCAATTGCAAAACCACTGGCCTCCAAGGAGACTATTTTGAAAAGGAAGAAGGCCTCTAAAATTTCAAGTAAGTTTTACCAGTTTATGAGGTTAGTTCGGAAAACTTTTTTTGATAGCGCCACCTACCTGAACTTTCAATCAATAAAGTTACAAATTTTCCTGTGGGAATATCACACAGCACAATTAATTAAACATTTCTTCATAAACTTCAAGTTTGTACTTTAAATAACTTCTTTTCAATTAAAATTATGAAAAGACCTGAACTTTTGTTATTTATGTAAACAATGCCGTTCTGATGGGGCTTTAGATTTAAAAGTCACATAGAATACAATACAGAACGAATTTATAAACAAATTTTAAAGGTCTTTGCGAAACAAGTGGAGCGTATATTTTTTCGAAAAATCTCGTTTATTCATAAGGTAGCATCGGTCTATTCAAAGACAAACATTGTTCATAATTCCACTTAAAAATTTGTAAATATTTTGAACAAAATTTGAAATCTCCGTTAAACAAAGTCGCATATTTTTGAAATCTTTTAGAAATGACAAATAACGCCATGAATATTTTTTCTTCATGGTTTCTTTTTATAAGTATAAAATTGAAAAGATTTTTGTATTTGCAGCAAGGCTTTAGACAATGCCGTAGATCTGTGTGTAAAAGCAATTTAATTTGGGTCGAAAGAGGAGGCGATGGGTATCGTTAGGGGGCTTCTTTCGATCGATATCAGTGGCTGTCTTCGCCGGTGTATTACCAAAGAACACCCAACTTCCATCATAAACATCATATTTCCACGAAAGAAGGAAGAAAATGTAGTTGGAGGGAGGGGACGAAAATGTAGATCACCATCTTTTAATTTGTTCTTTTTTTATGTCTTCTAATAAAACGTTTTCTTTGATGTAAAATTAATTAGAATTCAGCAGGCAGTGTTCCCAGTTTTCTTATTAATGCAAATTATATTATAAATCAATACCATTTAATTACATCGCTTTCAAATTAGTGGAAGGGGAAAAAAACAACAAACGCGGAAAAATTACGAAAGACGCAAATGAATTTGTATGCATTTTCTCTTTGCCAATTAAAATTATTTAGTCTGAAAAAACAACGAAGCTGTTTTGTAATTTATTAGAACAGGTTCGCTCATTTTAGGTTTTTTATTCATATTATACTATTTCAGCCACGGAGATCGTTGTTTCTAATGAAAATGGAGCGAACTGAAATATAGTGGTTCTAAAATTCTGCAACCCAAATTTCCTCTTGCACAAAGAAAGATATCATAATACAATTTCCGATGCATGTATATTTGATTGTATACATTTCATCATAATTTATGCAAATGTTGAAACTGATAAACATTCGGGGTCAGGCCAACTCTACTTGAGTTAATTGCAGCAAAACATTCAAACATATCGGATAAAGACGTTCTATGAGATAAAAACCAAAGAAAACATTTAAGCGTTAGATCAGGTGGCCATAGTCCATCATTTCTTTACCGGACCTTGGAACTATCTGAATTTCTGTACTAAATGGCGTACGAGGAGCACTCTGAAAGTTTGTAGCCAGGATCTCTGCAAGCATACAATTCTCCAAGTACTTCATTTTATCATAAGGTCGCGTTCAAGATTTGAGCCCGCCACGTTGCATTGTTTTCGCGTTGCACAATTCTAAACAGATAGACGTATACACAATGGAGCTGAATCAGCAGGACTTGGGCTTCAAAATGTACAGATATACGAAATTTCATCTGGAAACTTTTGAGGGGATTAGTCTTCAACAAATACTCCGCAATGAACACCCTTTGTTGTACACTATACACTAAGTGAGCATATTATTATGACCACCTGACATGTTTATGCAAAAGCGCGCACGGACGTCGCCACAATGTTGCTAGCGGGCCGGACCAATATAAAAAGGAAAGCTGAGTGTCGTCAACAACTATTCGTTTCTTCAACTATGGGTAAACGACGCGATTTAACAGCCTTCGAATGCGAGATGATTGTAGGTGCTCGGAGCTATGGAGCGAGTATCAGCGAAACAGCAGCATTCGTGGGGTGCTCAAGAGCAGCCGTCGTTAAAGTATTTAAAGACTGGACGGTTAGCCGGAAGACGGGGTCTGAAAGTTCGTGTTGTGGCCGCCAGCGGATGGTTGATGATCGGACAGAACGGAGACTGTCACGACTGGTAAAGGATAACAGAACGGCAACTGTGCATCAAATCACTGCTGATCTTAATCAAGGGTCCTCCAAAACGATCTCTGAATGCACTGTCCGCCGCGCACCTCATCGCATGGTATACGGAAGCCGAAGACCTGTCCGCACACCTTTGCTGCCTGCAGCCAACAAGCGGAAACGACTCCAATTCGCTCAGGAACACAAGGACTGGACTATCGAGCAGTGGAAACAAATCATGTGGTCTGACGAGTCACGATTCCAGTTACATCATGCAAACGGCCGCGTGAGAATCTGGCGGAAACAGCACGAAAGCATAGACCCCGCATGCATGAGTACAACCCTTCAGGCCGGTGCGGGCAGTGTTAGGGTCTGCCCTCACCATGGGATGTTTTTTGGCATGCGTTGGGTCCGTTAATATGTGTTGAACAACGTCTGGATGGCACAGCATACCTCCGTATCGTCGCCGATCAAGTCCACCCTGTCATGTTGATGGCGTACCCCATGGAGATTGCTGCTTCCAGCAAGACAATGCGTCATGCCACAGAGCTCGTATTGTGCAGGAGTCGTTCCAGGAACATGAGGGGGACTTTACCTTACTTCGGTGGTCCCCACAATCCCCAGATCTCACTCTGATTGAGTATTTGTGGAACGAAGTCGAACGAACCATCAGACGGCTGGATCCACCACCGTCCAATCTAGCACAACTAGACAGTGATTCCTCCCACCACCCTCCAATATCTTGTGGAATCAATGCCACGAAGAATCACCGCAGTATTAAAGGGAAAAGGTGGCCCAACGAGATACTGACAGGGTGGTCATAATAATATGCTCACTCAGTGTACTCCAGATGCCACGAAGTGGGGGCATAGGTGCTTTACCAGAATGCATAAAGATTATAATCATGTGAAATTATTTCAATAAAGCGAAAAAATATTAATCCTGCGAAAGGCCGCAAAATGACAAGTTACTGTCGTGCTCAAAAACTAAGCAAGGAATCCATTTTTCTGTGTAGAAATATTTTTATTATACGGTACTTTAATAATATCGATGATAACTATATATTTCATATTTCTTTTAAATCATTTATTTTATCATTAAAGATGATCGCTTTCAACATTTGCGTTTTTTAGGATTCCGTACCCAAAGGGTCAAAACGGGAACCCTATTACTAAGCCTCCGCTGTCCGTTCGTCCGTCCGACCTTTTAAGGTCGGTAATAGGTAGCCAGTTGAAATTTTCACAAAATGTGTTATTATGGCGGATTGTCTAACAAATAATAAAAAATGTAAAAAGTTTAATAAAAACAAGAGGAAACTTTTTTTTAAGCTCTAAACGGTAGACATAGAGTTGAATTTACCTGAACAAAACGCAACTGTCAAAAATGTCAAAAAAGCGATGACGGAAAACAGTAACACTTCACATTGGCAAAACAAAATGAAACAAATATTTAAATAAAAAATAAAGATATTTTTATAAGTCATAGATAGTATACTGGAAGCAACACTTATCCACGCGGTGGCCCTGAATAATTTGCACAAACATTCCATCAGAAACAGATGAACCTCCTTCATTTATTCCTGATTACATGAAATAAATTTGAATAGAGCCAAAATGTAGATAGCGTAGCGATCAGAGCCACAGCCTACTATACAGCTACAGCCTGTTCAATCGACACGATTTTCATTGAAATCTTAAGACCGCTTTAGTTCAACGACTTCTCACGTGAGGGCGCTTTTAGTGAGGGAACTAGAGTGCCTTAAAGGAGAGTGGCGACAAATTGGAACGGATTTTGATTGGTTAACGCTCCGGACGCCATAGTTTTCCCAAAATAGCATACCGTTTGCATTACAGATATAGAGAAAATAATCGTTTTCGTTCCATTTTTCTTTTTATTGTGCATGTTTCTTAATTTTTGCTAATAAAATTGCATTATTAAAGTTTAAAAGTTGTTGTTTTATTAGATCCGCTTTGAAATTAACGATTAAAGTGGCGAAGAGGGAAGAGAAAGAATATTTTTTCATAATAACGTATTTATTGTTTTATTGTTGTCCATAAAAACGTGAATTTCACAAAATAAAGTGATTTTTTAATGACATAATAATAGATAAATATTTCAAGGAATGTTAAAAATTTTTAATTTATATAATTTCAAGGAATTTTTATTCAAGGGTCATTCGGGCACAACGAGCAAGATTTTCATCCTGAAAATTTTAAAACAAACCGTAAAACTAATAGTAAAAATAACTATAGACACAGCCCTATAGAAAAGAGAAAAAAAAGACAAGGTTTACCATAAAGAAGACAGTAATAAACAAACACTTCTCGTCTGTAAACCACAAAACGAGAAATCACATTACAAAAACCTACGGCCCACGAAAGAAAAATTTTGGAAAATGAAATTTGAAATTTAAGTATTTTATAGATAGTTTGTAGCATCAAAATTTATTAGTTATTTAATTCCTAGACTTTGAAGTGATCAACGAGGCCTGATGACGAGCATAGTTGTTTGCGTGAAATGTTTTGCCAATTTTATGCCTCTTTTAACACCTAGAGGTAACTATTAAAAATTTGGTTCATTTTTTTAAAATTTATTTGCAACTTGCAAACTCGAGAAAGTGACGTTAGAACAATTCCACGATAAAAAGAATGTAAAAGTGAATCTAGATTTTTTCCTAAAACAAATCATCGATAATTTTGAGAATTTTTTTTCATCATTTCCAATAGATGTCAAATTTTTATTTTTGGATAAATGTAAAATGTGTATAGACTGCTAAATATAATCTCGTTAGTTATTGGCTTTTAGTTTCTCTTTTTGATGAAAAGGTGAAACAATCAATTCTCGAACTGATTCCCTTTTTGCTATCAGCTGATCAAATAATCACATTTTTTATGAAAATTAAAACGTTAACGTGCTTCTTTTTTTTTAACCTATTTTATCTAATATACAAATAAAAGCTTGGTAGGCTAACCAGCATTGGCCATCTTTACATTTCTTCTTAATAAGTTGAAAAAGTATCGTAAATTGTACCTCTGCTAATTCAATCGTTGGGAAAAACATGGCCGACGGCCCGAGTTGTCGCCACTCTCCTTACAGGCACCCTAGGGAAAACCTTGGTAACAATTGTGTTTACTTATGCACAGAGCTACAGCTGATCAAGTCTTTTTAAGTGTCAAAATGAAACAATATTCCTAGATATTAATTAATATGCACCATTAACAAGCCAAAGAATGTTACTTTTCAAAAAAAAAAAAATGCGACATGTTATGAAAATTTTTTTTTAACAATTATATAAGATTAAATATAAGATTTAGTATTAAATAATGTTAATATATAAGATTGATATATTAATACATAAAATTAAGATTATACAGGGTGATTTACATCGAATGTAAAATACTTAAAGGGGGTATTATAGAGGTTAAGATAAACACAAAACGTCCTATGAACATGGGTTCAAATATGAACGATAACTGAGATATGAACAGAAATAAAAATGCCGCCACCAAGATCAACA
>JAHWFO010117521.1:1379145-1475142 GCA_023313115.1 Rhysida immarginata
AAAAAATACTTCTAAGGACCTCTTCTATCATCTCCCAAAAAATCTGTACTCAATTCAAAACCACCCTGTATATATAAAAATGAATTGCTGTTCGTTACTCTCGCTAAAACTCAAAAACGGCTTGACCGATTTGAATAATTTTTTTTTTGTTTTGCTTCCTCTAATACAGGGGTGGTTTAAAACAAATAAGAATAAGGAAAACTATCCCCTAAGGTGGGGAAAGGGGGATTGAAAATTTGTTAACACATTAACTGGTGTTGCATTGTATACTTAACACATAACTGGTGTGGCACTCAAACGTAACACATTTACTGGTGTAGCACTACAAACATAACACATTTACTGGTGTGGCACTACATAATTAACCATATTAAGCTCTTTTAGGGAGAGGGTAACGAATCCATGTAGCGTGATATCTCCACCATGACCTACCTAAAACCTTCCCAGGGTCCATCGGAATTACCATGAAAAATTTCATCAACATTGGTCTAGCCATTTTGAGATGCATAACGAACAGATAGTTCCATGTGTGTTTATTTCTTATATAAATCTGTAGTTTAATTCCAATCTTGATGAAATTTGCAAATTTGATCTTCAAAGCAAGAAGAAGGTCACTATCTACATGAGATTTCGAAAAAATAATATTTAACGATAATAATTCATGGATTTAAATTCAAATTATGGACCAAAAATATATATCTCCTGACGAGCAATGCAAGGTAAAGTTTCTGCAACAATAGACTGCGCTGTTTTTTTTTATTTCAACAGTAGTGATAGCAACACAGAATTCTAAAAATGATATGCCCTTAAATACAAAAATTGGAGAAAATATACCAGATTCAGCCAATCAACTAGTTATGTATGTAAGACATGTTCATTAAGACATGTAAATGAATCTCAAGACTGATCATTTTGTAAATTTCATTAACAAAAATATTTGGATGACACAGGACTTACATGCATAAATCGAGGACCACCCTCGGGCTTTCTAATTTCCTGACCATAATTTAATGTTTCGCGTAATGGTCGTCAGCATACATAATTGAAGGGTCTTCCTCCTCTGAGAATCAGTGAGAAGGCGTCGGAAATTTTAACAATATATATAATTCCTGTCCTTTGTGCTTTTCTTAGAATTGATAGTTGTTAGAATATAACATTTTCTTGAAAAGCTTTAAAAATGAGCAGTAAATGGAAATAATAGAGAGTTAGCAGACTATTGAGAAACAGTGGAAAGGCAGCAGAGAAAGCAGCCCCTTCACTCGGTGCTGTATCGATTTTTCCAGCACACTGCTTCAACTAAACAAGTGGTGAGTGACCCTGTGCCCGTCGATCCAAATATGTCAACAGAAGTAACTGCGACTGCCAGATCACACCAAGTGATGAATGCACCAGTATTGCTTCAAGACCTCGAGAGCAGAGTGTGAATTGCAACAGTTTACCAATTAGAAAAATTGATGGAAAAATTCCGCGACCTGGATTCGAACCAGGAATCCAGACTGTCATGGTCGACGCCTCTATCAATTGGGCTATCACAGACACTTGAACTAAGTGTCTTAAAGACAACCAAGTTGTCAAGAAGGAAAGCCCAATGGGAGGTGGGCACCTGGTTCACAGATCGTGAAATTCTCCTATCCAAACCATCAGAAAGTTTGATGAACACACAATAAGAAATAAAAAAATTAAACTGGAACAAACACCAAACATTAGGTAAAGACTGCTTGGTTATCTTTAAGACACTTAGTGATAGCATGGCTGTTAAGGTGTCTGCTATAGCCCAATTAGTAGAGGCGTCGACCACGACATTCGAGGTTCCAGGTTCGAATCCAAATCGCAGAATTTTTCTATCCATTTTTTAAATTAATATCATTTACCTGATGCTTGGAGTTTGCTCCAGTTTAATTTCTTTATTTGCTAACAGTTTATCAATTGTTGGAATTGCAGAATACACAGACACAAACGATCATGTACATCCATCGCCACTCCAGAAGAGAATTTTGGAATTGTGGAATTTTTAGATAAACAAATGAATTTTTAAAGGTCAGGTCACACAAAATAGAAGAACTACAGCCGTAGCCAGGGCTGAAAAAACGTCAGATCAAACTATTGTTTCATTTTCATTCTATTTCCTCCCAATTTCGTAGCCATACATGTTATTCCACACATTGTTTCTCCTTCACTATGGGTAAACTCGCTCAGCTATACACAACATTCCAACACGAACCGGGGAGAACTGTTACAGGGCCATCCATTAGGAACATTTTAAAAGTTTTTTTTTCGGTTTTTCTATATGAATTTTTACTGTTTTAATGTGTTAATTTTTACTGTATATTCCCATCCAGATATTGCAAACTTTCATCAAAAACGAGCCCAAGCAACGCCGGGTATATCAGCTAGTATATATATATAAGAATAAATATAAGATTAAGTATTGAATAAGATTAATATATAAGATTAAAATAAATATATAAGATTAAATATAAGATTATATAATATATAAGATTAAAGATATATAACATATAAGATTACATATATATGTAAATATGCAGCCTGTTTGTAGGCTAACCAGTAGAAAACAATAGAATGGTAACAGTGGTAAGGCTTTTTCAATGCTAAAAAGGCTTTCTTCACCCTACTTAAAAGCGCCCTCCTCCTTTACTGCGGTGAAACTTGGAAACTGTCGATTGAACAGGCTGTTATCTATATAGAAGGCTGTGTCAACGCTTACTAGAGTTAACAGGAAAAGAATGCTTGAGGGGGGAGGACGCGCAGTGAGCAATATACAGTTCCGGTAAATTTGATGAAAACGCATCTTTTCTTGACTTGCAAATCATCGACGCCATTCATAATATTCATTCTGTCCCATATTAGCTGCTCGAAGCAAAGATAAAAGTGTTTAAAAACCTTGCATTTCTCTATTATGCGATGCGATTCCGCCATCTTGCTCGATTCGATAGTTGGACAGCTAATCTGTAGTTGGACAGCTAATCTGTGGACCAGCTTTGTATTGAACGGAAGGCGCACAAGGTTGCACTGTACGTAGCCACTGCGAATATTGAATCTATGGAACACGCCAAATATAAAATCTTTTTTCAGGTAATCTGTTAATTTAATATTTGAAAACTTTTTTGTTTAAAGCGCGTATTACAAAGTAAACAATCTAAGAAGCGCGCGAGTTTAATCCATGGTCATATATTATGTATAAATTTCAACACTTAAACTATTTGTAAATTTCGTCACTTAAACTATTATCGATTGTATGTCTATAAAAGACGAAATCTAGAACACAATGCGACACCCTCCAGAACCTGGCATATTTTGGAAAAATATGATAGTACGGAACCCTCGATGCGCGAGTCCGATTCGCACTTGCCCGATTTTATTTGTATTGTGTCGATGACTTTGAAGCCAGTCAAAACTATTCATTTTTCGTAGAATGAGTCAAATTATGACAATAGATGGCATCTTTGTCTTATCCCTTTGTCGCTTATCTAGAACTTTATCCCGTGTTTGATTTCGGAGATTTCTTGGTAGTTGTAATCAATGGCTTCTAACAGTAAATCAAATTTTGAGTTAATTATATCTTTTGCATTCTTTCATAAATTTCGGTTGGATCCAAACTTCCAAGTAATTGCTCATCGAAAGTCATTAAAAATTTCACGGTGGTTTTATTTATTACGCAGTTATCTTCTTCGGATCATACATATCCTTCTGGAGCCGCCGTTACCAGCATCAATGAGAAGCCAAGAAAATAGGGTCACTATAAAGGCGTTCTTAACAAAATGATAAATTGCAGTCATGTCAGGAATTATTGATGAATTATAAATAGAAAGCAGGTGACAAATTGTCCGATAGTTAATTAGGCGACAATAAATCTTTTCAGATCCTGTTGAAAAAAATTAAATCACAGAAGTATTTCTGAAAAGCTGAATTTTTGAATAAACAGAATAAATCAGTGGGAATATACCTATAATTACATAGAATAAGGAAAAGTTAGAAAGATGACTTACTATCTCTGAAAGTTTTGAAAAAAAAATATTTAGAAGCAATATAGTTCGGACTATATTATTTATGATCAATAGAAACAGCAATTACGGATGTCTGATAGATTCAACTCAAACGACCTTGAAATATTAAACATACATGATAAATATAAAATTAATTAATGAGCTGAATTCTTCTATCTTCAGCTGTCCTTGAAATAAGACTGAAAGTAATCTAAGAATCAATACTGCTCAAATTTAAAATCAATAGCAATCAAGCCATCCAGCTGCACATGTGACGTTTTTAGCGGTAGTGGACAAGAGCAGGAGACTCTCAAGGTGAAAATTTCTATTAAAGATATACACAAACAGCTAAGAATGATCTATAATGCATCTTCTGATTGTTCTGAAGCAACAAATCAAAAAATTACATTATTAGCATTCAAATTTCTTAAAAAAGAAAAAACACAAAAATAGTCCTGAAAGCGAATACCACTTCTATTAAATTAAAAGATAAGAATTTCGAACTAAATTTCGAATTAAAAAATTGAAAAAAATCATTAATAATTGTTGCTTATACGAAACTGCTTTCATAATATTCGCAATTATTTCCTGTACTTTAGAGAAAACTTCATCTTTAACCTGAGAATTCAAATTTATCCTACTCAAAATATATTTCTCTAGTTCGCTCTCTTATTTTTTTTCAGAAAAATTACTCACTTTTAATTGGAAATATAAAACAACTTCAGAAATTTAGTGCTCAAGAACATAAAATAATAAACTTTGCTCTTATGAGACTTCTGAGGTTTCACAACAAGTGCAGCATAGAGAAGCAGATGGCAGACGGGAGAAAAATTTATATAGAAAGAAATTTCCTTTCTATTTCAACATCAACGGAATAAATTTGAGAAACTAAGAGCGTATAGTTTTACCAAAATACGCCCATCAAATTAAAAAAAAATAGGGGCAATCATTTCAAAGTAATTGCGTCGCCACCAAAATTTTAAAGCGACGGTTGAGCAACGTGCAGGGTGATCCAAAAGTAACAGAAAAAGTAAACATTCAATATTTTGAAACGTATAGGCAGTGGTGCATTGCAATTTTCACAGAAATACGAAGAAAGACTATGATGGTCAGGTGACTTTTGAGTTTCAGGGCCTGTCACTCTAGCTGGCCTTGATAAACCATTATAACAGCTTCGCCATCTATCAGGAAATTTCATGTGAAAATGTTTTTCTCTTATCTGTGAAAAAAAAAACGCGTGTCATTAGTTTCTGAGCAAACATCATAGAACGAATTCACCTTCTACCCTTAACATACAATAGGTGTAGAAATGGTTCGCGGATCGGCCATAAAATCTTTACAATCATCAAGATGGAGAAGAGTTTCGGGCACGCGCAGCGAAAGAGTCTCTACATATGGGAAAGAATTCCTGAAGTGGGCCCCTCAAAACAAACATCTCGTGAAATTTAAAACTTTTATTATAATTTGATAGTACCTAATAGAGTATTAAAATTCCCAAAATGTTTTTGAAAAATTTCCATTTGTTAACAAGTTATAAACAAATACATTTTTTTTCTACTTTTTTTTTTTTTTTAAATCTTATCTCAAGCTAATTTTTTCAAATCTCTTTGAAATTTTAAAGATAGCAAGTAAAACATATATTTCATAGCAAAACATAAAAGAATGAGAAAAAGATTTTTTGTGTAAAAAAAAATAAATTTTTAATAAAAAATTATTTTTTTAACCTTCTCAATCGATTTCAACAATTATGAAAAAAAACACATTTAATTTGTATTTATTAACGATTTAGAATTTGAAAAAAAATTGATGATCTCTGTTTTTACGCGAATGATATCAATTTTTGTCAAGCTATTCAATCGTATCACTGGGCTGCTAATCAAGTAACTCTTCATCATTCAATTTTAAACGCAATAGGGAGCTTCTCTGTAAAGCAACAATGTATGACTTTCCGCTTTCAGGCCTTCTATCTAGGTGGTGTTGGCTGGTGGTGCTCTTACAGAAGTTAGTTCACCGCGTAGCCAACGAGAAAGACAGGTTCCGGCGCGGAAAAGTCACCATACAAGTCCGAGTAACAATGTAATCTTCATTGTTTCCATCTTGGATTTTAACAATCAATTTTTTTTCGTTTGTTGGAAACAATGAAAGTTGGATTGTTGGCTGGACCAACACCTCCTAGAAAGAAGGCCTGCGGACAAAAGGGTTTATACCGTAGCCCACGTGAAAGACAGGACCTGGCGCGGAAAAGTCACCTGATCATCTTAGCCCGAGTAACAATGTAACCTTCATTGTTTCCAACAAACGAAAAATTGCCGATTGTTAAAATCCAAGATGGAAACAATGAAGGTTACATTGTTACTCGGACTAAGATGGTCAGGTGACTTTTCCGCGCCAGGGCCTGCCTTTCACGTGGACTACGGTGTATTCATTGTTACATCATCATCAAGCGACTATTGTGAATCGTATTTCTACCAATAATAAGCCGTAAATTTGGCCGCTTGATGATGATGTAACAATGTACAGACCTTTTGTCCACAGGCTTTCTCTCTAGGAGGTGTTGGCCGGGGCCTGTCTTTCTCATTGGCTACGGTTCACCGTTACAATCTTAGTGCTTCAACAATACATTATTGACGTAATGTTCAGGCCTGGTAGTTTCTAGGAAACCGTGCTTTTCCAAAACCACCTAGACAGAAGGCCTGAACTATATACATTGTTACATTATCATCAAACAAAATTTAGGGCTTATTATTGGTAGAAATCACGGTCTATAGATATTCTTGGTCATCGAGCTTCAGCCATTTTCCATTGTTTCGAGAAGCTAAGGAAAACAGATCGCGCCAGGTGCCGCATAGATCGCATCAGGGCCGACCGAGATCTGCGATAGAGGTTTTTCGTTGAAACTGAAAATGAAAGTAAAGTTTCTGTCTGTCGATAGGGGGCGCTGCAGGCGTTTTTGGGCCGATTGTACATGCAGCGCCACTTTTCAATAGAGTTCCCGCCCTATTGGGAGCTAGAAACTTTAGCTTCATTTTAACAATGGAGCTCGATGACCATGAATATCTATAGACCGTGGTAGAAATACGATTAGCAATAGCCGCTTTCGTGTGATGTAACAATGAATGACGTTTCTGTGCGCAGGCCTTCTGTTAGGTGGTGTTGGCTTTTCCACGTCAAGGCCTGTTTATCTACAGTCAGTCCAGCCTTAGTTTGCGCGAAATATGATGGACATGTTAATTGTCATGTATTGTTTAATTTTTGTTGTGACAATGTCCAAAAATTGAAAAGGCCATCACAGGACAATAGCTGGCTTTGGTCTTTTTGTTTCTGTATTTTGATTGCCCCTATCTTTATTTTTATTGTGTGTTTTTTCCCACGTATCTTGTATTACTCCTATTGATGACTACAAGGTTAGTCGAAATGCGCATACCGTTCAATAAATTTTGTTGTGGACAAGAGGTTAGTTTTTCTTTGTTGTTAACAGTGGTATTCACCATATCTTTTGCCAACGTAAGCTCCAACCCTTTGCAATACTAACAAGTGTTGTTGCTATAGTACGGAATGTACATCTTTATCAGGCAATTGCAATAAAATGCTCAATGTATGCATTGACATTATCTTTTGAAACAACGTCCAAGGCACACATGACTCTGCAATGGACAAATATTATTTGCTGGCTGTGCGAATTATTCGTTGGGCCCAAGGCACTTCAATTTTTTACTGTGAAATTGAGAAACCTGTAATCAGAAATATGATTTCCCCAGAGCTAAAGAGCCTCGTTCCCTTAAAAAATAGAAGGTAGAGACTTTATAAAAGATGGGGAAATATTTTTGGCCAAGTTCATGTCATGTTCTTGTCTTATGAGAGACCCAATAAAATAAATGTAATTATAATAAAATCTAATTTTACTGATTCCTAATTATTTTTAGTTTTTTATATTTATTTTTCTTCATTAAATAAAGAGGCCCAACCAGCTAAGTATATAATCAACACAGGAAAAACACTAGTGCTATTTTAAATTCTTTCAAGGAGTCCTTAACTGATAACTGCAATATGTTGTATTTAGAATATATTGTATTTAATATCTATAATATTATATTAAATTATTTATATAGAGAGAGATAAACATAGGCACAGGAATATTATCTTCCAAGAAATAGATTTGAATTCCTACACAATTTCAGAGTCTTTTATTCTCTCAGACCTTCTGACACTCCATTATGTATTTTATAGACTTTCTTATTATGGCTCCGTGTATCGTGTTTTATTCTTCTATTAACTTGGAATCGTCACACACGAGGTTAAAGAAAAGTGGTGAGCATGAAGAAGCTCTAAAATAAGGAGTTACTATCGTCCCAAAACCCGTTTAAAGAGTTCTGAAACGGAAAAGGTTCTGACCCAATCAGTCTGTGTGTACATTTCGAGAATTCCTTTACGAGACCATAAACGCCGCTAACAAAGCCCAAGGTGGCATTCTTTCCTTGCATCGTCTTTATTTTTGCCTTGCTGAACTTCAAAATGCTTTATGTACTCATTTCCGTGCCCTTGTTTCTTTATCAACTTTGAGAAGGAAGAATAAAAATTTTTAAGCGCCACTTTTCATATGTTTCGGAACGACATTAACCGCTGTAAAAAGCTATTAATTTACGACGCATTAAGCGTCATTCTTGCTAACGGGAGATTGCCGATGTTTTATGTTGTTGGCAGAGCTTTTTTCATTTTTTTTTCCTTCTTTCTTATTTAAATTTTCTTTCATTTCTTTTCTTCGTACAGTCCTTGTTCTTGTTTACTTGAAAGTGAACGAGTTTAATCAAAGGACACATGCGACCTTTTATGAGATGCAAGATTCCCCCTCCACTATTTTCCCTGTTTTCATACATCTAAAAAAAATTTCGTGAACAACGTCTTCTCCTTCAACTAAATAATAATAACAACCAAGGGGAGGAAATATATTTGCGAAAATGTCGTTTCTGCCTATATAACTGCATACAGCACGTTATGAAAAGAAATGCTTATAGGATCCAATTTTGATGAGTTCCCCCCGTTTGATTTATAGGATAAGAAATTGAAGATTTATTATTTTAAAAACTTCATAATTTTCGACTAGTTTAATAGAGAGTTATTCAATAAGGATGGTGCAAAAGTAAACGCTAATTTATTTTTTTATTTGAACTGACATACAAAAACCATATTGATATGTGCTGGTAAAAGACCTTCATAAATTTCATGTGCGTATGTTTGTGTAATTCGCGGCCACTTGAATGCCTCCTTACTAAGACTCTGAGGTAATAACCGATGATATGGTAGGACTATCTGGGAAAAATGTACCACCGATTAGACAACCACGTGTCACCGAGGGTGCTATTATACAACACTTGTTAAGTCATAATTAAACTTATGAATTCTACAGTCTTTTTATATCTATATACAAAGGGCAGTTAGGGATCTATGGGAACAAGTTACAGAGGACTGGAACGCAAAACACCAAGACCGAAGAAGCGGTCGTCTCTTTCCGAATGCCCGTTTAAGAGGCCAAAGCACAAAAATCCATAGGCAATGCGTCCGGAGGCTTGACGGGTATGTCGCTGAATGGAATAAAGCGGGTACCAGAACCTTCTTGCATGCGTTCCAGGAATAGGCGAGTTGACGCGGCTGTGTGACTCGACGCCTTGTCTTGGTACAGTCATATCTTGTTTATCTTTGTACCGTACAAATCGGGGTGTCACGGGTAAATATGGGGAACAGAACGCTAATCTGATAGTACAGGGCGTTGACTTTGGCCTTTGACTCAACGATCAAGAAACCTTTTGAAAGTGTTTCCTTGCATTGACAGTACCATTTTCTGGAGTCCTTGGAACTCCTTAGACGGTAAAAAATAGCTCGGCTTTTGTTGCAGTCGCTTAATTAAGCATACGCCTCATCTAGTGTATTTCTACTTTTCGTCCGCCAGGTATCGTTCATACAGGTTACGGCAGTTGGTCCATCGCTCTTGAACATGGCGCGGCAACAATTTTTTAAATGTGGCTCTTGTGTCTTTTCTCCAGTTGTATATCACGGTTGATAATTGTGTTTACCGTGTACACAGATGTTCTTACCTTCTGTGAAATGGCTCACTGTGTTGGTGAATTACATGCGCTTACGAGAGCCGGAACTTTTCGGACAAGGTCAGGAGTACGGGTAGTGGATGGTTTCGGATTGGCTTGCTTTTTATCCTCGGGAATGGCGCCGCTTCTGGTTTTGCCAATGTTATTTAGCACACTTGATTCCTTTCTTGGAAACTACGAAGCCTCGCTTCGTGCAGTGTTTAATAATTTCGGAATAGCTGAATTTGACGTCGGAATAATATAGCCCTCCCAGTACCTGTCAATTTTTGGTAGCATAACTCAATGTTTTTAGCTCGCTCTTTTAATACTATTTTAATACGTGCGCCACACTTAAATATGCTAATTGTTACCATCGCAAAGAGGTTCTGAGTGATCAAAACAACCTCTATGATGGCTATAACGTGTATATATCTTTTCGATGATTTCAGCTTCTTTAACTTCATTCATCAAATCATTTAAAATCTTTCGGTGAAAATCATGAAAGTTTGGCAAAAAGTGTGCACGAAAGTGTAAATCCACATATGTGGGTGCATGTCAGTGAAAATCATGAAAGTTCAGCAAAAAGTGTGCACGAAAGCGTAAGATCTCTAATAACCCATTGTGGTTTCGTACGACCAGTTCAATAAAAAATAAATCAGTTTTATTTGCACATTTCTTTTTGAATAACCCTATATAATCAACCTCTACAGTTAATCGGTTATTGTGCCATGATAATTATGGGCAAATTGTATTCCAAAGAAGGTGTTTTGGCACGAATCACGTCCTTTAAAATGCACTTTCACAATAAAGAAGTTATTTTTTTAATAACTATCGAAACCAAAAATGCATTGTCTTTCTCATCTCTTCCTTGTTGTGAAAATCGTCGTCCACTCCATACTTCTTTAAACTTGCAAATACATGGAGCAATGTTTGGAATGGATGGGGATGTTAAGATCTCACATTTCAGGTTTGGACAATGCTAACTTATGTAGCACCAGTATGAGAGAGTCTCATGGATGATAACATTCGCAGATTCAACACAAGATGGCCAAAGACACCTGTCTGTTATCTGTAAGCGCAAACAGTCTGTAAATGGCTGTTACTGACGGCTGTGCAAACACTGCTAAATTTTCAACTGATGGAAATCCATTAACGACACATGCTCGGTCTACTTGAAATTTTTCTCCCTCTAGGAACATTGTCTTTTCATTCATGTAAATTCAACAAATTACTGCAAAATGTTTCTGGCCACAGAATTATTACCACAGAACGCTACTTCTTTGTGGTGCATGTTTCTACCAGTGCGGATTTCTGTGGTGGAGTTATCGTAGGTGTAAAAATATATGTCAAAATACTAATAAAGCTGTGTCCTATAGATGTTACATAGTAGTTTCATGAAGTTGCCCCAAGAAATTTAATCTTACTTATTGAATTGCCCTCGTATTTTTAAAATTTTTTAACTCTATACATACTAATTTTAAATGTTTATCGCACGATCTATTGTTTGAAAATTTTTTTCTAGCACATCGGAAGAAATAAATGAAAATTCTTTGGTGATCATTCATTTTCTATTTAGAATTAATGGTTAATTTTAATGTCCTCGGTACACCTATTCGCATCTCGCGCACTAGTGAACGTCTACGGTTCATAATTTGGGAAACCCTGCATGAAGCAATGAAATGATTAATCAAAATGACAGCCATTGTACACAGTAACTATTGGCAAATGCGGCTTCTGTTCAAACCAGATCGCGTTTAAAAGTATCCACATTGACATGCTGCTTGCTGTACAATATAGGCCGCAATTACAAGCTGATTACTATCAGGGCTCGCTGCCCATAAACCTTTGTGTCTTAATGAGGTCGGACTAATCAAGTGCATTTTAATAAGTTAGGACTGTACTTTTTCCTGATTTTTCCTGATCATCAAGAGCAAACCTTTGCTAGGGCGTTCATAGTTTCACACGTTTCTCCAAATGAAGCATAAACATTTTGATGAATTCATATATTGTTCCTAAACTGCGGTAACCATAGATGGTGATTTATCGCTTTTATGAGCAATATCAAATCAAACATTGATGTCAACTTTAGTGATGTTAACAAAAAAAATTAATCTCATTAACCTAGTAACCAAAGATGCGTAATCACTCTATCAAACGCATCAGCCTATATTTATTTGTGTAAATGAGCAAAATTTGTTTATGTAATTAAATAAACTGAACAGGTGTCAAACAATAGACATGCTTCTCGAAATGCAAGATTGATGGCCCAAAGCATGGCATAGTTTCAGATCATCAGGTTTTTCAATGGAATTGCGGAAAAACAAATTTTATTCCTCTCTTCCGAAGGCAAGGAGGAAAATCCCATGGAATAGAAATGTAGAATAATTTATATGCAATAAGAATTTCTTAATGTGCTACTTACAACATGGTCACTATCCCATTTTGAGGGCACACGGTTTCGCGCGTAAAAAGAGTGAACTGTAACCTTCATTTGGCATTGCTTTCGCTGTGTTTATATTGGAAGTTGTTAAATTAGTATTTTTGCGATCACGTACGATCAAAGCCACAGAAACATTGAAATGAAGAATCCATTATCTCATGACCGAAGAAGGCAAGACAGAGCCGTAGATCGCTCAAGAACATTCGCATTGTCTTTTTCGACCAGAGACAGACCGTCAACAGAGAGTTTTCTGCAAGATTCTGAGGCGTATGAGGAAGAACATTCTACGAAAGCGACGAGATCACTGGCACGCAAATAAATTGGATTCTCCATGACGACAATGTATAACTGTTACCGAGTATTCCTCGTTTGTGAGTTCGTCGCCAAGCACAACAAATTATCGCTTCAGTACCCACACTAATCGCCAGATGTAGCTCCTGCGGACTAAATCTTTTTCCATCTAAAGATTTCCTTTCCTTTGCCGAAATCCAGTGCGAAAAGATCCTCGGCTCGCTTACAAAAGATAACTGCGAGGCCAAATTCCAAACGTGGCAGAAAAGTTGGGTCCGGCTCATTGCTGCGCAGCATGATTTTTCGAAGGAGATGGTGTTCTGAATTAGGTAAGTAAAATGCTTTTTTAAACCATCCACAAATTTGTATATAGTCACTTTAATTATTAAGGCATTTGGCATACCGCGATAACAGCTTTTGTATTCTTTCTTCAAAGAAACTCGCCGCCAAGCCTTCAGTCACTCTTACACATCGTGTTTTGTTTCTCGATTATATCATAGATTCTGGCCTCCCAAAAATATCGTGAGGTTCTTATTAAGAACTTTTTAACATAAAGAAGGGACTATCGCTAGGAGATTTATGGCGCACAGTGGGCACTGAAATTTTTCGAAATACCTTTTTTTCGAAAAAACAGGAACCGTTCCATGCATGCTGTGGCGAACGAATTTTAGAAGGTCCCAATATGCAGGTTTCAATCAAGACTCTTCAGAAGTTGGAATATTATGGTCAAGCAGTCATAAGGTAGGGGCGTTTCTCATAGTTTGGTTTGGGGACCCTATATATGATTCATGAAAAGATGAACTCTAAAGCCTTTATAAAATTTTAAACATATTTTATCCTGTGGCGGTGTTTGGAAACGAGAATTAGTTTTCCTCAAGACCATGATACCTTTCCGCCTCTCTCAGGAATTGGCACAAAGGCAGGGCGGTCCGAGGTCTCGTGGCCCAGACAACTCCTACCAAACATTTATGGGACGAATTGGAGCATGATGTGAGAATCAGTCAGTCAAGTCTGGTATCGATTGCTGAAGTGTCTACCCATTTGAAGAAGAAAATGACATAAATACTTGTATCTCGACTTTGTTGAAACTACGGTATCTCCAGTAGAGCGGGGGAGGGCTGAAGCAATTCAGTTCGAGGTTCATCATCGAGTTATTAGACAAGGTACAGAGTCATTTTCTTCGAAACAGTCCATTAAATCTCTAATACAATAGTTAGCATCTGCATTAGCGGTATATTATTATAAAATCTTCTAAAAATAGGCGAATATAATAAATGTTCTAATAAAATATAATATAAGGGAATAGAAGTCTCATATTAGCGGAAGTCAAAAATGTGTAATCCGCATATTTTAGCTTTCTAGGGGGCATACGTAGTTCATCGTTCGAAACGACCAGATCGAGGGTAGGAACACTAAGTCATAATCGCAGCTGCTTTGAACATTTACGATAAGTCATTCGAATTTCTAAGAACAGCGAGATCTCAGACGATATTGTAGGGTTGTCTAGTCGCTTTGGGCGAGTTTTGTGAAACATCCGATATGCGGGCTTCTACAACCCCTGGCAAAAAGTAATGGTTCAGTCGTGGTTCTTAAAACTCTCTGTAATCCATGAGCTTGTCTGCAAAAAGATAACATTAGTTAACATTTTTGTAATATTTATAGAAAACGTTGGTTTATTTAAGGTAGATCTGCACAGAGAACATTTTCTTTCTTTCATAATTATGGGAAATACAAAAATCACAATTTTTTCACTGTAAGGAAAATGTCATCTCCTCATAAATAAAGTAGGATCAGCCAAAAATTATTCATTTTTATGGAAATTAATTGTTCAGTTTGATATCCGAAATTTAAATTGCAATCACAATCAGTCAATCATCATTATCAGAATGAACCGTTCAACTGATTACTCAGACAACGAAAAAAAGCAAATAATTCAACTTTTGAAGGATGGGGAAAGTCAACGAGAGGTTAGCAGACAAATAAAAATCTCTCAAAGCATTATTTTTAACATTTGGAGAAAATTCAAAGCAACGAACAGCGTGCAGGACCTTCCAAGAACAGGCAGACCAAGTGGAACGTCTAAAAGAGATGATAGGAAGTTAAGAAAAATTTTGAAAACTTCAAGATGCGAAACTAAACCAGAAGTGAAAGGAGCATCACGTCAATGTGTGCGAACTCTTTTGAAAGAAATGGGATATGGGTTTCGTAAAACACCAAGAAAACCAGCACTGACAAAAAAACACCGGACAGTAAGACAGCAATGGTGCAGGAAGTACCGAAACTGGACTAGTAAGATGTGGATCCACGTTGTTGTCAGTGACGAGTCTAGAGTTTGCTAAGAACTGGAGATGATGTTGGCATATTTGTGTGGAGAACGAAGAATGAGAAGTTTGTGGATGACTGTCTGCATAAGACAACTAAATTTTCAGAATCACTGATGATTTGGGGCTGCATGAGTTCACAAGGTCTTGGTGAAATGAAAATCATAAAACGAACAGATTTTGGATGCCTGCTTACTGCCAAGCATTGAGCATTGGTTTTCAGATAATGAAGTGTGGTTTCAGGATGACAATGCAAGTTGTCACCGTAGCAAGAAGGTAAAGGAATACCTGAAAAACAGTGATATTCAAACAATTTTGTGGCCCCCTAACAGCCCGGATCTAAATCCGATCGAAAATGTTTGGAGAGAAGTGAAGAAATTGATCAAGTAACAAGGCCCAACAAATAAGGAACAGTTGGACAAAGGTATTAAAAACAGTTGGAAAGCACTTGACCCATCACTTTATCAGCAACTAGTAAACTGAATTCCAAATAGAATTTCGGTAGTTTTGAAAGCCAGAGATGGAGCAACCAAGTATTGATAGTTGTGAACCACTACTTATTTCCCGGCAATGGAATGAACAATTACTTTTTTCCTCACTTTGTCAACTTTAATTTTTTGTATCTCCCATAATTATGAAAGTAACATAATGGCTTTTGTGTAGATATACGTTAAATAAACCAACGTTTTCTATAAATATTACAAAAAATGTTAATTAATGTTATCTTTTTTGTAGACAAGCTCATAGATCACAGAGAGTTTTAAGAACCTCGACTGAACCATTACTTTTTGCCAGGGGTTGTAATTGCGATTCTAATCTTTTTTTCATTTTCTAAGGACATCGCCAACAGTTGACCGCGGATGTGACAGTTTATCCAAAATTTTTCGAATAGACATGTTAACGACGACGCTTCTTTCCAAGTGACCAAGTTCTTTTTGGTTTTTGTCATTTTATGTTCAAAAACTATGAAATAAACCTAGGCTGTTTGCAAATGAACTGTCTGATCTTGCCACTACTCATAAATGGCTTTGTGTGATTTTACGTTCTGAAGATGATGTTTGGCCCTTCATTGAAAGGTAATGTACAGTATATTTCAAATGACACAGCTGATGTTGATTTAATGCTGATTCTTTTTTTAAATTGTAAGATTTAAGCTATAACTAGATACAACTTGGAAAAAAGTCACCGGACAGTCTAGTGTTTCCACCTAATCAGCATTATGCATTTTTTATACGATATAGGACCACCTTTAGCTGCAATGGTCGCGGCAATCTTACTTTCTAAAGATTATGATAGAAATTAACCAGAATATTGGATCATTTCTCTTTGAGAAATGTAACGAGTTCAGTTGATCCCTAACGTGTTCATTAGAATAAGGTCGGCCTTCTGAGGAGGCCAGTCAAAGGTGTGATGTTATTGTCGCAAACCATTTAGTTACAGAGTGCATTGTTCTGCTGAAAGAGACATGGGTTCGTTCGTTACAGACGATTTTACTGATTTGAGGAGGTGTGTTAAGCATTTATACCAGCTATCAACACGTGACTTCTCTTTTGGTACTGCTTACTTTGTTCTGGAGGGTGTTTGGTAACTTTTTTTCCAAATAGTGTATTAAAAACTAATTTATTTTACAATTTAGTATGTAGTATTTTAAGTAAGCATTACAATTTGGATAAAGAATGCAATCAAGAATAATGAAACTCGACACACAAAGAAAGATGTCAGTAGACGTTTTGGACATATCAATCGGCAAAAATCTCAAATGAGGAACACGATAATTGTTTGTTTTTATTGGCTTTTAATTTTGTTTAATGTTATGTCTACTATAATTTAACAATTTTTATTAAATGTTTTACTATGAACTTATTATGCAATTCATAAGATGGTTGAGCCAACACTAGATTAATCAGACTCTACTGCTATCGATGTGTTCTTGGTTGCATCATAAACAATTTAAAAGTTGACGAAATATTCTTCTGCACTTATATACTGTATATTTTCAGCCAACATTTACTGTATAAGGGGTCTTCCCATAAGCTCTCAAAAATCGCTGCTTTCAACGAGTGGTGTCCTCCCTTGGAATTTGGATTCGTCTATCGCTGCTTTTAACGAGTATCCTTTCTTGTAATTTGGATTCGTCTATTTTCAACGAAATGTTAATTTCTTCAAATTTTTAATTCAGTTTACTGATTTATGAATTTTTTTTCCAGTAAAACTTCAGCAATAAATACTGATTTTAGATCATCAATATATTTCAGATGTAACCATGTGAACTTTTTGGATTACTGTTTGGATTACTAAATGATTACAGCTTCCCAGCTTTTCATGGATTGAGCTCTATTCTCACGTGCTTTATACTTGTCCTCAAGCGTTTGAGGAAGTAGTAATGTGATTGCAAAAATGAGAGGCACGATGTCTAGAGGGAATTATTCATTCGACAAGGCCATCGTTAACATAAAGATGACATCTGTAAAGCAACATAAGGATAATCTTTACACGTCCCGTATATCGGAGGATTAAAAGTTAATATACCATCTTTTTCTATACTTCATCAAAGTGCAGTATTTGGAGAATGTTCTTATGTGTGCAAGTGCTATGGAGTAACGACTGATGCTACAAAGTTGTTCTACTGCCTTTCCCTGGATACTAAGAAAATTTCATCGCACAGGTAGGACTCCTTTTAAATTATCATTTTTGATTGATTTTACTTTTTCAAAGTAATAATAACGCTGCATATTAAAAACAAGTAAAATTAACTTTAGAAATAAAAGTAGAAATTAATAATAAACCGCAACTACACAAAATTAATGAGTTACGGTTGTTAATAAGATTTTGTTCACGATTAACTTTAGATATCATTAGTAAACCTTGGTGAGCCATTATATTATGACCACCTGTTTAATATGACATTGGACTACTATTCGGCCAAACCACGGACAATCGGCCTCGGTGGCTCAGCGGTTGCGTGATCGTCTCTGATGCCCGAGTATGCGTGTTCGATCCCGGCCAAGGACGACGAGGATTTTTCAGGGGGAAATCCTGAGATCACGCACTTCCTTCGGAAGGAAAGTAAAGCCGTTGGTCCCGTGTAGTAGTTTGCCGACTGCACGTTAAAGAACCCTTGCGAGGCAAAATTTGCGGCCCCTATAACGCCGTCCTGAAATGACCATAGCAGTTGAAAAAGACGTTAATACCAAACAAACCAAACCAAACCAAAACAAACCACGGACATGCATTGAGGCATTGACTCGACAAAGTTGCTGGTAGGTAGTCTGAGGTATCAAGCAATTCCACGCTTATCAGCTGGTCCTCCAGTTCCCATAGTTTGCGAGGTCGTATCCGTCCAACTTCCATTTGGAAGTTACAGTTTCTGTTGGAAATTAGCGTATCCTCATTCCACCGTCCACGTGATGGACCAGAAAACGTGACTCGCTGGACCAGGTAACTTTCTTCTAATTCTCTATAGTCCAATTGGTATTCTCCCTGGCCCAATGTAGGCGCAGTTGGCGATGGGGCCAACATGATATGCTGAACTTTGCGCTGAGACATTGTCTGGGTCAACACTGTTGTAGCTGCTGGTGATTTGGGCCACTGCAGCCCTTCTTTCACAGCAAACAATGCACTCTTCTCTGGAATCGATGCACCGTGGACGGCAAACGGCAGGACGGCGCCTCGTCGTTTCTCCATCCGTACACTACTTTTGATACGTACTCAAAATCACTGCACGTGAACAGTCCACAAAACGCGCCATTTCCGAGATCGACATTCCGAGGCCACTGGCCATAACGTTTTGTTCTTTTTCGAAGTCTGTTAAATCTGCTGCTTTTCTCATGCTACTGCCGAACACTCTACATTCAGAAACTCAGTTCACTGACAGTGTATATACAGTGGTATGAGCCGCGTTTGGGCCGTACATTTGTCTCAGGGCGAGCTCATTACTCTAAGTTGGAGGTGGTCATAATGTAGTAGCTCATCATTGTATGTAACTGTATCTTGGTCCCATTAATAACGAAATAAAATCGAAATGCGCATGCTCAAATTCACTCAAATTCACCGTATCGCTCAAATTCACTCAAATTCACTCAAATTCACCGTATCGCTCAAATGGTTAGAAATAAACCATTTTGTTTTGTAAAAAATCATGAAATTATTACTAGTTTTACTCAAAAGTAACTTATTAAATTTGTAACATGTTCTGATTCATTTTAAAAATATAGTTCGTTGATACTGTTGTTTCGGTCATTTTTATCAACATCTTTCAAAAGTGAATTGGCTGCCGCCACATAAGTTGAACGACAGGATGACGTCATTTCTAACGCCAGCCAATAGACGTTAACGGGAAGTAAATCGCTTAGCTATTCCATGAATGGATACATTCAAATAAGCTTAATTGCCTTTGAGAATCATTCCGTTTTATATTGGGTTGCCTTAAAAATTCATTACATCTTTTCTGGAACTCAATGACGGTCATCCATGCCACCACTTTCCCTATCACCGAGTTTTTAGTCAGGTCTTCGACAAATGCCCTCAATTTCAAGAAAAGACTATCGCGGGTCTATACATCGAAGTTTCGTACGGAGCCAGCTGTTATTTCAGTAATTTGGATTACATGTAAATGTGATGAAGAGATCTGGTTTCCCGAATTTGGCCACTATGGCCATTGCATCCTGGTAGTTTTTCTGCAATGTGCGTTTACTCTCGGTAAATGACTTAGGTAGAACACAGACCTTTCCTGCACTTTCATATTAAAGTTATCAGCCTGATTATGAACGAAATCCATCAAGTCAAGGGCAGCCTGCATTCTCAAAGTCTCCTGATTTTCTTTCACCCAGTGTAGACGGTCTCCTTCAACTTATAAAACGCGTCCACAATATACTGCTGAGTAAGTTTCCCCGCGTGCAATACTGGATTAAACAGTCCTGGCCTTTTGTACAGGCTAACATGCTGACTTTCGTCCCTTCAGTGCTCCTGAATTTCATCTTCCAGCCTTCTTTTCCATGAGAAAGCAGCAACGGATAAGTCATTGGATCACAGTTCGAACTCAAAATCGACTTGTCTTGCCTGTTGTTCCCCGTGCTTGGGTACATGCATAAATCTCGCTCAAATGATGGTTGGCTCTCCGTCGTCGGCTTCAAACACTTCTGATACCTCATTGAGAGTTGGCAAATTATATCTTCTGGGATAGTGCTGTATTATCCACATTTGAACATTTCCTGCGGAGCGGGCACAGACACCCTTCATCACCTTGTACAGGGTGGTGCAAAAATATACAGGACAGTACTGCTGGGTAGCCTATCTTCTCCCTTCAGGGGCCGCTTCTTAAAATGATAATTGGGAAAGTTTATTTTGTTAACCCTTTTACGCCGAAATTGGTAAAAATGGGAATTGAGACTTCATATCTTAAATTTATATTCTATAGCATGTAAATACATAAAAATAATTTACAAAGACATAAAATAATTACAAAAGACAGCTTATAATTTTAAATAAAATCTAAGTTTGGAATCACTAGGCAACGGGACAGAAACTGACATCACTACTTAGTTTTCTTGTTAAGTGAATTAAAAGTAAAAATTAAAAATTAAAATTAAGTTTTAATTTTAACTTTTATTTTTAAGTTATCATGGAGCATGTTTAATTCTTAAGTATCATGAAATAATTGGCTATTTATTGGACTGCATTTTCATTTCATAGAAATTTTTATTGTGAACTTTTCGGACTTCATTTCAAAATTCAAATTCTTCAAGACGTTCAAAATTCAAAATTTTTCATCGTTATCATTTCACCTTTTAAACAAGTGCGGAGTCAACAATGAAGTCCGTTTCTACGAAGTGTGAAAAATATTGCCAGGACAATGGACTTGATATTACTTGGACTGTTAAAAATTTTGTTAATTAATAATCTTTTAAATTTTATTAGTTTTAAGTCCCTTTTTAACTATATTCTTTTATTTTTTATGTCTCTGTAAATTATTTTTCATACCTTTACATGCTACAGAATAAAAATTTAAGATATGAAGTCTCAATTTCCATTTTTAACAATTTCGGCGTATATGGGTTAACAAAATAAAATTTCCCACTTAACATTTTATGAAGCGGCTCCTGAAGGGTGAGGATAGGCTATCCAGCAGTACTGTTTTTTATATTTTTGCAACACCCTGTACGCACGTGCAAAAGGGTTGTTTCTGATGTTCCTATGAAATTTAGGTTTGAGAATCAGAACCGTTTACGTTGAAATTGCGTAGGCAACAAATACTCATGCACCGGTACAAAAAAAAAAGAATTGGTATAACCACAATTCTGATGACATGACCATTAGATTAGGCTTACTTTATTCTTACTCACAGAACAAAAATGCTTTGTTGTGTATTCTACATTTGAGCATCATTTCATTTACCTTAGAAATGTACGTCAATGTTTATTTACAAATAGATCATGCTAATTATCTAAAAAAATTCCATGGAATACACAGTTATAAATATAGTTTTTATATGATGTATAAAGATTATTGCAGAATATTTTTCCTTGCTTGGAACACGATCTGGAATTGAAATCTAAAAATCTGCTTTGTTTACCCGAGGCATGTAAACAAAGCAGAGTGAACAATTGTTGTCAGTTCCGTCTCGTGTACCACTTCAGACTTTAGAGAAAGAAAGATGATTCTGCATTTTTCCATTAGTAGAAAGTTTCAAATATAAGCATCCAACTATAGTGCGTTTCAGAGCAACTTGGAACAGTTACGCAACCTTTTCACGCCCTGATGTGACGTCGCATAAAAAAGTAGTGCGGCGTAAGTTGTTGTGATTGGTGAGAAATAGCAACATCCAAAATGGCTGAAGCTGCTTCGTCTTCGCTTCCAACGTTAGTCACCTCATCTTCACCAGCTCGTTATTGTAAGCGACATTGTCGAGGCATTGATATTGGATCAACTATATGTTATTCGGTCCCGTAACTGTTCTAACACACTCAAGTTGCAATGAAACGCACTATAGAATAATTCCAGTTTCCTTTTCAACGCGGATGATACAAGCTTGAGCATGCGCGCTTCGTTTATAGTTCAGAGATAGCGGGTCCAGGATATAGTCCAATAAATTAAATCAACATATCTTGTGGAAAAAATTTCAAATAGCAATTAACCTACTGTACGGATGGTTGAACAATTAAATAGGACTGCTTATCATAAAGAGAAAAAAATATAATACTTAGAAAAACCTATACGTCGAAACAAATTTTCAGCTTTCATTTCCACTTTCCCTACTTAATGGAGAGCTAACGTACAGTCTATTCCAAAAGCTTTTTCACTGATATGAATGATGTTCGGCATCCTTGAAATACATTAAACCAGTGAAAACGCTTTTGGAATAGACTGTACCAATAAATCTAATTTAGTAGAAAAACTTTCATAATCAATGTAAACACAATGTAATTGAAGAATTATTTATAGTCAAATATACTCGCCACTGAATTCAAAATCGTTTACAAATAAATTTTGTCTTGGTCATTTTTTAGCCAGAACTGTAGTGCATATGAAAATGGGCATTAATACCGCAAGGTATAAGGTATTAGACTGTCAAAAAGTTCCCGGACCATTTTGTAGCGCGCCAATAGATGAAACACAGGCTTTCGCGCGCATCAATAAAGAGCTGTAATTCTGAAAAGACTGTGTGCCAAATGGCATCTCTTGTTTATATCGGTATTCTTTAAATTGGTGTTTTGGTGATAACGTATGTTTGCTAGTCTGCAATTACGTGATGGACGTCAAGCTGAAACAAAGAGCCCCTAAACAAAGAACCTAACCTAACCTAACCTAACCTCGAACTTCTTCCTTTTTCCGAAGATTAAGATCCAGCTTAAAGTTCGCCGTTTTAACACCGTTGCCGAGAACCAGCACGAATTGCAGAAGATACTCGACTCGCTTACAAAAGATGTCTTTGAGGCCGCATTCCAGAAGTGGCAGAAACGATGGGACCGGTGCATTGCTGCGCAAGATAACTATTTCGAAGGAGGTGATTTTCTAACTAAAGTAAATATATTTTTTTAAACAGACCTAGTCCTGGAACTTTTTGATACCGTATCGTAACTTAAATGGATCTACATCTAGAGAATCCCAAGCATTCTGTCGCTTAGAATAGATGAAAGTGGATGATTTTTTCGAACATGTCCATTTTTACTATGCCGGAAATGAATTTGATCCTCCTGGACCAATTCAATCGTTTCTAAATTATTTTTGTATGATGGAAAAGGAATTGCTGTCTACGAAACATCCTTCTGGATAGAAATTTAAAATTGCAAGATGCACTGCAATTTTACGATATTCTTTTGATTTGACATATGACCGACTAGTAAGTAGCATCAATGGACTTATTATATAGTAGCAAAGCATACTCCAAGTCATGATAGCCTCTTACCAATCCTTGCACTCTAGTAACAAGCAAGCTGGATCCATTGAATCATTTATTTATACCATTCTTTGTAAATCCCTGCCTATCATTCGGTTTCATAAAGTTGCCGACCGCAAGTATTGGAATGAATTTGTCGATTGCTGTACTCTTAAACCTCTGTTGCGCTTCACAAGTACTTTCAGATGACGTCGATCTCTCTTTCATACATATTTTTAAGTTATTTCTCTAGACTAGTGGTGCGGTCGAGCACTTTAAAGATCTCGCTTTTTGAAATTCCAGTGAACTCGGCAGTTTTTGAAATCGTGGATCCACTAAGACGGCCACCTACAATGAGCCTGTTTAAATCTTTGAAAGATCAAAGTTCCTTCGTCTCATTGACAGAATAACTGCTAATATGACCAGTGAAGTGCACCATCTGTTCTTAACGAAGCGCTTGACGCTCTGAAGGCCTGGGCTAATCACAACCAAATGATAGTGAACGTTGACAAAACGAAATCTATGGCATTCTACCAGCGAAATAGAGGAGGAGTACCTAACATTCTACTTTAATCTTACGATGGTAGTTTGCTTTCAAAGGTTTCTTCTTTTACTTACCTCGGAATAACGATTGCTCAGCAATAATGGTAGATGTGCTATTATCAAGACTGAATAGAAGACGGGTGTTATATCATGCCTATCGTATTTGCCACATAATGTAATGCTGCAATTATACTTCGCTTGGATTCATTCCTATTTATGTTTTAGTGTGTTATTTTGGGGATTGTCTACTTTAAGTAATCTCTCAAGAGTTATGAAGCTTCAGAAATGGTTTCTGAGAACTTATTATAGATTACCGAAATGTGAGTCAGTGCTAGCCTATTTTGGCGTATTGTGTATACCTACTATATACCAATTGTATTTTTCTCGTGTGTGCACCTTTGCATATAAATCTATTAATTCCTTGTTATTGGCAACCCCGATCATTAAGTTAATTTCTAATCCAACTAATCATAGATACCCAACTAGATCTTTATCTCAATTCCGTTGTCCTTTAGTTGTACTACACAACTAAAGGCGTCGATGTTTGTCCTACATGGATATGAAAATGTTGGTCTTATTTGCCCCCCGACATACATTCTGTAAACGATTTTCAGGCTTTCCGTAAGTCTTTGCAACGATTTGTATCCGGTTTAGACCCAAAGTTTCGTGTATAATATGGGTTCGAGCTGCTTGTTTCTCTTTAGCACTATTCGGTTATGTTATTATATACACTGCTTTGCAATGAAATTGCCCCACCCTCAAGGAGTTATCCGAATGAGCAATAAGTAGGTATACATCAAGAAATACATCTAAACACACCTTTTTTACGTTATGGAGCCAAGACGTGCACTCGTTTGTACAAGGTGTCCCAACGGAAAACGGCATCAGTAGGTTGTGGCACCACCTCTAGCGGCGATGCATTGTTCCAGCCGCATGTGTAGGTGATCATACAGGTGGTGAATGTCATCTTGGGATACGTCTGCCCAGGCCGGTGAATCTGCTGTGTCAGTTCATGGAGATTGCGGGGTGCTCGTAAACGACGTCCCACCATGTCCCACACGTACTCAACTGGCGATAGGTCTGGGGACCTCGCGGGCCATGGCAGGTAGTTGACATGCAGACATGCCAAGCTCATGTCTGCCGTGTGCGGTCTGGCGTTATCCTGCTGAAAGACTGCGCCGGATATGGTGTGCAGAAAGGGCAGTAATACGGGCTGCAGAATCTCTGTGACGTACCGTGCTGCTGTCAGGGTGCCTTGGATGGTGATTAAAGGCGTTCTGGTATAGTAGCCGATGGCACCCCAGACCATGATCCCGGGTGTTGGTCCACGATGGCGATATCGGATGCATTGTTCATTGGCACATTCAAATGGTCTGCGCCACACCCGTCCGCGTCTGTCGTCGGTGACCAAACAAAAGTGGGATTCGTCACTAAAGACCACCGGGCGCCATTCCATTCGCCAGCCCAATCACGACATCATTGCAGCCGTATCGCGCGGTGCTCAGGTGTCAAAGGAAGACACAATAACGGACGCATGGCAGACATTGTCACGGCGTGTAACCGGCGTGCTATTGTCGCTATTGGCACTGGAGCAGTACCGGGAATAGTGATATTGTCGCGCAGTTGCCGCAGGGTGATGGTTCTGTCCGCTAGTGCTGTTCGAAGTATCCGCCTATCTGTACGAGCTGACGTGCTTCTCCGGGCCCCAGAGCCTGGTCTTCTGGCACGTGTGCCTTCCTCTCGCCATTGCCTCCAACATCGGCCTACCGTGCGTGCGTCCCAGGACACATGGACAGCAATCCGTCTGGTTGACCATCCAGCCTCGGAGAGGCCAATAATCCGACCTCGTTCAAAGTCCGTTAATTGCGTGAACGGTTGTCGTTGTCGTTGTCGTCGTCGCGGCATTGAGACCGTTGTGCGGATTACACTATTGCACGTTCACTAGGCAGTTGCTTCCTCCCTACTGCATGGAACGTCTCGCACAGGTGTCAACTGATGAGCCTATACAGGCACACGGACACCCTGTATCAACCCTAATGGTCATGTCCCGTGAGCATGCATCCAATCGTTTACGAACTAAATATGGATAAGGAGTTAGACGAACTAAATATGTATAAGGTCGGATAACTCCTTGTTGGTGGGGCAATTTCATTGCAAAGCAGTGTATATTCATGGCACTTTCGATAATAATCGCTTGGTGTTGTTAAACGGGTTGCTTCTTGGTTTTAGGCATTAGAGGGTTCGGGCCCTTTTATTTCATTTTATATTATTTTTATGTTAATTGGATTTTTTATGTTTGTTTGTTATGATTTCTGTAGAGTAGCGTTTGTTTTACTTTGTTTCATTTATTTTCTTTTTAGTTTTATAAATTTTTATTATTTTCTTGTTCGTTTTTGCGTGACCCCCGGGCGTCATCTGTCGGTCAAATTTGACCATACTGGCCCCTGGGGCTCTTCTTACTTGTATTCTTTTAAATAAATCAATAAAAAATCTTTTGTATTGTTCAAGTTGAGTTGGTTTATTTGTTGTTGTATTTGTGAAAGTTTCTATAAAAATTTTATCGATTAACTTTGTTGGAACGTTATTGTCTATTAGATTCATTTTTAGTTTTTTAAATTTCTGTGGAATGTGTATTGGGGATGTGAGATTTTTTATTCTTTTATAGTTAATTTCTCGGAAAACTGAACATTTGCACGTTATGATGATTCACCCGCCGCCATAGCTGTATTTTTATGTTGTAGACATTATCGTTGAGTTGCGTTAAATTGCGATAGCGCAGTATTTTAATATCTTCTGACACATTCGACATTGAAATTCATTAGAATGTGGACACTTCGTCGACGAACGTGTCATCATCATATTCTGTTAAAATCATCTCGATGATCCAAAGTCATTGCGAATAAATGACGGCTGCCTACTAAGATCAACAGACAGCGTCCAAAGCAAGTATAAAAGGCTATGCCGTCTCCCAGATACTGCATGAATAACAGAGAGATGGCAACTAATAAAGCAATATGTAAAAAGATTAATATATGTCTGTCGCGTTTCGAAGATAACTTCATCAACACAGCCAGGCTTCGAAGATGGTTTACAAGCAGAAGGAGGCTACAGTTTCTGAGGCTCATTTTATTTTATGCTAGTTATCATTAACCTTTCATTATAGAATAGAAGTTCAAAATTATCTAAGAATATCAGTTTTCAACTAGTATTTTAAGGATACGCCATTTTACACCTGTTGAAGTTTTCCTGTTTAAGTCAACGATCTGTAGCACTAATCTTGGAATAGGAAGTAAGGTCTCAGACATTAAAATTAATCTTATATTAAGGGAGAATTGAATTAAGATTTTATCGACGATTGAGAAAGGATTTACACCTGTTCCCGTATAAGATCCATGTTTATCAGGAGTTAACAGACACTGGAAGACAGAAGCGACAACAGTTTGCGATGGAGTTTGTAGCAGAAATGGAAGCCAATCAGGACATTGTGGATAACCAGTGGGTGTCAGATGAGGCCTTCTTCCATCTGTCAGTTGACGTTAATAAACACAATGTTCGTTTTTGGGGTTACCAGCATCCTCATGAGATCCATAAGTCACCTCTTCATCCACGAAAGGTTATGGCTTGGTGCGCGATTTCCAAAAGAAGCATCATTGGTCCGTTCTTTTTTGAGGGCACCGTAACGTCACAGACTTACCTTTACATGTTGGAAACCTTCGTCCTCCCCGAGTTGCGAAGGAGGCGTATACCGCTTCGACATCAATGGTTTCAACAGGGCTAGGCCTCACACCACTAATGAAGTGCTAAACTTTCTCAATCAGAAATTCGGAAATCGTGTCATTTCAAACAGGTTTCCAGAACGATTCGGGGGTGGCTTTCTTTGGCCCCCTACGAGTCCTGACCTAAACCCATGTGATTTTCATCTCTGGAGGTTCCTTAAAGACAGTGTGTTCACTACAGCACCAAGAACCTTAGACCAGCTGCGACAAAGCATCGTCGACTGCTGCACCCTTGTGGATGCAGAAATCCTGGATAGAGTTATGAACAACTTCACCATTCGGCTGCGAGCAGTTCAAAACGTTCGTTGTGGCCACATTGACTTTTCCACGGGAATAAAAACTCCGAACTGCCTAAAATATCATACTGAAATGCTAAGTTTGTAAACATTATTGGGTCAATAAATCATAGAACTGAAATGGTCAGAAATTGACTGAATCATCCTGTATGTTGCGTTCGAGTATGCCTATATGCTTTTAATTTCGCAAGTTAATTAAGAGAATATTAATTTGCTAGCGAAAATAAAAATGCAATATATTAGAATTAATGCATTCCGTTTAATAATTGGTTCAACTTATCAAATTTATTTTGTGATTGCAAATTGTGAAGAAGTAATGACGGCAGTGCCGGAAGTGTCAATAGTTAATATTTGACTTTCGCATGTAACCATTACAATTTCAGGAAAAATTATATTAAAGCATAACATAATTAATGAAATTCTGTTTCAACATTGCACTATAATTAGAATATTAATTTGATATATTAATAATTTGTTAAATAATGAAGACAATAAATTGGCGTAGTAAATATTGTCCATTAATTAAATAACACATAACGAAACTGTTTCGAGAAAACTTTTATTATTAACTAGATGTGCCCGCGGCTCCGCTCACGTAGAACTTAGTGCGGAGAAAGTCAGCGGAGAAAAAAAAAACGTTCAAAAACTGCAGCCAAAGGACAAAAACTAAACAACAACAACCAATATGCGAAAGAAAATTCGAAGTCCGTAATTTACCACCTTCAAAGTTTTAAAACCGGAGTTAGGGTTGCCATCTTCGTCAAACAAAATTTCTCCATTTAGTCTACTTAATAATTTTTCAGAGATATTAATATTTTCATTGAAATTTAATTTTTCTTTTAAATTAAACATATCTTTTTGTGCAAATGGAGTTTTTTTTTTAAAATCATGGTCTTTTTACACATGCTGGCGTACTTTCTGTACAGTCCTGAAATGGGCCCCCCTTACTCCATGGTAGTAGGAGTGTCAAGGATATTGAGTTGTTTCTGAAATCGAAACCTTCAAAGTGACTAACGAGTCCCGCAGTAACGGTTGCAACACCGGAGAATGGCTGTTTGAAAGTGCAGTCTGGAGAAAACAGACCATTACGGGAGTCTCCAGACCAACACCGGAGAGGTGGCAACCCTTGTCGTAGAATTCTTTTATGTAGTATAGTTTTAACTTCAAAGGGAAAAAATTAACCATAGTGCATTTTAAAACACTCTAAAACACTCGTGCGACATCTTTTGGCAAGGTTTTGAAATCGCATGGTTCCAGTGTTTGTGTTTTTCCGTGGGAATGGAACATTTTCCCGCAGGAAAAAGTAGCCTAAATGTTGACCCAGACTATAAGCTATAACTACACTAAGTTAAAAGCTATAACCATCACGTACTTCATTTGTATTTGCCTCATTCTCGTAGCATTTCTGGAGTCCTGAGAAAGATTTCACCTCTTTCTGGAAGGCATATTCATAGCTCTTATCTGGCGACATCTGTTGGCAAGTTTAACTACCACTCCACCGTGCCGTTTTGGAATTTTCCCGTGTGAATGAAACATTTTCACGCAGAAAAAAGTACCCTAGTTGAAGACCCAGATTGTAAGCTATAGCCATTACTATGTTTATAGCTTCATCAAATCCGTCCAGTAGCTTTTGCGTGATGCGCGAACAACCACGGACAGGTTACAGTTTTATTTTATGTATAGATAGAACGAGATGTAACTGAAAGAAGATGTTCAAGTACTTCTAGAACGAGATGTAACCAAAAGATAAAAAATTTGCACGTATTTGTTTCACTATATTCGAATGTGTAAAGAAAAGCTAGAAAAGCAAAAGAGAAATTTTAATGAGGTGGTTAGCAATTTAGAAAGAGATAAATAACAAATCTAAGCACGTTACGTAGAATGTGTAAAAAAGGCAAATATTAATAAGCTGTTTATTAATATTAATAAGCAACTTATTTAACCAAGTTTGCGCTGTTTTAAAAAAACTTTGTTCCGTATTCCGCTAACAGGATTAGTGATTTTTTTACTTTTGTGAGATTGCTGCTTTGTTAAAATAGGTTCTTTGATAGATTTTAAACCGAAGTTTTCACGATTTTCCTTCTTTCTAAGGATCAAAGTTTGCTATGTGACATTCGAAATGAAAGAACCTATCGAGAGAGTGACAGACTGAAATTCCAAACTTTAAGGATTATTTAGAGTTTATCGACTTGGAAGATCCGCAAGCGATTCTCGTGGGTGACTATTTTCCTATGGGAGAGGCAGCAAACCACCATTCACCAACTCGATGCTATCTCATCTTTCACAAAGGAGTGATCCTTTGACCAGCAATGCTCCACTAAATATGGTGCGTAGGAAAGAGGACTATGATATATATATTTTTTAAAAAGAAATTCGTCTATTATTCAAGAAGAAAAGAAACAGACAAGGGAAAGGGATCACTAAGCCTCATTGAATAAGACTGTTGAATTGTGATATACATGGATATTCCATTTACTTCTTGTGTAATTTTTATTGTATTTATTTATTTACTTACTTAAACGAATTGTAAATCCATTACTTTATTCCTAAAATTTTGGAAATTTTATAAATAGATCGTGAGTTTAATACTAAGAGAAGTAACGCCGATACCCTAATGTTAGGATATGTCTTTAATTTTCTTTATGTAAGCGAAACATAATCAGAAACATTTGGCTGCAACAATATAAGCTTACTAGCAGAGGCCCCGGCGTTGCCCGAGATAATTCCAGTTGTAGGTTAAACAGAACAACCTCATGAAGTTAAATAATAAATTTGTTTTCAGTAATTCTACAATTTCCGTCTATAGACATAGCAGTTGTTCAGATGTTTCCGATGCCCGGATAACTTTTTGTCATCTCTGCCCAATACTCATTCATTTCTTCGCTGGCATTTCGATAGATATGAATTCTTGTTATAATCCTTCGAAAGATTATTATAGGACATAACACCATACGGTTGTTGGTTTGAAGAGTAGAGTTCATGCATGGTTTGTTATCGGTTATGTCGTCAACTATAGCTCGAACGAAGGGACTGCGTCCTCTGTCATCTTTCACTCTTTCTCAATAGTCTGCTAACTCTCCATTATCTCCAGTTACTGATCATTATTAAATATTTCCAAGAAAATGTTAACTTCTAAGAAAAGCCCGAACAAAAGGAATTCTACGTATTGTTACAAATTCAATTTTGTTTTATAATTCTCAGAGGTGGGATGGAACCATCATTCTTAATGAACCTACTTATATTGCACACTTTGCCCGAGACTTTACTTACGCTCTTGTTGTTCTGTATCAGATTAAAATGTTATCCACCTTTACCCCCGGGGAGCATCACTGGATACTTTAGACCTATCTTTTAAAATTTCCCTTGCCCTTGACATAGAAGCTCTTACACCCTCCGTTGTTCAGATGCTTCCAATGCCCGGATAGTTTTTATCTTTCTGTTGCAAATTTCACTGATCAATACTCGTTCTTTCTCTTTTTTTGATAAACACAAATTTTCGCCAGTCGTCTGGACGTTTTTAGGGAGCTCAAGGGAGACCCGTATGATTCCTTAGCCTCCTCGATAAACACTGGTATATCTATGTCTTGTCATTGCATAATCATATTTATGCTCGTTGTTAATAATTCGTTACCCCCTCCCTAAAAGAGGTTAATATGGCTAAATATGTAGTGCCACACCAGTAAATGTGTTACGTTTGTAGTGCAACACCAGTTAATGTGTTAAGTATACAGTGCAACACCAGTTAACGTGTTAAACTTTCAACCCCCTTTATCCCCCCTTAGGGGTTGAATTTCCAAAAACCCCTTCTTAGTGCTTACTTACATTTTGTAAAGAACCTCTGTACAAAATTTCAAGTTTCTAGGCCTTATGGTTGATCACTCACTCAGTCAGTTTCTTCTTTTATATATATATATAGATTATTGCTGAAGGAAGACCCTGTTGAGAAAGTTGCTAATGATATGGTCATAAGATACTCTGGTAGCAATTGAAAAATGAACACACGGAAGCAGTATTGTCACATTGCTGATTTTAAAAAATGAAAATTAAACACAGGATGATAAGACGCTGAAAAAGCTGACCTTTCAGATAGAGGCAATCCTTTGTCAAAACTAAGAGTGAAATTGCTGATTTTACACAGAAGTTGAATAGGATCATTAGCTAAAAATATTATTGAAATAAAAATTGAAGAAAAATTCCGCGACCTAGATTCGAAGCAGAAACAACACGCTCTTCGCGCCACCAACTGGCGCGGCAAGAACTTATGAACGTGGTTTTAGTGTCGCTTTCCCAGTTGTATATCACGGTTGAAAATTGTGATTACCATATACAAAGATGTCCCTTTCTTGTTTGTGCTTCTGGTTTTGCCAAATGGCATCCTACAGGCCGAGCTTTCCGGACGACGTCAGTGGATGGTCTCGGATTGGCCTGCTTTCTGCGCCGCTTCTGGTTTTGCTAATGTACATTTGATATCCCTTTCTTGGATACTATGTTGCCTGGCTTCTTGCATGGTTTCATAATTTCGGAATAGCTTAATTTGATGTCGGAAAGGATGTAGCCCTCCCAATATCGGTCAATTTTTGGTGGCATAACTCAATGTTTTTAGCTCGCTGTACGAATACTAATTATGAGCACTTCATTATCGAAAAAGTTACCGTATGACTATGACTTCATTTTACAATGAACAACCACCAATAGTCCAACGCCGTAGTACGCGAGTCCAACAACGGAGAGTCCATTAATCTACTGTCAAGGGGTGCCCAATTACTTTTTTTGGTAGATAGTCTATGAGATTATTTAATATATTCTTGCTCTTATGAATATGAACATCAGTATTAATAAAGATATGCAAAAAGCGCTTCCTTTTTGAATAATTTTCCCTTAACTATAAACTGAAAGCAAAATTAAATAGAAAGAGGCAATGAATAGTCGACTGCGAGAAGAGAGAGAGAGAGAGAGAGAGAGAGAGAGAGAGAGAGAGATGTCTTTGTTTAAACGTGAGAATATTGTTAAAATGTCTGAAATCCCGTGCATTAAAGGGGAGACGGGAAAAACGAGAATGCTAACGTCGTCGGAACATCGATTTATTCATTTAAAATGGTGGCGGAAGGGAAATGTTCGCATGTATTTCGTAGATAAAATATTTACGCCATGAAAATTTGTCTTCATTCGTCACACGAAACGGCTGCATTCGCCTCCCACGACACCTGCACAAGACCCCGGCGGGAGAAGAAAAGTTTCCATCTTTTTTCTCCGTTCCCTCCATTTCAGGAAATAAAGGAGATCAGAGTGAGGGAATGGGCCTAAAGAGGAAATGAGGAGTTTATACTTAACGTAGACGAGTTTTGAATAATAAATCGCCTGCTATTTTCATTAAACGTTTGCAGATTTTATAGTCGCCATGCCCAGGCAAGAAAAACGGCGATTTTGAAGAGAACACAGAGAAAGAAACTTAGATTTAAAGAAACCCTGCTAATACAGGGTGGTTTTAATTTAATTTACACTATACAGACCCCTCTAGAGCTCGTTCTGCTGATTGGGGTTTGATGAAACTTGGAATATACGTTATATAGACCATGGAGAAGTGATTTTTGTGAAAAAATTAGTTCAAATTTCGACCACTAGGCTTAAAGTTTAAAAGGAAGGCTTTAAAATGCTTAAAAACTTTAAAGCTCTAAAAGGCTTTAAAATACCATTACAGAAGGCAGATGAGCTTTACTGGTCAAGTTGTTTTATCAGAATGCAATAATGGTTCTGCTACACTACGAGAATTTCGACGCTTGAAAAACTTGCGAAAAGGGCCTATGACAAGTAATGGTTTGAAAAGAATGATTACTAAATTTGAAGAGACTGAGAAGTTGGGTGTCCTCAGAGGAAGAGGGCGGAAACGGATTTCAAATGTAAGTGTGGAAGAAGTCGCTGTTGCTGTGGTTGAAAACGCGTCCGATTCTCTGTATTCTTCAACAAGTGCTAGAGCAGTGTCACGTGAGTTGTTTCTCCCTTAGTTTACGGTACGAAAGGTTCTGGGATGCATTTTAAAGTTATATCCATTCAACATCCCTGCTGTGCAAAAACTGCTCCCTCACAACGCGGATTAACACACTGCTTTTGCTTGCCGGTTTTTGTACAGAATAGGAGCTAATAATTCATGACCTTAGAAGATTTTGTGGTCAGACGAGGCGCATTTTACTCTAGATGAAGCAATGAATACTGAAAACTGTCGTATCTGGGGTACTGCATGTCCGAATGTTGTGCATGAACAGCCTCTGCATCCTGATTTCATTAGTGTATTGTGTGGTGTTACTGCTGATTTCATTCTTGTCCTGTTTTTCTTTGAGAACACTCCTCAAGGCCCTAAAAATGCTCCACCACGGGTGCCCGATACTGCGAATTTCTGCAGCAGCAAGTCATTCCTGCCTTACAAGAAAGAGAATGTTTAGAGACTACTCTCTTCATGCAAGATGGTGCAGCATCCAACAAGTGAAAGAAGTGTTTCTTTATCTTTCTTGTTCAGTTTGTGTTTCTTGTTCTATGTGTGCCACTTTTTCACCTAGTGGTCAGAATTGGAGTTAATTTCTGTTAATTGTAAGAATCTCTTCTCCATAATTCTATATAAGGTATATTCAAGTTTCATCAGAATCCGATCAGCAGAACGAGCTATAGAAGGGTCTGAATCGTGTAAATTAAATTATAATCACACTGTACTTATTACTGGCAAATGATATATACGTATAACCCTTAGTAAAAATTATGTAATAGCAGGAACAGAACAAAAACTACTATTGAATAAATACTAGTTTTTATTCAATATAATGATAATCAACGTCCACTCAATATTGATTTAATAATTTCAAATCGTATCTTATAGAACCAGGCCATCAAATAACTGAGATAATTCAACACTAATAACCGATGTCTTTTTCATATCTTGTATCGGCCTCGGTGGCTCAGGGGTTGCGTGATCGCCTCTGATGCCCGAGTACGCGGGTTCGACCCCGAGGATTTTTTCAGGGGGGAAATTCTCAGATCACGCACTTCCTTCGGAAGGGAAGTAAAGCCGTTGTTCCCGTGTAGTCGTTTGCCGGCTGCACGTTAAAGAACCCTTGTGAGGCAAAATTTGCGGCCCCTATAACGCCGTCCTGAAATGACCATGGCAGTTGAAAAGGACGTTAGTACCAAACAAACCTAATATCTTGTACGGAAAAATTTAACTTCAAGAAAGTTTAATATCAGTGGAATACTGTCACCAAATTTTTTATAAATATCAGGCGATATGTATTTCTATATTAGGTTTCGCTACAGTTAAAAGCTTGACCTTGATCTATAGACGACATTGAAGATCAAGTTCCAGAAGTCGTGAATGGTTTACTTGTTCACCTGAAGTTGTCTTTCTGTTATAGAAGTATTGCCAAAGCCTTGGAAGCACTAACTTGTCATTAACTTTCTGATATTGCAGATGATTCAAGGTTTAGTCGATAACGTCTACTGGATTCAAGCCAGACCATGAAAGCCAATGTAATCCCTAATTGTCCGGACGATGCAGTTTAAAGGAACTACTAACAGACATTCTCTACTTTCAACACTGGTTATCAGAATGATAGAGTGAGCGCTTGACTCGTCTGTCTATGGCAGTGTTTCTCTAATTATAAAATTTTACCATCAGTGTGGTCTATTGAACTCTTGATCATCGCTCTATAGTCCAATAAAGGTTCTCCTTATAGGTTTATCAATATAGCATCTTTGAGATGGTCAGAGACAGTGAGCATATAGCCTACATCATGGAATCCTCTTCACATTGTACTAGTGCTGACACTCACTACTATCGTATTTTTAGATAATGGAAAATGCGAAGGGTTTCCTTTTGTTTTTTGTTGGTTTTCGTGGTTTATTAAAAAGTATTTTGGTTGATTTGCATTTGATATCACTGAAGTTGCATTAGAAATCACCAGAATGAATTGCGATGTCTCGTAAAGAATGCTTCATTACATGACAAACTACTGCTATCTGATATTGGTAATCTGTAATACCGCTTATCGGGATATCTTACATTCTTGTTTCTGCAATTTTCTTTTTATAGCAGATTCTGTGGTGTTTTACATGCGTAGGACATATTTCAATGTTTGTAGAGGGAAGTCCGAAAATGGTAATATTTATTATACTGTATATAATAAAGAGTATACATGTATTAGGAAGATGATGATCTTGTTCATGGACTCACTACATGTGCAAGCTGGAGTTTTCCTTTGATACCAGGGGATATTAAACACGTTGTGAAACATTACCTGGATAAACAGGGAAGAACTGTTGCTGTTTTGCAGGACAATTTACCTGGAAAAGGCTGGCTCCAAGACAGTTGGCGCAGCACAGTCAAATTTTCAAGATTTGTTATAATATAAGGCATGTTCAAATGAAAGTGATTCGGGCTGTAGCGCGCAAGCACGTAAGGCAAACGGGTGATTGTTGACGTATCGTCTGCTTGTTCTGATAAGAACTGCTGTGGGAAGTTACGTTAGGTTTATGCTCGTATTTCGTTTGTGTTACAATGGACCCTCCTATTAAATTTCCGTCCAAAACTGACCAACGAGCGGTGATAATGTTTCTGACAGCTGAGGACATTCCAACAGTTGACATTCATGTTCGGATGTTAAATGTTTATGGAGAAGCATGTGTCTCGAAAGCAACCGTCCTAGTAAGCTCAGTGATGGGGTGATCCTCCTCCAGGACAATGCTAGGCCACATTTTGCCAGACTGGTGCAGGAAGCAATAACCAAGATGCGGTGGCAAGTTCTGCCACACACTCCTTATAGCCCGGACCTCTCATCATGTGATTTTCATGTGTTTGGTTCTTTAAAGAAGGCACTGAAAGGTCGACGATTCGCCAGTGATGAGAAGGTTAAGGACACTGTTCGGGCATGGTTCAGAGAGCAGCAGAAAACAGACTTTTTTTACGGACGGTATTAGCAGATTGATGCCCCAGTGGGAGTCCTATATTGCGGCAGGTGGAGATTTCTTTTAGAATTGCGCGTCTATAATAGTGACTATAAGATGTTCTTCTTTCATAAAAACAAAGGTAAATATTAATACTTTCATTTAATCCGTCTCAGTGCCCTTTGAATTACTTTCATTTGAACATGCCTTATATATTCCTATCATTTTGAGATGACCGAAGTAACCCCAAGTACAGGTATACTTCGTTTCCTGTGTTTAATGTATGATAAACGAAGTTACCCCAAATCTACGGTAACATCGACCACGATGTATTTACCTATAAGTCTGCTATTATTGTACAAAAAATTCCCTGAAGGTTTTTAATGTAAAGAGGAGATGTGTGAGAAACCACATACATAATCTATTTTTATTTATACAATTATTTTCGTGTTGATATTTATAAAAAAACAAAACCTAAAAATATGACCGAAATACCCCGATTGCCGGTACTCTTAAGTTGAAGCAGTTTTACCGGAAAAACAGCTATCGTTAATTAGGCTGAAAAGTGGTGAACATGATGCATATGTATTCCATCTGTAAACATTTATATTATTTTCAAATGACTTTTAAATTTTATTCTTCGACGTTGACAAAGTTTTATTCGTTACTTTAGCTCTGGGTACATGGATTGTGACTTATAACTCTCGTTCTAGATAGGACACATACGAGTAATTTTTAATTGTAGATTTGAGTTTTTAGTAGTTATCTAGCAGTTTATCTTCCTCTTTTTCATTTGGAGATTGGAAATATAATTATGAAGGGTATTTTTACAATTACATTTTAATATCCTCTATTGAAAGCCAAAATTTGATTTTCGTATTTATCGCTGGTACGCTTAAAGCTTTGAAATTAGAGACACGTCGAATCCCTATGGACATAGTTGAATTTTTTATCTGAATCGAGGGTGATAATGTTTAGCAAGTGATTATTTCAAGTTGAACGAACGTTTTGTTTGCTTTCCGAAGAATGACATGCGCAGATTTTCTTCCTGAAAGAGCTCTGCCGCCATCCTCTGTGGGTACACTAGAATCACAAGATTTGAAGCATCAAACTTATACTCAATGTATTAGAGACAAAGTCCCTATATAATCAAATTCATACAACGATATTTATTGAAGAATAAGTACTGATACAAAGAAAATAGCCTTGAGTCTCTATTCTGGCGGTGGAAAATGTTTACAAAAATAATCAAACTTCTTTAACTTCGAACAGACCCTCCGGCTAGTGTGCAATATTCAGATAGTCTCAGTGGAGGATGGGAAATTAAAGTATAACAGACTAGGTTCTGGGAAAATCCCAAAAGGTTAACTTAAAAAAAAAAACATAAGTTGTTCTTTAGCCTACGTGAATCCTGAGAACGCTTTTAATACTCTAAAAAGAGTTGCTATTTAGTATTCTAAAACGCTTTTACTATTAAAAGGTTATGTTTAAACTTATATAAAAATAGTAAAATACAAAAATGTTATTCAATTTTCTTTTCCTTTTAAAAGCAGTATTTGCACAACAATTTCTGCCAAGCATTTTTATTTCTTACTTAGAGTGTGGAAGAACAACTTTTTGTAATTTAAGCAACGTAAATAGAAATTTGCATTGAAGATATTGCCAGAGGCCAATCGGCTTAAAAGCTTTTTCTTGTCTTCGTACGTGGTGGTCTTAATCAATATTCATTGACAGAAGCCGATAAATGAAAACGCCGCCTCGGGATCTAAGTGGCATATAAGTAAGCAAAAATCTGAACAATTGATGCATACTAATTAATTAATTAATTAATATTAAAAATTGATTCCTTAGGGGGGAATGAAAAGCGACATTCTTTTAAAATTCATTTAACTTTTTACACAAATTATTAAAGACGGCAAATGTGATCGCTATAAAAATCTTATAAGAATTTAGTTAAGATAGGAAAAAAAAATTAACTTTTAATTGAAAAATCTTTACCCATTGCTTTCTGTCATTTGTCATAAAATCACATTAATTAAATAATTTAAATTTTTCATTCACGCTTTCTTTTGTTTTTGTTGGTCTCGCTTTGTGTTAATTTTGACGAAGCACTGGAAGAGTTCAATAAAGTCACAAATGAAGAATGAAGCGATTTAATATCGTCTGTACTAAATGAGGTTAACTTTAACGAACAGAATTAAGTGATATGTTTTCAAGTCAATAACCTGAGAGACGTCATTCCAAATTATCTGATTATTAGAACTATCTACAGAATGCCAGTATAAAAATAAAACAGTTCGTAACTTATTAACGGCATTTTGAAAAAGAAAAGTAATGCCTATGTAGAGCGTTTTTCTGGAAAGAACGAATTAGCTTTAACTTGTTTTACAAAGGAATCTTAGCAGATTGTTCAAGGATTCTGTAGAATGTCTTTTATAATCTGTCAAAGTTTAACATAGCAGACAACTCGCTTTACCACAATTTGCAGGCGTCTACAGATAGAACTCTGGAATTTGCAAATGACATTGCAGGATGCTGTGTGAAATTTTCTCTTCCATTCTTTCCATTAATAACATTATCTTATAATTGGAGCATTAGCTCCATTTTTTATTTATTAATTTCTTAAAGAGGATGTTGTTAACATTATTGTGGCAGGATTTTTATCTCCTTCCCCCATGTTGTTTTACAAGCCATTTTTCGTTAAGCTTGGTTAGTTATTTACTTTTGAAAATTTGAGCAATGGTCGTGATTTTTTTTTCTTTGGGTGTTTTCATTAAAACTTCATTTCTTGTTCTAATTCTGGCTATTCACGAGAAGACGGCTGAGTTGTTTAACGTGCTCATATGGTGTCGCTGTTATTGCAGATCAGTCTATAGTTATGAAGGGAGGAAAAGCGCTAAAATCAAGTAGCGCAAAAATGAGTTCTGGCCGCGTTTCCAAACGAATGAAAACGTTTGCATGGAGAAGAAAATACCTGAGAAATATGAAAAAAATAAGAGAAGAAAATCGTCCTATTGTTTACATCGATGAAACATGGATGGACTCAAATTTGGCTGTTTGTCCCCCAACACTGAATAGATTCATCTGCAACTGCAGCGACACCTTACGAGCACATTAAGTAACTCAGTGGTCTTCTCGTGGTGTGCGGACAGTAAGTATAGACGATTTCTAGAGGCTCTGCTCGTGCCAAGCGATTATGCCGTTTTCGGTTCAGCGATGCCATTACAGGCACGTAAGCAAGGGGGGTGGGTCGAGCAACCACCCCAAAAATGCTGAAGGTCCATGATTTTGAGTTCTGTGAATTTAAATCTATTGTTTAAATTCTATTAAAAACTCTGAGTGAACAAGGAGTAGTGGAGTGGTTGACAAGGGGTTGTTTTTAATTTCAGTTTTTTAATTTTCCCTTTTTTTCCTCCTTTAGCCTGTTCCAGTGCCATTTCCCATCCCCCACCAATCATCCCACTCCTTGCTCACTCCAGTTAAACAAAAGGATTTTTTCCCCTTTGACCTACACTGAACCGAACCAACAATTCCTCATTCACATCTTTCATTGCCAGATGATGACTTAAGTCAAAAGGGCTTGCGATTTTAATTTTATTTCTTTTCACGGTTTTTTTAATTTTTATTATAAGATTTTTTTCACAAAAATGAAATCCGAATTTTGTAAGCAGATTGATTTTTTTTTAACATCAACAATGTATAATAGCATAAACTTCTCAAGCAACTTTACAAAAATATCACTGAAATATGTTCATTTTTAATTAGTATTACTGTAATTAAAACATAATAAAAAGAATGGATTATTCAAACAAAAGGTCCAGTAAATCGAGAGTTCGATCTCCCTTGGAAAAATTCTTGGGTACGTGCCTGCATTACCAACTGTAGAAATGCCTCGAAAGCGTGGTGTTTTCAGTAGTATTGACTGTTTTTTTGTAATTTTTTTTCACAACATGACAGGCCTTGTTCTAGGTGAGGTTTTTAATTTGCACGTTGTATGAGATTGTAGTTTTTATAAATACGAGGGGTGATCAAAAAGTAATGTCGCGTATTTTTTTTCTCTACAATCGTGACCGGGAAAAATAAACACATGTGCATTCGATAGAACAATTCCAACAATTGAGGCAAACATGAAATGCAAATTCCACATGTACAATAGGGATTGAGGCAACGATCCCAGCAGTGGACTAGTTTTTCCACGCCCTGTGGATAAAAGACGTCCGGTTGAGTGTGGAACCAGTTGCGAACTGCCGATTTCACCTCGTCGTCGTCACGGAAATGTTGACTGGCCAGTGACTTCTTCAACGGTCCGAAGATATGGTAGTCACTGGGAGCGAGGTCCGAGTTGTATGGAGGATGAAGCAGTGTTTCCCAGTTCCATCGCTGCAACATGTCAGTGACCAGTTTCGCTGTGTAAGGACGTGGGTTGTCGTAGTGCAGCATGATGTCCTCCATTGCCAAGTCAGGTATTTTCATCCGTATGGCCGCTCGAAGATTCCTCAATGTGCCTCTGTAGCGTTCTGAATTGACAATGGTATGCGGTGGAAGAAACTCGAGCAGTATCGGACCACGGTAATCCCAAAAACATGCCAACATGACCTTGCCAGCTGCTGGCACAGTTTTGAACGTTTTCGTTGTGGGAGATGAGGTGTTTTTCCAAACCGCCTATTGCATCATCATTGATCGCCTGCGATGATCGATCCAAAAAATCCTAACCCTCCTCCTGGTATCGGGTGTAAATGCAGCAAATTCAAGCACCGAAATGAGTACCTTGATGTTCGGCCGTCAACTGTCGTGGCACCCATCTGCAAGACACTTTGCGAAAGCCGAGCTGCTCGTGAACAATGCCGTACGCCGTCCCATATGAAATATCCAAAGTTGCAGCAATTTCTCTCACGGTTCTCCCGCACCTGCGCTTCCACAGCGGCAATGTTGCTGTTAGTCATGGATTCCCGCGGCCGGCCAGAGCGATGTTCGTCAAGCAGGTCATCTCGTCCTCCTTTAAAAGCCTTGCACCAACGTTGTACTGTTCGGAGCTGCACGATATCATCTCCGTACCACCGACACAATTTCCTTATGGTTTCAATCCTTTTGTACAAAGAAAAGCATAACACTCCGCCGCTCAAAAGCACTGGACGATCAAATGAGAGCCGCCATTTTGTTTGGACCGTCACGTCGCTAGTGCTTGGCGCATGCACACGACACTAACAGGAAACTTTAACAATGAACCAAACCTACTTTTATACAGGGTGTTGTTAAATTTCATGACCAAAATGACAGGTGTGATGTGATTCTAAGCAAAAAAGATCATATGAACATGGGTCCGAATTTGAACGATAACAGAGATATGAACAGAAATAAAAATGCCTCCACTAAGGTCAATAAGTTTCTAGAACACTTTCTAGAACACTTAGGATAATGATAAAGTTTGAAGAAATAATAGGGTACATAAAACTGTGTATACCGTTAAAATTTGAACGAATTCCAACGAGTAGTTTCCGAGTTACGCATTCAACTACGCTCACATTTGAGTACTAACTACCACGTGTTACGATTTTGACTACGTAACTCGGAAACTACTCGTTGGAATTCTATTTTTTATCTGTTTTCTTTTTTGAGTTGAAAACATTCGTTTTTTTTTCTTTTTGACGATCACTGATAAGCAATATTAATGTAATAGGAAATAATTTTTTTTGCAGAATATTTAATACTTTTTAAGTAATTTTATTTTGACTGTAATCATCATTAGTTTTGCATATTTATTGATTTAATTATTTGTGACTAATACTCAAGGTTGGATTTATACAATTACTAGCAATATTAACCGGCTTCGCCCGGGTGGAAAACATGCGTTGAGTAATTTTTTTAACGATTGTTTATGTTAAAAATTGAACTATGATTAACAAAGTATGAACGAAATGCAAGAAAATGAGAAACAGTCTAGAAAGCTTTCTCCAAACCTTTCATAATCATTTTAAACCAAAAATGATGATTTATGAACAATGAACTGGGAACAAAAGAAAATTAAATTATATGTTCAAAAGTAAATAATGAAAAAAATAAGATAAATGAATCAGCTACACAGGCAAGCTGGGCATTAATTGTAAAGTACGAGGGTGGGTTGAAAAGTAATGCCTCCATGGCTGTAACTTTATTTTTTAACCGATTTTCAAAATTCTTTTTGTATCTGATACTCACATTTCTCCTCTATGTAATGCACTATTCACTTTTCGACATAGTCCTCATCCCTTTCTACGCATTGTACCAACGCGTGACTAGTCGGGTGAACCCGTCGGAGGGGAATTCCGGGGTTGTTGTTGATACGAAGACCGGACGGCAGGTTTCACCTCGTCGTCAGAACGCAACTCATGCCTCTTAAGGTGCTCTTTCCTCTTTGGGAAGTGGTGAAAGTCGCAATGTGCAAAGTCTTTCATTTTTGAACTGCAGTTTTTCATCTTTGAACTGTAGGCGCTGCAACTCCCTCTGATGTGTGGCGATCGTGTGCGACGGGCGTTATCGTGCTGCAGAAGAGGATCCAAAGCTGCCATTCAATCCTCGTGTCGACGACAACCCCGGAATTCCTCTCCGACGGGTTCACCCGACTAGTCACGCGTTGGTACAATGCGTGGAAAGGGATGGGGATTATGTCGAAAAGTGAATAGTGCATTACATAGAGGAGAAATGTTAGTATCAGATACAAAAAGAATTTTGAAAATCGGTTAAAAAAATTAAAAAGTTACAGTCATGGAGGCATTACTTTTCAGCCCACCCTCGTATTTGTGCATTCAAGTCCATTTCGGTAAACAACGTTGTATGTCTTCCCCTGTGGCGCAAAAACATGTAGATTTCGACAGCTGGATACGCGGGAGCAAGCAACGTATAACTGACCATGAGAGACGCAAGCTTCATGAAAATATATACCTGCGACCTTGAAAGTCTGCAAAAATTGAATAAAATGAAACATTCTTCGTCTGGCATCGCCAACTAGTGACATCCTTTGAAAACAAAAGTGCAGCTGATATGTCCGTCGAGCGTTCCTTGGATTGTTTGTTCCAATGACGTTTATTAAAGGTAGATTTCGAATCCTATTGTTAACATCGCCACGAAAGTGAAGCCAATTGAAGCCATGGCAGTTTGGGCAGGAGTGAGCCGTGGTGTTGTTAGCTGTGTGGCTTCTTTGGTTTTGACGATTTTGGGCCCGAGGAATAATTAATTCAAAACCATTCCTCAACCGTATCTATTTCTGCGTACAACCGTACAAATAGACACGAAAAAGGTTCAGGAATTACTTTCCACAACCAAAAATCGAAAGTACGTACCGAAAGATGATCGAAACAAAATTGAAATTGAAACTATGATCAAAAAATTGTTTAAAAAATATTATAAAATACTTCAAATACAAAGTTAACGAAGAGATAAACTTATCATTCCGTGATCGGAGTGTGAAAAAATTATTAAATTAGGTACCCTCATGTTTAGCCATGTGTTTTGCTCACTTTCGGCCATGATGGTTCTTGAAGGTGGACCTTCCCACTTCAAGTATGCTGGTAAGTTTCCGGGTCTATCTTTAATATATGTCTTTGGTTTGTATGATGAAATTCTGCATTCTTGATGCTGAAATTTAAGCTATGGTCTCTTTAATCATTATATAGTAATTTTGCTTCTATAAACGAAATTAGTTAATAAAATAATATTAATATGTCAAATTAAAGTTACAATAGTATACTAAATTTTAGCATGGTCTTTCAGTCCCCTGGTCTGTGCACATTCGCAAATTCTGTTTTTGTAGTCAACAGTAATTGGATTGCTGTATTTATGGAAGAAGCGATTTCAGTCCTCTCTATTGCATGAATTTGGCTTCGCCATCTATTACTTCTCAAACTTAACAAAGTAATTTAACAATGTAAGTGCGCCGTCTGGCCCAACACCACCTAGACAGAAGGCCTGCGCACAGAAACGTCATACATTGTTACATCACACTAAAGCGGCTATTGTTAATGGTATTTCTACCAATAATAAGCTCTAAATTCAGCCACTTGATGATGATGTAACAATGTATGACATTTCTGTGCGCAGGCCTTCTGTCTAGGTGGTGTTGTCTGGCCTCGCCATCTAGTGATATCCTTTGAAGACAATTCAACTTTTCGAATGATAAGAATAACTTAAAAAATTGAAATAAACACTGTATAAAAAGTACCATACTGAAAGTACAGTGACACTATCTACGTACATGGAAAATTTCGTGGAGATTCCTTGAGTATTTTCTGAGTTACAAAAGGACAAACATGCCAACGGACTCTGATTTATAATATACAGGGTGATTCAGTCAATTTCTGACCATTTCAGTACTAATATTTATTGACCCATTAATGTTTACAAACTTAGCATTTCAGTATGATATTTTAGGCAGTTCGGAGTTTTTATTCCCGTGGAAAATCTTGATGATATGCTCAATGTGGCCACCACGAACGTTTTGAACTGCTCGCAGTCGAATGGTGAAGTTGTTCATAACTCTATCCAGCTGGTCTAGGGTTCTTGGTGCTGTAGTGAACACACTGTCTTTAAGGAGCCCCCAGAGATAAAAATCACATGGGTTTACGTCAGGACTCGTAGGGGGCCAAAGAAAGCCACCCTGGAATCGATCTGGAAACCTGTTTGAAATGGCACGATTTCCGAATTTCTGATTGAGAAAGTCTAGCACTTCATTAGCGGTGTGAGGCCTAGCCCCATCCTGTTGAAACCATTGATGTCGAAGCGGTATACCCCTCCTTCGCACCTCGGGGATGAAGAAGGTTTCCAACATGTTAAGGTAAGCCTGTGACGTTACGGTGCCCTCAAAAAAGAACGGACCAATGATGTCTCTTTTGGAAATCGCGCACCAAGCCATAACTTTTCGTGGATGAGGAGGTGACTTATAGATCTCATGAGGGTGCTGGGAACCCCAAAACGAACGTTGTGTTTATTAACGTTACCTAACAGATGGAAGAAGGCCTCATCTGACACCCACAGGTTGTCCACAATGTCCTGATTGGCTTCCATTTCTGCTCCAAACTCCATCGCAAATTGTCGCTTCTGTCTTCCAGTGTCTGTTAACTCCTGATAAACATGGATCTTATACGGGAACAGGTGTAAATCCTTTCTCAAAATTCGCCACGTCGTGGTATACGACAGCCCTTCTGCAATGGATAGGCGGCGAACAGAGTTTTTGGTAGGGGAATCGACCAACCTTTTGCGAACATTTTCGACAACTTCGGCCGTTCGAACACGAGCTCCGCTCCCGCCTTTTTTCTTGCCTTTAACACATCCAGTGGTACGAAATTGCTTGACAAAATCCATGATTGCTTGCCTGCCTGCTGCGTCTCGACACTTATACTCCTTCTGGAACTTTCTTTGCACGGTTACAGGTGATTTTGTCTCGAAATACCATTCGACAACCTTGCATTTCTGCTCTGTTGATAAAGCGGGTGCCATTTTTCAACAATACGATTTTCATGCAGCGCCGTTGCAACAATACAAACTCCAACTATTTAGATAGTCGATATGGCGCTCATATTCTTTCAATTGTTTATCCCTAATGCACGTCATTCGAGTGAAATGGTCAGAAATTGACTGAATCACCAGGTATATATGGATTATAAAATTTTGGTTACCCTTCATTCTGTTTATATCGTATCAATTAGGAAATCTTTAGTTGTTATAAGAATCTGCTGTAATCCAAAAATTAGAATTTCATACTAGTCGTTTCTGAACTAGCCTTATCAGTGTTATATAACAGGCTAGTGTTATTCTGTTATATAAGTTCTGTAAAATAACTTGATATTACAAAGAAGCCAAAAAGCAGCTCATATCTAATAAGAAAAGGAAAGATGCTTATTTTAGATGTTTTAGAAATGTTCGCAATTTTTAAGACAAACTTCGTTTTATTAATTCTCTTTTCAAATTCTAAAATTACTAATTTTAAAAAAATAATGCAGTTTTAGCAAGGCTCGCCTTTCATTTTACTTTTATGCAAATGAGAGAGAGAGGAGTAAAAGTTCAGCTTCGAAGCACCGGTGACGTCAACGGGCCAACAAGGTCGACCACGATTAGACTTAATGGAAGCGGGGGCTGTAATCTTTGGGATTTATGGTGAACGGGTTCTGGTCTCATTGGTCTGATACCCACTTCCATCGACGGTGCAAGTGTGGTAGACCGCAGGTTCCGTTCCGACAATTCTTTCGATAACGGCGCTCTCGTTCTCCGCTCCAAATTTCAAGCCCCTTGACTTCCATCGCCACTCTTGACAGGTACGAGTGGAACAACAGCTCTTCTGAAATCAACTAATAGACTCCAGAAATTCAGATAATTTCCTTTTTTATTTAGTAACATTGTTTAGTATTTTATTTATGTTTGAGCGAAGACAAAATAGGAAAAGAAGTAAAATCGACTGATATAATATAAATAAAAACAAAAATAAGTATAATTTTGTCAGAATTTTCAAAGACAACTCTTGCTAATTTTCATTTAATTTAATTCACTTATCATACTTACTCAATCATGAATTGTTTAAGTATCAAATCTCCCAGAGAGATAAACATTTTCACAACTTTAGTTATATAATAACATAACATCTAAATGAAAATGTTAATTCAATCGATGGATTTCAAAATATTGCAATGGTTCATAAAAAACACAAAAGAAAATACTGCTTCTTTATCTCTGACAAGTTTTTAATACTTACAATTTTCCTTGGTCCGATACGATTATAGATATATTACAAAAGTCAGTTAAATGATAATCGTCGCTTCGATTAAGAGAACCCAGCTTCATCGTAGAGAAAGTTGATGTTTAAGAGGACGGAGCAAATGGAAGTCGTTAGGAGCAAAGTCAGGGCTCCTGTATGCCCTCGTATGCTAAGCAGTATGCCCTCGTAATCCCAGAAGGCTTTTAACATCCTCTTACTGCCAACAAGACAACTGAACTTTCATATCATCTCACTTGCTTTGTTGGCAGTAAGGGGATGTTCAGTCTTTTGGGATTATGAGAGCGTACGGCTTAGCATACGAGGGCATACAGGAGCGCTGACTTTGCTCTTCACGACTTCCATTTGTTCGGTCATCTTAAACATCATCTTTCGGCCGACGATGAAGCTGTACTAAGGGGTATCACCACTCGGTTCAGACAGCAGCCCAAAGAATTTTATCTTACTGGTTTTGAGGGACTTGTGAAACGATGGGACAAGTGCCTCAATCTACAGGGAGATTATACGGAGAAATAAAAGTAGTTTTCAAGTCAGTGCTCTTATTTGTTTCATTTCTATATCCTTTTGTAACTTACTGACTTCCCCTCGAATTACTATGAAATTATAAAATATATATTATAGAACACAAAACAAAAACATTTCAGATTGTTGATATGCAAAATAATCAACAGGGAAGACTTAAATATTTGAAATACCAATCGTAGACTTCTTTAAATTTATCATGTTTTTTAAAGTTCACTTTCATTTTCAATCACAGAAAAATGTCGGATACGAAAGCAACGAATGCCGGAAACAAAATGGCGGATGACGGGAGATTAAAAATTTACCCTCTTATATAAGGCGACCCACAGATTTTTGCCCCTAATTTTGGTATACAGTTTCTCGTCTTATACGGTATATAGAACATTTACGGTATTCTATATAAGTTTTATTATTATTGTAGCAGCAGTAAACCAAAAATGACCACAATGAATAATTGAAATACTGGATGGTAGCTGCCCCGCCTCCAAATAGTCGATAGCCTAAACAGGGATTGATGAAATAAAGACATTAAAAAAGAGGGGGGGGAGCAACCTATAAAAGATATTATAGTCAAAAGATGTCAAAATCATTATCATACAAATAAAATGGTTATTAAATATATTAATTTTAGAAACGGGATCGATCTAGCATCGGTTTTTAGGACAATTAACATTCACTAACATTAATGATGATCTACGGCTAGAATAATTATGCACTAACCCTACAGCGGCAGTTCTGAAGATTCAATGTAACCAGCAAAAATCTTTCTCAAAATTTACTTATTTAAATTAACAAATAAAATTTTCTATTAAAAATAGGAGGTTATGGATTGAAAGTTATTCTACACACTTTTAATTTAGTAGAAGAAAGCCTGCTTATTTTTTTTTTAAGAAATGAAATATTTTTTTAATAATTCTCGAAAAAGGACATCTATTTGATATAGTTAAATTAACCTATTCTAACCAAAAAACAATAAAAAATCTTAGGATCAGCAATGATATCAAATAATGCGATAGCAAGTTCAAAATTTCTAAGTACTTTACTAAATCGAACTGGACAACCAATTCTATTAGACATTTCGACAAGAATCTCATCCGCATGTTGTTGTTTTTTTTAAATAAAGAGCCATTAGATTCAAAAGTTATTTCCAGATAAACTTTGGTGGCTTTACAGACAGGTGAAAAATCAATAACATAATAAGTTGCCTTCAAAGTAACAATATTGGACTTGTTAACATTTAGCTATAAGCCATTTTTTGTAACCGCTGCACAATTTGTTAAATGTTGCTGGAACACTGTAACATCATCGAAAGATTTAATTTCGGACAAAAGCTTTAGATCGTCTCCATAAAGAGGCATTTTGATATTTTTATTATTAATACGTAAGCTTAAATCAGCAATTTAAAAATTATAGCAAATTTGACCTAATGGAGAAGCTTGGGAAACTCTACTCAAGAGTCCTTCTGAATGCAGCTAGACATAACAAATAATCTACTTGAAATAATATTCAAAATTGTGCAAATATGTAGAGGACATCCAAGCAACTAAAATTTTTCAAGTAAAGGTTTATGCGGAACACTATCAAATACTTTCGATATTTCGGCATAAAATAACGTCCAGTTGAGGTCGCCTTCAAAAACTCTTACAATATCCGAAGAAAGCGAAAACAAATTTGTGAAAGTGGAACGGCGAGTAACAATGCTGTTTTGAGTAAGGATATGGAAACTTTTGAGTAGCACAGTTAATTCTTCGGCTATAATAGTTTCAAATATTTTTGCTGGAAACGGAATGACGGAAATTAGTTTAAAATCAAAGACAGAAGATGGATGTTTTGTTTCGGAATTAGAAAAAAATATTTGCACACTTCTATTGAGTCAGGAATCGAATCGAAAAAACGACTATATACATGTACATTTATTCAATAAATATCCACAGCAAAGATTTTTTTCTACTTTTAGCGCATTTTAAAATAAAACATAAAAACCTTGTATATTTTTTATGCTTTTTAGTCTTTCGTCTTGTAAAATCCATTTATTCATGTACGCAATTCATCGTGCCTAAAAAAAAATACGATTTGAAATACAAGACCAAAAACTAGATTTCATACATTTGTGCAGGCCATACTATTTCAGTGATGAATTCTGTTGCACTGAAGTCATCTAAGTCCTTTTAAAACATCAATGTTTGATGAATGTTATTTCAACATCCTATTCGCCCAGCATGCGAATGTAGTCCTTACATGTGAGATGATGCGAATTTATGTATATATCAGGTTGTTGCAAAAGTTTCTTCCGGTTGCAAGAAGGGCTCATTTTCCGAGGGGGGTGTTCATATGTTTTCAACAAATTATTGCCTTCGATTCCTGAATATCTTTGCTACATTACATCCAAGAATCAACCTTCTGACTATACATATGTGAGTGCCATCAACGGTCTGAAATGGACCGTTCACGCGAGCAATAATCTTCTACGAGTATTTTGGAATGATTACTGCTGCGCAATGTCACCGAAACATTTGCGTCATAGTTTACGTACAAGAGAAGAATGGTATCGGCGGTTCAGACGCGGAGATAGCACTCTTCAAGATGCACCTCCTCTGGTCGGCCAATCATGATTTCAGATGGTGATTTACGCCAAGCAATTGATGACGATCACAATGTAACAACGAGGAAACTCGCAGAACAGTTCAAGGTTCACTTTTCAACCATTGCCCGGCATCTGCACGAGCTGAATCTGTCATTCAATAAAATGAGCTTTTTGTGTTGAAATAAAAATCCTGAAAAAACTTTTACAACAACCTGATACTTGTCGTGGAAACATGAAGTAACGTTTTATGCTCAGGCATTTTAATTAAATAAAAAAAAAAATTGGCTTTTTTGTTAGGTTTTTTAATTCGAATTTTAAATTTTTATACCGTATTGTCATCGTAAATGAACCAATATGTCAAATTTGGAGCCGTAAACGAAAAATTAAAAGATTTAACCCAAACAAACAGGAAAGTCAAGTTTAATGGGTTTTTTTCTTTGTTTGTTTTTTTGTTACATGATATAAACATTGAGAGTTACAATATGTAACCGTAAACTTCACTTTTTTCAAGAAAATAGGAATAAAAACTGAATATAAATCAATGAAAAACAAATCTTATCCACGTTTATTGCATTTTTGAATTTTTTTTTGAGAATTTTTAATTTTGCTTTTTTTTTTCTTATGAAAATAGAAAAGTACACAGTAAAAAAAAAATTAAAGCATTATATTGCTACTGAGTTTTCAATTTCAAGTTTAATATTTTTTCTTCTGCTTTTGGGCATTATATTTTATTTATATTTTGAGAGCTATAAGCTGTAGAAAACGTCAGGCTCTCTTCCCCCTCTTCTGGCCTGATGCTTGAAATAAATATTCTTCTTTTTTGTGGATTTATACTTTGCTCACAGTCAAGCTCAAAATTGTCTTTTTTGTTGTTGTCTCTCCCGCCACCTTCTTCTAAAAATGAGAAATTCATGCCACAGGGAACAATATTAGGGAGGAGGAAGGGAGAGAGTAGGGCACTGAAATTGTAATTTTACCTGTTGTAAATATTCTTTCAAATGGCATTCTTAGCGTTTATTCTGTAAACTTTTTCTCAAATACTTTTCGAAATTTTTAATTTAAAAATTTACGCTTCAGATAAGTTAAATAATAGCATAAGAGAGATTCCTATTTTTCATATTTCTTTGCAATGTGCGCGCGTGTGTATATTTAAAAAACAGAATATATAAAAACTAACGTAGTTTACGTATAATAAGAAATCAATATTTTTTCCAATGATAAAGAGGAAACAACTTCTTGGATAAGCAATATGGTAGAATATTTATTGCGCCAACGCGTTTCGATTAGCACTATTTTTTTTATTTTTTTTCAAATTAACTCTTTGTCAAGCAGTCAGCTCAACCTGCTTGGGTTTTGTCATAAATTGCAATTATGAATTGAAGAATAATTCTTTTTCATTGGGAATTCTTTGAAATTATTGATACAAATCTTTTGAAAATCAAACCCTCTAAATAAAATACTGCAGACTGCAATACAGAAATACCTGTGCAAATGACCATCTGAGCTTATCGACCGCTTTTGTTTGGTCCCTCAGATATTTACATGTCTTTTAAAATACTAATCACCTATATAACGTGAACAGCGACCGGCATTTTATATAAATGTGATTTAATCAACCAGCCAGGGTTAAGGAATAGAAAAATAGAATATAAATCAATGACAAATTTCACAAATTCACGATTCACGAATTTTATGCCTGTGAAGACGTAAGGTTAAAATGCTTATAGGTGTTCTGGAAAAATATTTGAACACTTAATTTTCGCTAAAAAGGCACTAACGAGCAAACAAATATACACGTATTCTTTTATACATTTTTTGTATATAATGTTAATTTGTGACATTTTTGATTGCACCTGCCTATAACGACCACCTCAGCTTACCAACTACTATTGCTTGGTCCCGTGAGTGGTCGTTAAGGACAGGTTTCATTCTATATAGAAATTAACGGAATGGGTTAATGAAAGCGAACGAATAAGAGAAAATGGGATATACGCTTTCCTATTGCAGTAATGTTGCACATTGCTATCTTTGGTAATGAAACATAATAATCAGGCTTAACAATAATCAAATTTATTCAATGTCATTTTGTGTTTAACGAAAGTGCATTACGGCAAGGTGACAGCTGAGAACCACATTACATTAGACCCTTGTCGTAGTGTATATATTAATATCCCTTCACCGAATCATCGTAGCAATTTTCTTTGACATTGAGTTCAAGAGTAATCGGATGTGAAGCCGTTCGTTCATCAGCTGCTCCTAAAGTTCGGCGAAATGGATCGGATATCTATCTCTGCGTTTAATTCTTTCTTCCACGTAGTATTATAGATTTTCGATAAGATTATAATCTAGGGATTTTACCCTTTAATGGTATGCGAGATTCACTGAGGGTGCTTCTAAAAACATTTGAGCGCTCATTATCAGTCATGTGATAGTTTATTTCCGATCTTTAGCATTATTTAATCGCTCGTGAAGTTTTTTTGTCAGTATAATCAGGGAATAAGATGCTAGCTGCCGCAGAAAAACTCATGTTTTCAGCTTTCTTTTTTGAACGCAATTATTTATTATTTCTAATCCAATTTTATAATTTTGTTCATTGCTTTTATTCTTTCATGGGAGTGTTAAAGCGCAAAAAAATCTAACAGATTGTACTTACGAGAAAATCTAAAATTAAGAGAAAATTCGAAACCTGAGAGAAAATTTTTTAAAAATATAAAATACTCTTCATTTTCATGTTCATGTTCTTTCGCTCAAATCACGTAACTGTTCAGTGGCTTCAGATTCAATTTAAAGCTATAATACCGACAAACGACAAGATGGGAACAAACGACGAAGTGGAATTCGTTTTTGCTGTCGGTCATTGCAATTAATTGCAAAGCGAAAGTGATCAGGCTCAAACATAAAATAATCGGGCTCAAAGTTCGATTGTGTTGATCGTGAGCGTTCACTAAACAGTGGCGGAGATCGGGGAGATGCACCAATAATGAGCGCTCTCTTGTTTTTTAGATGCAATGCTGACGTTAATCGCGAACGTGAGTGCTCATCGCAATCAAAATGAATTTTTAGAAAAACCCGTTACGCTCATTTTTAATTTACGCTTTCGTCATTTCTTTCCTAGAAGACAGGTATCCAGAATGCATACCTCCTGGAGATGTTGACCGAAAGACGACACTAGGTCATCCGGAATACAAATGCAGACAGTGGATTTGTCTGCTCGATCAAAGACAGTCAATTCAACCAAAACCCCGATTTCATTTTAAGTAAAACACCTCAATACATATGGACTTCCTTCAGTCTGCATTACACCTTGTATGGAGGTTTCGTTCGATGTACGATGCACTCTTCATAAATCTTTACAGAAACGAGATTCTTCACATCAGGTGTAAAACGTTCCCGGAGACCTAGAATCATGTCGAAAAGAGGCCGATGTGCTCTTTTGTGGGTGGTGCTGGAGAATCGCAAAAATACACTACGGGCATCACTGCAGTGGATCCAGACAACTGCTCATCGACGGTTGGCCAAGGCCCATCAGTTCGCATAGTGCAACGTGTTCTTCATGAGATGGGCTTCTTCGAAAGGGAACCATTATAGGAACCGTTAATGATTTAGAAAATACAGTTTTGATAAACGATCCAGGATGAAGTGAATATGACGAGTTACATATGGCGAAAGTAAGAGTGATGATCTGACGAAACAGTTGTGTCGGGTCAAATGAGTAAGACATAACCATGTCAAGCTGAAATGTGTCCAGTCGACAGAGTGACAAAACGATTCTGGGACAAGTGAATGTTATTGTTTGAATGTGACGAACTGCATGTGTCGAGCGAAATGACAAGGAGATTCCACGTACTCTAACTCACCCAATTTGATAAAAAAATTCTCAGAGTTGCTTTCACCCAATTAACTACCCATGCAGAGCTATTCGATGCACTTCTCAAAATTTTCCGAGAAAAAAATCATAAAGTTTGTTTCAATGTGTATAATTTTTAACTACCGAATAGTAGAGTAGGGTGTTAATAACCAAAACGATCTTGGGATGAAGTGAATGTGACCATCTGAATAAGACAACATGAAGGCGACCACTTGCAGTGTTACAAAAGTGACTATGCCGAAATTGTGACAAAACGACTAGGAATCGTTTATGGTTTAGAAAATGCAGTTTTGCTATAAGGGGTAGCCTAAGTTCTGCCCTAGGTGTGCTTAGTTTAGACTAGCCCACTTTATACCTAGGGATATTAACGGATAAAACGGGCTAGCTTAAGACAACCCCGAATATACTCTGGGCGGAGAGTTATACCATCTTATTCCGACTATACCGTCATATTCCATTATACTTTGATTTTTACACGGGAATATGACAGTCTTGTGTGAGTCTAGTGGCGATCAAATACGATTAAGAGGATTTTGAGGATGGGATCCTGGCATAGGTCACGTTTTGTGCAGAAAGCATGGAAACCATAACTGGTGTAAAATGCGACTTAATGAACCAAGGTTCCAAGGAATAATTGAAGTTTCCTTTCTTAGATCGGTGGCTGGAATTTACCACTCCTAAAACCACATTAGCAGATCGGCGCGAAGCGACGTTTAGAAAAGTGTACAGCTTGCCAAAACTAGACCATGGAATAATGGACACAAATCTTATAGAGCTACGAATATCGGTGTATACTCTGGCAATCGGATGATAATGATTTGATTTGGTCTGGTGGATGCCCGAAGAACGCGGCCTAATGCACAGATGTCGACGCCGTAGTGTCCACTGTCAATTTTGGAGGGGGTGGTGTCACTTTTGCACTCATTTTCATGGTTTGAACTGGGTCAACTTGTTCAATAACGGAAACTATGAGGTCTGCAACTTACTTTGGCATCTACAATGACAACTTTGTGGGCAACAGTTTAGGATTGGATCATTCCTATACCAACAAAAAATGTTCTTTGTCTAATGCAAAAAGTGTGTGCCAGAATGGTTTAAGGAGACAAGAGAAAAAATGGACTAACCTACAAAGAGTCCCGGTATAAATTCCATTGAACATCTGGGGGGATGAATTGGAGCGGCACAACAAGCTAAGCCATCATCAAAATCTGTGATTGAAATATTCAACGCTTTTGGGGAATAATGGAAGTAAATTCCTTCAGCTATCTACCAAAAACTTTAAAAAAAAATCTTCCTTGCTGAATAGAGCTCGTAACAAAAGCAAAGGAAGGTTCAATGAGATAAAATAAATGTCTGCAATAACGTAAATATTTAATGTATGTCTATATCTTAATTAGCCATGGCAATCATTAACCAGTTGTCGATCATAATTAAATGAATTCTCCTTAATTCATTCGTTAGGGGAATTCATTTAATTAGCAATAACCGAATGTTTAGTTTCCATAAATTATACACAGTAATTTATTTACAAAATGAGTGCTAACACACGATTCGACAGAGGCATGTTAATATTTTAATTTCGGTTTCAAGAGGATAACGATTTTATTATACTTATTAATTTTCGAATAGAAATTTTAACTATGTACTAATAGCAAATGAATGTAGTTTAAATTCTTGAATATACGAATAATAATAATCTACATCCATTTTGAAGCGTAGAAATTTCAATAAAATTGGTTGTTTGCCTGTGCACAATATAGGGATAATGCACAATCGTCATCTATACTATACCCTATAAACAATAAGGTACCTTTGCTTATAGGGTATCTCAGTTTTCGTACGGGTGTGGATGGAATCTAGATAATTCTTGCTCATGGTAAGCGAATAACTTACAAGGTACTCGGTGTATAGTCAGGGGTGAACTAGTTCAAAACAATAATTGATTTCTAGATTGCATTCCATTTCGAGGCTTATAATATAAATTAGACCAGGGGTCAAGAGAACCATGCAAAATTTGCTGGTTGTATCTCTAGTTCAAGCGAAAGAGGGATTTAATGAGAATCACCCTTACAATGCCATTACACAACTTATATGGCCTTTAATTTTGTGGATTACGAGTATACAACCCTAAATATTTAGTTGTTGTGCAAAATTTGGCATAATGTCATGTGTAAATATTAGCGAGAGTACGCAGTGGAATGAAAATGACATAAGGCGGGTAAAGCTAATTTAAATAATTGGTAAATGTTTGTTTAGCAATAAAAGTCAATTAAAAATAAAGGTAAGTAGGCTAGACAAATCGACTACTTACTAGCTAACTTAGGTACTAGGTCTTGTTTACTAGTTTACTTAACTAGGGTATTAAATAATTTAAATGATATGCATTTAATACGTTTAAATAAAGTGGTTATCAGTAAACGTTAATTTGCGAAGCACCTCTACTCGTAGTAGTACATATAGCTCCCTTCTCTGAAGGGCATAAGCACAACAACGTCGCACTGATGAATGTTGAATAATCTTTGAAGCAATAAAAGTGATGATGCCGTAGCACGCCACGCTTCACTGAAGAAAAGCACTTTATGTAAAACCGTACACAAACATTTGAGCGGTGGGCAATTGTCTGTATCTTATTTCGGGTAAAAGCGAAGCACACTTTAGTGGTATCGACGAACTTTCGTTCACTGAAGCCTGTAGACAACACAAGAGATTATTAAGCAATGAATAAGAACAGCAATTGTCTATTATATTCCTTGCGCGACCTATATTGTTTCGGGTAGAAGTAATAGTAATTTTGCAAGCTCCAAATACGTAATTTAAACATGCAGGCAGAGTTCACTGCATTTACGACGGTAGTATTCATCCCATTTGTCGGGTAAGATAGGGTGAAAGTCCGAATGGCCACAACCCTTGAAAGTGAGATGAAAAGTTAAGTTCGTAGTTGCTTAGTTCCATGAAAGCCCGTTTCGCCAGCTGCACAGTGCGAAACACTTGAAAATCAGCTTTCACGATACAGTTTATAGCCAGAATGGAAAACGCAAGGAGAGTTGATTATAGCAACGCATGCTCACCTGGTATTTCTTCCCGGCGCACCTAGTTATTATAGCGAGGGTTTCGCTGACAAACCTCTCGTTCCATAGGCGCTCCCGGCCGTCTTCTGTTAACGGGCTTGCTGGTGGTTTTACCTCTCCAGCTTCTTGTTCTCTCATAATCGTATGTAGAGCTTTCCCCGCTGCATTCCTTGACGGTCTCTAGTTTCCCTCCTTTCGACCTGTACCTCCGTTCTCCGCCACGTCAGCAAACTTCTGGCCTCAATCTCGCGATCCCAGTTAACATCTCGTTGACGTGTAGATCTTCCTGACGTCGATCGCTATTACGTGGTTGGCGATGAGAATTACGTCGGTTCGCCTTCCACGCCGATGAATAGATGAATCGGGTGTGAAAGGGATGGACGCTGTCATCGGAATCCTTGATGTTATGTGGATTCCGTGACACATAACAAAAACTTATAACATAGTAATGAAGAAATGCTGGAGCTAATGATAAGTAAACATGTTATCTCCAGTATTTATTTATTTCTTCAGGTTTCTGATGGTTTAGAAAGGAGTAATTCCCGATCCGTGAGTCGGGTGCCACCTATAAACCACTTTGGCTACTTAATAAGTCTTTAGGACACTTGGAGCTTTATCTGTATTTTGTAATGGATAGGTCACTGGTAATGGGTAGGTCTGCAACCTGAAAATACCCTTTCGTTTTTTGTCTTAATTTGTTTTTCTAGCATGAGCTTATCTCCATCTTAGGGGCTAAGAAACCATGTGAAAATTTTTGCTAAATAAATTTAAGGTCTTATTTGGCTCATCATTGCTTCTAGCATATTTCTATTCTAGTAATTATTATCAATCGCATATACCTATAATTTTCTTTAAAAGGCTTAGAGACCAACAAGAAGCAAAGATATTTATATTAATAAAAGTCAATGTGTCTTTCCGTTTGCGTGTATGTTCACAACCAGAAAACAACGGGCATCCAGCTTTGTATGATGCTTTAACATAGTCCTGGAAAATACATTTGCTTCTCAACTTCAGAAAAGACATAAAAATATTTAAAAGCAAGGAAAATAATTTATAATGAAAATGGATGTTATTTGAATAAAAAAAATTTTAATGAATTTTTAGCTTTGGAATTTAATTACTGATTGAAAAACTACAACTATAATAATTTCAGTTTGTAAAAAAAAATACAAATTATCAATACATTAACCAATATTATTTTTATAATATTTTTTACTAAAATACTTAACAATTTTAAGCAAAGTCAGTAATTGCTATGAATTGACATTATCTAGATTTTTAACTATTGAATGTTAACAAACCTCAGACTGAAACGACGCTACCCTCCCCACTGGCTGTGCAAAAGAAATACTGACGTGTTGATTCCTCGTATTCCATTTCCTTTCAAACGAATCCACTTTGCTGTGGCGATCAACAAAGCGCAAGAACAATCATTAATAGTAGCGGGGATCAATTTGTAGCACGTGCTTTTCAGATGGACAACTGTAGCATACTCACGCCTTAGATCTCCAGTAGATAAACAAAAAATATTATCTACAAAAGAGTCTTCAAAGACAATGCGGTATAACATATCATACACAAAGAAACGTTTCATTGTCCAAGTGAAATAAACGACAAAATATTAAATGTACAGTCGGGTGCAAAAAGGTTTTTACCTGCTCCGTAGGGGCTGAGCTTAGCGGATGTTGATCGGTTGCATAATCAGGTACTTGTACTAGGAGTCATGGCAGATTAGAATGGACCTGTCCCTTCTTAATGAAAATAGGGTAGCAGGTATACGCCTGGGATGTGCTCGTCACGAGCTCTCTCCTGACAATAAAAAGCGATAGCGGCTGCCTCGAATGGCAGAGTTCGAATCCGATATGGATAGATTTTTTTTTTGTTCATTATCGCGTTTTTGACTTCGTTTAAGTTTTAAACGGTTTAAAAGAACACCATAAACAGATTAAATTTTTTTCACCCATGTGTGCAATTTGATCTGTTTATTTGAGGGTTTAAAAAACTTTTCATATTAATTGTCATGGCATGCTTTTCTCTATATTTTAGTTTTTAATAAAATATACACTAATTCATACCACCGTTACTTTTTCAAAAATCCTCTTTTGTTCAAATCATTTAATATTCTCTACTATTAAAATATATAATCCTATATATTAAAACGCAAAGCATTTTTTGTAAGGGCAAAATTGGCACTTCTGCGCATGGGCATCTGAAGCCAACAAAGAGAGTTACGACAATCCATCAGAAGCCAGGGATTGTTGTAATGAGACAATATTCAATCATTGTTTTGAATTAAATAAACCGTGACCACCGAGAGAGAAGGCCTCCGCAATGAAACTGAATACATTGTTGCATCACATAGATAGTGCATTGTTATTCGTATTTCTACCAATAATAAGCCCTGAATTTGCACTATCTATGATGATGTAACAATGTATTCAGTTTCATTGCGGAGGCCTTCTCTATCGGTGGTCACGAATAAACTAAAGATTTGCAGAAAGAAAATTCTGCCTTGATCATTTTATGACATTTCCTTGTGACTACTGAAAAACTCTGAAAATGCTATGTTAAATGTTATATCGTTAGAAAGAGCTTTAAAAACTGATCATTTTATCTACTGACACTTTATGTCTCAGTTTAATACTTTCAGAGAAATTTAGTTTAAAACTATTTTGATTTTATATATTAACTCATTTCTTATTCTTTGTGCAAAATGAGATATTTCAGCTCTGACAATTTTTTATTTTATTATTTTTTAATTAAAGAGATGGGGATTAATACTAAGATGGGTTGTTCTCCTTCAAATTATGACGGGATCCATCTAGTTATATAATAAATTTTAAAAAATTTTCGGATGGTTTTGGCATAGTTGTCGTTGATTATTTTATATACACAAAATATACAAAAAATGAGACTTGTAACCTTTCAAGCAGTCAAAAGAAAATAGCTTCCACTTACACCTGTAAATCACTTCCGCATCACACGATAACGAGCGCTGCATCAGCTTATCTCTTGATCACGCATGTAATTATATCGATACTGTGCACCATTTATGTTACACTATTAACCAAATAGATTAGTTTATTATTAATAAAACAAAAATTCTCATCAGAACAGCCAAAATAATCTTTTTGGTCAACATAATTGAGCACGTGACATAAAACTTGCCTTCCCCCGATGCTAAGCAAAAACTTACTGGAATCGTTCCATAGTAAGCGTGCTCGACTAGATACCTGGAAAAAGTAGCCTCATTGAATTGAAGTATTGTAAGGAAGCCGAACGATTTTGACTTACAGTAGGTCAAAACCTTTATGCAAAGCCGGCTCGGTGGCCGAGAGCGTTGAGGCGCAGGTCTTGCCGCTCTCGTAACCAGCGAGTTGCGGGTTCGAATCCCGCCAACGGCATGGATGTGTGTGTTTGTCTATTTTCATCATCATCCTTTCATCCCATACGGCTAGTCTCCTGGAAGAGGGAGATGGGAGCTGGAAATCCATCCAACCTTTATGCACCCGACTGTACATGTATAACCAATTGGTTGGTTTGGTTTGTTTGGTATTAACGTCCTTTTCAACTGCTATGGTCATTTCAGGACGGCGTTATAGGGGCCGCAAATTTTGCCTCGCAAGGGTTCTTTAACGTGCAGCCGGCAAACGACTATATAACCAATTGAGAATGTGAGAAAGTTATTACCAAAACGAACTAAAAATTTTCCGTTGAATTTAAATGCGAAAATAATGTGAAATACGTTCATATTTTACATTTTCAATACTTGAGTCCAATACAAAAAAGCCTTAATTCAGTTATTCAAAAATTTGCCTTAAACAAATTTACCCCCATATTCAACCAACCGGAGCTAAAGAAATTACCGGATGAATAGATTTTAATAATTTGCAGCGGGTTGTGCAGATTTTATGAGTGAAAATCCATACATTTTCAATGCAACGGGTTTTTCCTAGGAGTGACCTGGGAATAATCCTGGAAAAGTCATGGCTCGTCTGTGGTAAATTAAACCCTGTTTCTTAGTCAAATTTGTCAAAAAAGTCAAATTGAGTTATTCTAAAGTTTAAACTAAACAAGCATTATATACGTATATATTCAACTCTAGTAATTAATATTTATCTAATTTTTATGGTATTTTCGACGTTTTTTGTGCAAATGTGCTGTGCACGTATGAAAGAGCGTTTATTTTTTATAAAATGTCAACCTTATTTATATCGGAATTGATTCGTCATTGCATGTGTATTATTAATACTTGTTAAAAAGTAGCATATTTAGAGCCTTTCTGTTTAACTTGCAGATAAGATAAAGATGTATGTACTATTACAGAGCAGCTCAGCTTATTTTGCTCAGCATGCTTTTGGCTTACGATATTTAAAGCACAAACAAACTTTTAGAAATGATCCTTCGCAATGGACTTTATTATTTGCTGTATCAGGCATATCACTTTCAGCTCCTGTGATTATATCAACTGGAGATGAAGTATGATGATACAACGATTTTGACGTTTGATACCATTGTACCTTTTATTACTTAAGAATTAAATTGGGAAAATTTATAAGCTGACCGGCCACTTTTTTATCTGCGAGGACCAAACGTGACTACAAACGTGTCACCACTTCTTCTTTTTTTTCTTCTTTCTTTTTTGTATTTTGCTTACATTGATATACTTATGTAATAGCCGGCGTCGCTCGGGTGGTTGAATATGTACAGGTTGTTTAGGATAAATTTTTCAATAACTTAATTTGACATTTTGCCTGTTTTGCTAACTGTACAGTTTTTAATTCACCCATGAGTTTTTAATTCATTCCCATAAAAAAATCCGTTGCAAGAAAAATGTCATATTTTTTGTAATTTTTAATAATGTTCAGTGTAAGATTGATTATTGTTTGATATTGTTGGCTTGTCATATTGTTGTAGGTAGTATTATTTTTGAATTTATAAATTTTATATCTGTCTGGGTGTTTGTATATTCGCGATAATCTCAACAACCGCGGAATCTATGGGCGTTAAACTTTTCATGATGCTTTAAAACATTCCAGGAAAGGTTTTTCGCTACTTTGCCGTGGATTTCCGGGTTGCACGGGTTTTATGAGTGAAAAGCCACTGGATTCGCAAGTTCGAATCCAAGCGCATATTATTTAATTTTCTTTTTCTTTCATTTATAAATTTTTCAGTTATATTAATATGATATGAAGTCATATCTTATTTTTATTCCGTTTACACCTTTGTTTTTTTTTCAAATTTTTCTTTTCCTCTAATTTGCGTATTCGTCGAATTATGTGGAATTAATGTTGAATTTTTGTTAGCCATAATTTAAGGAATATATAATTTTTATAATAAATCTCTCATTGTTGCAACAAAAAAAATTTAAAAAGGAGCATCGGTATTTATATTATAGTGTATTTCTCAATAAACAGCGTGTTGCAGAGTTACGCAACAAGGTGAAATTTGAAGAGGAACATTAAATGCAATGGAGATCTCTATAAAGCACTTGCTACAAAATTTTTAATTATAAGAAAAATTTGTCCTCAGGTTCGAGTTTCTTTGTTGTTTAGCGAATATGGCTTGACGAAGAAGTGCTGCTGGAAGGAGAACCTCAATTGTAAGGCGTGCAACTCAAAACCGAGCAAACGAGTTATTGGAAGAAACAACAAACCCTCTACAGAGAATGAGAGAGAGAGAGAGAGAGAGAGAGAGAGAGAGAGAGTATAGCAGAATCGAGAGCAAATGAGAGAGTAGAAGGAAGAAGTTTATTCGCATCAAAAGAACAGAGAAAGACAAAGAGAAACACTTGAACAACGTGCAGAAAGACAAGGGAAAGATCGCTTTGACATGAAGCTTTTAGAGCAAACGAAGCTCCTGAAGATAAACAAGCGTGCAACTCCAGTACGGCTTGCATTTGCTATGACCATCAACAAAGCGCAAGGACAGTCATTAAAAGTAGCGAGAGTCAATTTGCAGAATCCGTTTTCACATGGACAAATGTGCGTAGCATGCTCACGCATTAGATCTCAAGACAAGCTTTTCATCTACGCTCCTGGTGAATCAAACAAATATGTCATTTACAAAAGAGCCTTGGAAGATAATTAACTGTATATTAGCTTTGTTAAAATTATATTGACAATACATTCTCATCAATGACATTACCTTCAAGGGAATCAACATTCAATAACTTTTCACTGTCCTAGAACCAACGGCAACACCAGACTTTGTGCATCAACATTCCAAATGAGCGCCAACCAAAATCTACTAAATAAAGTCATCAAGGAACAATATCGAACTTCTCCATCAATATCGCTAAGTATACATCCCATAAACATTAACATTAAAAATTATATCATCAAATTTAAATATTTAATTAATTTCAATAATTCCAATTTTCCAAAATGGAACTAAATAATTCTATATTAATAAAAGCAATGTGTGTGTGTCTGTTTGTATATATACAACTAGCAGAGGGCCCGGCGTTGCCCAGGATAATTACACTTGTAGGTAAACAGAACAATCTCAAAAAGTTAAATTATAACTCCAAATTGGTCAAGTAATAACTCAATCAATACAGCACAGAGTGAAGGGACTATACATTCCAAGAAAAATCCGAAAAGCAAGAATTCTAGGTGATATACCGGGACTTTATTAAACTCTTCTTGACTTGCCTCAGATTAAAACAATGTCCATCTTCACCAGCGGGGAACATCACTGGATACTTTGGAACAACTTTTTCTTGCCCTTGACATAGAAGCTCGTATACCCTCATGCTCTATTCGAAACAACCGTTGTTCAGATGTTTCCAATGCCCATTTAGCCTTTTCTGTTTTAGCTGCAGAGTTTCTCTGACCAATACTCGTTCTTTCTCTTTCCTTTCCAGACACATAAATTTCTGCCAGTCGTCTGGACGTTTGATAGGGAGCTCAAGGGAGACACGTGTGACTCCTTTGCCTCCTCAACAGACGCTGCCTTATTAATGTTCTGTCACTGCATCATCATTTTATACTCATTATTAATAATTCTTAGAAACGAACGTTCAGTCATCGCATTATCAGCATCTCAGTTTCCAAAATATTCACATTCACACAGAATATGGTCAAAATGCATTTTTATGAAATGTTTGGATCTGCTATGTTACCAAATAAGCTAGGTGATAACCCCTACGTGACTCGGATTTTTTTTATTAAACTTTGCAATATCTTAAAAACAAACAAATGAAAACTAGTAGAATTAATACAGTAAAAATTCTTAATGAAAATTCGAAAAACTTTTTTTATATGTTCAAATTGGATGTATGCCACAGCTAGCCTAAATAATTTCTTAGTCACGTAATCTTACTTTAGATGTGCACTTGATGTTGTTGCAATTCCCACTCTGCTCTCGATTTCTTGAAGCAAAACTTGGCAATTCATCACTTTGTGTATTCCAGCGGTCGTCGATTCTTCTGTTGACATGCTTACCATTTGCTCAGTACAGGACGGAGCTAAAGGACTGCTTCCTCTGTCGTCTTTTCACTCTTTCTCAATAGTCTGCTAACTCTCCATTATCTCCAGTTACTGATCATTTTTAAAGATTTTGAAGAAATTGTTAAGTACTAAGAACTCTCAATTCTAAGAAAAGCCTGAATAACATGAATTCTATGCACTGTTACAAATTGAACCCTATCTATATTGCGCAAACTTTGCCTTGCATTATTGGTCATGAGATATTTCTTAATAATATGCCCTGCCATCATTATGAATATCGATTTGTTATCGATATTTATTATTTTTTCGAAATCTGAGGTAGACCGTGGCCTTTCTCATGCTTTGAAAGTCAAGTATGCAAAATTTCATCAAGATCGGAATAAAACTGTAGATTTGTATAAGAAACAAAGAAACCCACAAACCCATAAAAGTACAAACATTCTTCTTAATCTCTACAATCGCGAAACCAACGGGCGTCAAACTTTTCATGATGCCTTAATATTATCCGGGAAAGGTTTTCGCTACTCTGTCATAGAATTCCGCGTGTTGCACGGTTTTTTAATGTTTTTCATGTTACAATAATCAGGGTGATTAAAATGATATCCGGCATTTCAAAATTCTACTATGGGTTTATTTTATAACATAAACTAACCTGACCGGATTTAAAATGCAGGAAAAATCAAATATTTTTAACCTTTCCGCAATTGGAGGCTGTGGTGGCGTTAGTATCGCAATAAGAGTAAAGATGGCGGCTGTGAATGATAAGGCATATTGCGTCTTGGAGTATGCAAAAACAAATTCTATAATTTTAGTCTAGCGAGCATTTCGTAGGCAATTTTATAAAGATTGCCCTATTGACAAAAAAGCATCCGTAAGTGGTATGCTCAATTTCTGGAAACTGGATGTCTTTGTAAACGCAAAAGCACGGGACTAGTAACAGCAGACATGCTGAAAGGAGTTTGGGATGAGATTGACTATCGTTTTGACATTGTCCGGGTGACTCGAGAGAGTCACATAGAACATTTGTAATCCTAGAATCAATAAATATTTGAGTTTTCCTGCATTGTAAACCCGGTCTGGTTAGTTTATGCTATAAAATAAATGCATAGTAAAATTTTGAATTGCCGGATATCATTTTGAATCACCCTGTATATTTAAATTTATAAATTCAAAACAATACTAATACTTGCAACAATATGACAAGCCAATAATAATAAATAACAATCACTCTTACACTGAATATATTATTAAAACTAGCTGGGCCGCCCAGGTGGCGAAGTGGCTGCCACACTGACTTCTGAGCCACTGGGTCGCGGGTTCGAGTCCCACCACGGGCATGGTTGTTTGTGTTTGTCCCCTTATATTGATGGTCCTATGTACAAAAGCGTATTCTACTGAATCTCGTATGCATATTAAAGAAATAAAAGTGCAATTTCTGTATAAATATCGTTGTTTTATCGTATAATTTGTGATCAGCTAGTCTCCTTACTTCCTGGAGATGAAGGCTGTGAGAAGAAGAAGAAGAAAAATAGCTGATAACAGGCCTGATAGTTTCTAGGAGGCCGTGATAACAACGCTACCTAAAGAGAAGGCATGTTCACTGAAACGTAATACATTGTTACATCATCGTCAGACGGCGAGATTTATGGCTTATTATTGGTAGAAATCCCAAAATGTTGGTAAAAATTCAATAATAAGCCCTAAATCTCGCCCTCTGATGATGATGCAACAATGCATGACATTTCAGTGAACAGGCCTTGTCTTTAGGTGACGTTGATATCACGGCCTCCTAGAAACTATCAGGCCTGAACATGGAAAAGATAAAACATTCTTACGTCGTTCTGGTAGTACTACTAACCGACGAGAAAGACAGGCCTGGGCACTCAAACGTCACCTGACCAAGGTAATCTGAGCAACAATTCAAACTTCAAATTATTGTTTCCAACAAACGAAAAAACACTAATTGTTAAAATCCAAGACGGATACAATGAAAGTTGAATTGTTGCTCAGACTACTATGGTCAGGTGGCTTTTGAGTGTCCAGGCCTTTCTTTTTCGTCGGCTATGGGTGATGCTATAAATACAGAAGTAAGTTCAACGTCACAATATTGGTGCTTCAATAATACAGTATTGACGTCATGATACGCCAATCGAGACGCGAGGAGCCGAGACGAGCCATCGCCGAGCGGACGAGCTACACTTGTTGAAGAAGAATACAAGCGAGCGTAATCAGCAAGCAAGGCGAAACTGTGATAGATCGCCACGGACACTTAACTCAAATGAGGCAAGATCGAGGAACTTTTATAAAACTGACATTAATCATTTTTACCGCATAGACATTCCCGACAACGACGGAGTGCTATACGCCAGCCACGAGACGTGTGAGGACGAGACGATCGGCCTGTGTGACAGCGGCCCTGTGTGACAGCGGCCCCATTCACATTAGGACAACTTAACCAATTCCGAGGGGTGCTCAACCGGGCCAACGAGAGATCTCACGCGGCGGGCTTCGCTTGGCTCTAGACGGATTCCCGTTGGGTACCGAATTCAGTTATTCCTAATTCTAAGAACTTTTAAAGGAGCAATTGACATTAAGATATTTAATTTACTGTGCTTTAGAGTTACTCTCATAAGGTGGTGAAATAATGTTAATTCCGAACTAACCTTGCTTTTCACCTTTGATATTAATAGCTCTGGTCTCCTCGTCGACAAACCTATTCAGTCGCCGTTTTCGAGTGTGACGGTGGTCCACAACCCCAGGCCTCAGTCAGATTATGTGCTAGACGTGGCGACGGACGTTCTGTCGGACCTACCCGTAAGCGAACTCCGAGACAGCGAGACGAACGGAGCAGTAGATTAGGAGAACAACCCTGCTACGAATCAATTTGTTAATTATACTTTTATTGTCAATTACAAGCAGACTTTATCTTGTATTTGAAATATTTATTATCAAGTTCATTAAATGTTTGCATTAAATGTAAACTTATAGTTCCTCCTTCCACTTCCTGTCACAATCATTAACCTCTGGGTATAGAAAAGGTTATTTTTGATTTAATTAAGATTTATTCGAGAAGTTAATCGACTGACACGTAACATTTTCACTTTTTCACGCAATGTAACTGGTTTCCATCTTGGATTTTAGCAATCAGTATTTGTTTGTTTGTTGGAAACAATGAAGGTTACATTGTTGCTTGGACTAAGATGGTCAGGTTACTTTTCAGTGCCGGGCCCTTTCTTTTTCGTCGGCTACGGCCAACACCTCCTAGACAGAACGCCTGATAACTGAAACGTCAAACAATGTTACATCATCATTAGCCGACCATTGTTGAACCTATTTCTACCAATAATGAACCCTAAATGTATGATTGTAACAATATATTACGTTTCCGTTGTCAGGCCCTCTGACATACAAATATGACCAGGCGATTGTTGACGCAAATACGTCGGGCTGATTGTTCACACATGCAAGCAAACGAATAAAAACCAAGTCTGTACCTCCCCCGTTCTATACAGGGTGAGATAAAAGTCTGTATCCCCCCCCCCTTCTATCTTGGATACAAATGTAGTTTGCAAATTTCAATAAAGGAAGTGAATAGGAAGTTGAGGGTGCTGTCAACATGCAAACTAGGACATATGGAAATCGTATCCACTAAACCGTAGGAGATATACAAAAAAACAATCAAAACTTGTTCAGCATCAAATAAGCAAAAAAACAAAAACATTTTCAAATTCCGATGAACGGATCACCTAAAACGTATCACCATCATTGTGACAGTACAGGGTGTTCCAAAATGATCTTTCAACTTTGATCATGTATATTTCAGAAATGGGGATAGGTAGAAAACTGCGGTTTGCGGCATAATGTTCACATACACCTAAAGTTTTGTTGCATCGACCGCTTGGGAAATTTGCCGCTTTAAATCCTGTAAATCATGCGGTAATGGGGTACGAAGACGCTGTCCTTCACGTAGCCCACAGAAAGAAATCACAGGCAGTTAGGTCGGGTAATCTGGGGGGTCCACAGCATTAGTGGCACATCATTGGCTCCAACAACACTGTGGTAGCATGTCGAGGTAGGTAGTTGAAACACGCCTTTCCAAACACTTGTTTGGACTTTTATCGTATGTAAAAGGCTTCAAAATTTTACGACCCACAGTTTTCTTGGGTCGAGTAATAAAACAAGAATATAACTCATAAAACGATTTTCAAATATGCTGAAAAGAAGAATATAAAAATTTGTTGTTTATTATAATAGTAATATTTTGTATACAGCAATGGCGAAAACTTTTGAAACAATCGCGCAAAAGTGACTACATGTAAATTTACGCATTCGATTGCAGCGTTCCAAACACGCGCGAAATGAGAAATGAAATGCTCGCACGTCTACTGTTTTAAACTACTGTGCCTATGATCTTTCCACTACTGTTAGAGCCATTCATCCCTTCTTAATCATAGTTACCATAGACGTCAGAAGAGAAAAATCATTGTTGCAAGCCATTGTCGGGAAAAGCCATTACAAGGAGCTTTACCTGTGACGCAGATGTTATTTTAAATTTGAATATTTCACTTTTACTTGCAGTTGGTTTAAATAAACAATGGAAATACCTTTGATTCTATCCACACTCACATCATTTTTAAATATAGGCCTAACTTTAATTAGCCATTTTTAACAATAGATCTAACATTATTTAGCCATTTTTAACAATAGGCCTAACATTATTTAGCAATTTTTAACAATAGGCTTAACAGTTAGTCATTTTTAAATATAAGCCTAACATTAATTAGCCATTTTGACAATAGGCCTAACATTTAGTCATTTTTAATATAAGCCTAACATTAATTAGCCATTTTTAACAATCGCCCTAACATTATTTACCCACATTTAACAATAGGCCTAACAGCACTGACTTTTAAAACGAAATGAGCATGTGCATCGACAAAGCTTCATAACAGGCACGTGCTCGAGGCTGCCATCAACAATGCTTAAATGATAATCAAAAAATAACACTGTATTCACTTTTGACTCATCAGTACGAATCGATTGATATATTACACGCCCTAAGTTCATGTTCTTAATATAGTGCACGTCCTTGAAGGGGTCCACGAGAGCTCATCAAAAGTTGATATATCGCAGTTTAGTTCTTCCATTTTCACTTTATCGTGCAAACGATGGCCGGCCTGACACATAAAAGGTACCAATTACGCTTGTATTCTTATATTTGTTTTAGCTAAAGCTCGTAATAGGGGTTCATTGAAGTATTTTTTGGGAGTCATTTTCTCGGATGTAGCATTTTGAAAATCGAAAAGAATGCCATATTCGTCTTGTGCTCGTGATTCCCGTTCGAATGACATATTACATGCCTTATATTGTGAATAAAAAAATTTAATGGGGGGATTTGGGTCTCAATAGTCACGTGACTGTTAGACCGATTCCAATCACAAACTAATCAGTTGAGCTCAGGAAGGGTCTCTATCCAAGAGTGAAAACAGAATTTGAAAAAATTAAAGCATTCTTGAGTAATCGTCGGACATACAGACGGACAGACAGACAGACACACAAACAGAGCGAAACCAATATATGCTTTTCAGCATATAATAAGGCACGAGTACACCCACCGCACTTTTACTAAAACAACCCCAAACCATCAGAGATCCCCCTCCATTCTCCACTGTCGGCACTTGGTATTTTGGATTGAAACGCTTGTTCTTGGAGTGTCGAATATACTGTATTCCGTCTGTTTCAAAAAGCAGAAACTTAGATTCGTCACTCCAGAGGATTTTCACCTATTTGTTGGAGTTCCAGTGCTGGTACTTCTCTGTTCGCTGCTGTTTGTTGGAGTCGGCCTTTCTGTTCGCTGCTGTAACGAGAGGTTTCTTTGCAGGACGCCTACCATTCAAGTCTGCTTCTACTAGTCGCCGTTTTGTTGTGAAAATACCAACTTTAACCCTATGAGCCTCTTGCATTTCACGGTTCAAATCCACTGCTTTCAGTCTGGGCTCAGCTTTCGATAATCGACAAAGCAGTCTATCTTCCTTTTCTGTAGTAATACGTGGTCTTCCTGATCCATGCTTTCGTTGGAGGTCTCCTCTTGCTCTCTTTCGTTGAATAATATTTCTTACTGTACTTTTTGGAACATTGAAAGCAGATGCAATGCTGTTGTAAGATTTCCCCTCTTCAGCGGCTTTTGCAATTGCCTTCTGGACCTTCATTTAGAGATGTACCCTTTGATTTGACATTTTCCTGTAAAAATAGAAGGAGTATTATCTTACAGTTATTTTTATGCACTTTCTAGTGACAATGGAAACTTACTTTTTTTTATTTTTTTTTTAGCAAAAGTGACTGTGTCTTATTTTTTGAATGTTGCCAAACCAGCAAAAGTGTCTGTTCAGTTTTTGTATGAGAATTATCTCCCAATTGTTTGTGTCTTATAAAGTGTTTCACTTTTCTACACCCTCCTTTAAAATATTGGTTCAGTCCAATAATCGTTTTTAAATTTAGATAAAAAAATTGTAATCGTGCCTTATTTTCTGTGAGCTACTGTACCACATACATGACGTTCATATGGAATTCCATTTATGTGGAATAGTGGTGTCTGTTCTTCCTCTGTTGTCATGAGACTGTTATTCTTTGTAAACAACAAAGGGATAAAAATAACAAGAATATAACTCGTAAAACGATTTTCAAATATGCTTAAAAGAAGAATATAAAAATTAGTTGTTTAATATTACAGTAATATTTTTATATACAGCAATGGCGAAAACTGCACGTAAATTTACGTATTCGATTTCAGCGCTCACACGAACCTTTCAAAACACGCGCGAAATGAGAATAAAATCTTCGCACGTCTACATGTTTTAAACTACTGGGCCTATATTCTTTCCACTGCTAGATCAAAGTTATCATAAACGTCAGGAGAGAAAAAACATTGTTTCAAAGCATTGTCGGGAAAAATCTTCAGCTCTGACGCAGATGTAATTTTAAATTTAAATATCTCACTTTTACTTGCACTTGATTTAAATAAAAGTAGAAATACCTTTGATTCTATACGCCTTCACATCATATTTAAATATAGGCCTAACTTCAATTAGCCATTTTTAACTATAGGCCTAACATTATTTAGCCATTTTTAACTATAGGCCTAACAATAATTAGCCATTTTTAACAATACGCCTAACATTACTTAGCCATTTTTAACTACAGGCCTAATATTAATTAGCCATTTTTAACAATAGGCCTAACATTATTCAGTCATTTTAACTATAGGCCTAACATTATTTAGCCATTTTAACTATAGGCCTAATATTAATTAGCCATTTTTAACAACAGGCCTAACATTATTTAGTCATTTTAGCTATAGGCCTAACATTAATTATCCATTTTTAACAATCGCCCTACCATTAATTAACACTTGTAACAATAAGCCTAACAGCACTGAATTTTAAAATGAAATGAGCACGTGCATCAAGTATGCTTCATAACCGGCACGTGCTCCAAGCTACCATCAACAATGCTTAAATGATAAACAAAAAGTAACATTGTATTCACTTATGACTCGTCAGTAGGATTCGATTGATATATTACATGCCCAAAGTTCATATTCTTAACATTTGTGCACGTGCTTGAAGGGGTCCACGAGAGCTCTTCAAAAGTTGATATATCGCAGTTAAGTTCTTCCATTTTCACGTTTTCGTGCAAACGATGACTGGCCAGGCACATAAAGGTACTGATTATGCTTGTACTCTTATATGTAGCTTTAGCTAAAGCTCGTAATAAGGGGTCATTTAAGTATTTTTTGGGGGTCATTTTCTCGGACGTAGCATTTCAAAAATCGAAAAGAATGTCATATTCGTCTTGTGCTCGTCATTCCCGTTCGAATGACATATTACATGGGGGGTTTGGGTCTCAATAGTCACGTGACTGTTAGACCGATTTCAATCACAAACTAATCAGGTGAGCTCAGGAAGTGTCTCTATCGAAGAGCGAAAGCAGAATTTGAAAAAGTTAAAGCGTTCTCGAGTAATCGTCGGACATACAGACGGACAGACAGACACACATACAGAGCGAAACCAATATATGCTTTTCAGCATATAATAATGAAAACTTCAAGAGTTTTCTTCTTAATTGTAAACTTTCAGGAAGATATTCGACAAGATAAGACACATCTATTTTATCATCTCCTCTCTTTGCGAAGAGGCCTGGTTTTGGAATTCTTATTCAGTCAAACAAATATTCACTTGAAAATAAATATTTCAAAAGGCAATAAACATTAGATTTATATGAAGAAAATTAAAAATTTGAAATTCTAGAACCGTTAATTCTCAAATATCTTCGCCGGTAGTTCATAAATACATGTTACGCCGATCGCTTGACTTACGACAGACGTTTTTAACCTTTCGGAGACCTACCGCTACATTCTTCTCATGTAAGAAGAAGACTAAATTATCACACATTCCGGAAACGTTCCTATATTTTATTAAGGTTCCCCTCCCCTCTTATTCTTTTCTAGAGATTTCCATTTCTAATCTGACGAGTGGGAAGCGGCACATGAATTCCTAAACCATCCGTATATACTTACCGTCTTCCTCCCCTTTTCGTGATTCACAATTTATGAAATTCTGGAAACTTTCCACATTTTTATCGGAGCGCATTTTTCGAAAAGGAGGAAATCCAACGCCAACAGAAAACGGAAGAGACAAGAACGGCACCAAGCACGATGAACCTTAGCAAGGAGATACACGAAATGCATTTTCGAGATGAAATTTTTATTGGAAGGAAGAAAGAATAGAATAAAGTATAAAAAAATAGAAAATGGCTCAGTTTGGCGTTAAGGTATGGAAGAGGACAACAACAAAACGATGATGCTAGGAAAGAAAAATAGATCGAATGTCCCGCTTTCTTTCGCTTTTTTCCTAGAATTATACAAATGGATTAAGGCAGAAGGATGGTGAAAAATGAGCGCATCCTTCCTGTACTTGGGTTAACGTGTGTTATGATAAAAGTAACTTAAAGATATGCGACTGGAAGACGTTGTCATGTTTCTTTTCCATCTGCGCACAAAATAGCTATTTTACTTTATATTTTTCTTTCCTTAAATCTGCTTAAGCCTGAAATAAAGTTTATTTTTGTCTCTTGAGATATTTATTTATAATTTAATTACGTTGTCTTGAACAGTCTTGTTTGTGTTCAGTATTGATCATTCCAATTCGGTCGGTGCCTGTTGACGGCTTTTCTTTCTTCTTCTCTTAAGGAGGAACTGTCGTGAAGGCTCCTATATGAAAGCATTTATTGTCAAATTTAAGAAGCTTGATTATGGAAGAAAAAAACATTTCTTGAGCAGGATAAAGTTTTTTATTTAAACACAAAGTTTACTTCCGTAATTTTCCACTTGCTAAGATCTATTATGACCAAGATTATTGACACATTGGCATACAAAGATTTTATTAGAAGGTCACTGCGAAAATTGTTTACATGGTATCTATAGCTTTAAAATTATGCTCTTTTAAAAGTTTGAATTATTGGGTTGATGTAAATGAAATGTCCTGAAAATGAGCAATATATTTGGACGCGAATAACTGAAAATTATAATATTTTGCCTAGTCAATATGACCCCCCTCTGAGTTGACACATAATTGTAATCTGTTCGGCAAGCCCATGATCCCTAAACGAAATAAGTCTTTCGATTGGGATCTGAAGAAATCATCAATAGCAATATGAACTTCGTTGTCTGTCGTGAACTGTTTCTCTGACATAAGTGATCTAGGCGAGGAAACAAATGGTAGTCTGTAGGATATAAGTCCGGGGAATATGCAGGAAGAAGCAATACATAGCCCAAAGCATTTAGTGTCCGCATCGTTCGTTGTACGATATGAAAACTGGCGTTGTCCTGGAGCAGAAGAGCGCAGTTTCTGTAAGAAAGCCGGTTATTTTCTGCTGCAACTTCTTGTATATCTGTTGCAATTCAATAAAATAACGTTCTGCAATGATGGTTAGCATCTTGACAAGAAACTGCGATAAATTACCTGCTGTGGACCACCATACAGGAAGCATCATCTTCTTGCGGTGTATAGGTGCTTAGAAGGCCGTCCACGAGGCTGTGCTTTGCTTAACCATTTGTCTAGATTATTACCATTATATCAAACAGAAACCATTTTTCATCGCAGATGACGATTCGGTGCAGTAGAGGTTCCTGTTTATTCCTGGCAAGCAGAGACGTGCAGACTTCGGAATCCCTGGTCTTTTTGGTAGTTGTCAGTTCATTGATAGTCCAATATTTGACCTTCCCTACCTCTGCTGCTATCTCACGTCACGTTTTCAAAATAATATTATTTATTCAAACGAATAATTTAATTAAAATTGGCTGAAATTTGAAGCGTTCTTAAAGTACGTACGTTCTAACATCCACTGGAAGCTCTGTTCATTTCGAAGTTTATACACACGTATTTAATATTTTATTGGGCCTCGGTTTGGACCAAATTACAGCATGTATGCGGGTTGGCATGGAGTCAGTAAGGAGTTGAAACACTTGTAAGTGAATGGAAGACGAGGCGTTCACCAGACATTCCCTTAATTCTAGCTGGTCAGCTTCAACTGTACTTAACAGAATATCGTCAGATACTGCAAAAGGTTGACCACGTGCCTTGTTTTTCAGGACCGTATCTCCACTTCGAAACTTCATAAGCATCCGTTCGTTGGCTGTGTTCTGCTTACTTAATGTTCTGGCAGTTCTTGCCGAATGGCTCAGTTTAAAATCATAAGGAAAAGGACACAATTCACAAATTACAATTTTCCATGTTTACTTTGCAACCCACATATGCCCGAACAAAGCAAGCCTGAAATTTGTTCTTTACACATCTGCTTCCTATCTATAGGAAATGCCGTAACCTACAGTATATAGGTTCATCCGCGTCTAAGTCGGTCTTCGTTTTTAGGCCCAAAATTCGCGAAAAATGAATGGCCCGCGTATAAATCGGTGTCCAAAACTTCACGCATAATTTCAACTTAATTACGGTAAAATAAAAAAATTCTTACGTTGACGATGAAATGAAGCTGCGAAAACAGTAAGGCAATTTACCATTATTGTAGAAATTTTGGCCTTGTATAACGTTTTGGTTTCAAACTTTTGATAGGAATTTCGCTTACAATCAATTGCATTAGAGATAGATACATTACAGATTGGTCAATTACTGGTAAACATTCATGTTGAATTTCTAAGAAACAGACACCATTCTGCCAATCAGGAGATCTATGGTCCTGCGAAATCGGAGATCTATGGCCCGCAGATTAGTCTGTTTCTATTTTTAAGGCCTAATTTCGGGGAGAAATTTTCCATCAATAAGAGAATACATACGGTAAGTGATGTATAGAAGAGCGTTTCCAATGCTCTTTCGCACAGACACAATACCTAAACGAAACAATATCACAAAAGCTCATAAGAAGGGATTCTTGTAGGACCTAAAATAAGAAGTTCAGTATGAGAGCACTCACTTGAATGAGGTTGAAAACACTTTCAAGAATGTTTACGAAACAGACACCATTCCGAAAATAACATAAGAAAATAACTCCAAAAAAACACCGGTTGACTATTTGAAATCTTGCGACACCGTTGGAGATAACATGTTATTGAAAATCCGCTTCCTTCTTCAGCTTGCGCCTGGTTCTTCCCCCCAAATCTAAGACAGTGATAAACACGGTGGACGGTTTCTTCAGGACATTTCGAAATGGAAAAGCGATATTAGGACAAGTGGATCTTGGGTATTCTTGCTCATATTTTTGGAAGACAGCAGAAAGTCATACATTTGTAAAATCTAATTAAGAAACTCTTTGACAATTCATGTAGATAAGTGAAATACCGTAAATTTTTAAGTGACGACAAAATCTATACGCGAGAGAGAGATTCTAATAAACAAAAATAATTAATCTAAATCAAAACAAGATAAGAGGAAAAAGGTTTTATCAAACCAAGCTTTTATAATGTTTTATTTAGTGGCAACAATACAGCTTAATTTTGCAACAATAAACAATAGATACATTTACCTCTCGCCATAACGAAATGTCCAATTGTTACAACAATCAATTCGTAGTAATGAGTTAGTACCATTAGAACACGAACCAATGAACCGATTTGAAAATTTTTTTCTTTATCATAAATTGTCATCGATTCTGCATAAGTGTGTCAAATTGCAGCTCCCTAGCTTGTCGGAAAGTTGGTTTAATATTGATTACAAGATTTGACCTAAACAAACTAACACAGCAAAGTTAATAAAAGCTTTTAAAAATATATTCCACTTCAATAAAAATTTACTATTAGATTCAAGTATTTTCATTGCCTAACCTAACCTAACCCAACCTAATCTTTGTTATCCTGTGTAATTGCACAGCCCATTGATCTTCACTTACATTTGATTTATTGGAGTATATGTTCACATCATCTCTGAAAAATGCTAACTCGATAGCCAAACCGCTTTAATGAGTTAAGCTTTACGAGACTTTTTCTTCCATTCTTCCAATGAATACGATCACTTGGAGACAGTTTTGCTTTCCGTATCCGCAATAACCCAATTGGTAGAGCGTGATACTCGTCGTCCCCGGTTCGAACCCAGGTCGCGGGATTTTTCCTTCCATTTTTCCATTAATGTCATTACCTTATGTTTGGAGCATTGATTCCAGTTTGAATTTACTATTTTCGCATTGGTGATATCGTGAAGAAATGGAAGACTACAAGTATCGGAACACGCACGCCACACGTTGGACGATCCGCAAACTACCCTCAACGCAACCGACTGGTGTTGAAGCGCGAGATTCATAAAAAACCGCAAGAAACCACTTCAGATCATCAGCAAAGAGTTCCAACAAGCAACAGGAGTCAGTGTGCATTACAACACTTTGCGGAAGGAACTGCATGACTCGCCATTCACGGATGTGTAGTCGCACACAACCAAACATCTCGCCAAATAACAAGTGGTGTTTGGAACGTCGAAATTGGACTGTCAAAGAGTAGAAAATCATTTTCTGGAGTGACGAATCACGCTGCAGTCAGTTCCAATAGACATGTTTGAGTATGACGAATCGAGTGCGTTGTTCCAACCGTGAAGCTTGAGTTTAGAAGTGGTGGGGGGATCAAGGTGTGAGAGTTCTTTTCACGGCATGGCTTGAGACCCCTTGCATGTGGTTATAGGTAATTTGAACTTGGAAGCCTACAAGGATATTCTGGACAAGCGGGTCCTTCCTATGCTGTGGGGAATTTTTGAGAACGAGAATGGAATAAATCTAACTCTTCATAAGTTGAAAAAAAAGCTCAAAATTTTATTCTTAACTTAATATTGGGCTATAACGAATATTATGGGGAAAATATCGTTTTATAACATAGCTTCACTCAAAATTCTCATCATTTGATGAATTTGAACGAGACGCCCTTGTTTGCATTGAATTTTAAAATTCGTTTTGCTAAAACATCTTAACCTGAACTTTGAAGAAATGAACACGATGTTTTGAATTTATAATTACGTTTTGAATTAATCTGCAATACAGTTTAAATAATGAACATTTATGCTGCTCTCCCTTGAAGTAATGGCATTCAATTAAGCAAAAGTGGAAGGCCATTTATTTTATATAAGTATTAATTTGAATTTTAATTAATACAAGGCATGGCGTAGTCTGACGGTTCTAATTAATTATTTGGTTTTTCACATATTTTGTAATGCAAATCTTAATGGCCTATGCCCGGTGTAAAGACTTGATGTTAGTCTGGAACATCTCTACATTTTACATGCCACTGACGGTTTACATAAAAGTTGGGTTCTCCTCTAGGAAGAAGCAATTTAGTTTGTATTCTGGGAACGACATATTTCTTTCCTCTTGTTGATCGATACACTATTATGAGACTGAAGGGCGCGGAGGACGTCGTGCCCTCACCTAAAATTGATGATTGAAATTTTGTATCAAAACGTTCGCGGTCTTAGAACTAAGATTGCCCAAGTTTATAAATTTACATCGCTTAATAAAACTTTGGTCTACTCTTTCACGGAAACGTGGCTAAACTCTACAATAATCAATAATATGTTATTTAATGACTCGTTTGCAGTTTATAGGACCGATCGGACGAGTGCAAAAAGAGGTGGGGGTGTCTTAATTGCTGTGCCCAATTGTATAGCCTCCGAAAAGATTAAATTTAGCTCATCTGTGACATCGATAGATGTAGTTGGTGTTAGGCTGTCTTCTAGTGGGAAGAATCACCATGATCGGTCGAATCATCATGGTGGTAGTTTAAATATCTGGTCCGTTTACATCCCGCCGTTGATTTCTAATAGCATGTATCAGTTATTTCTTGACGAGTTGGCTGAATTTGCTATTACTCTGCCGGGTGTTAACATTATTGCCGGGGATTTTAACTATACAAATTCCCAGTCGACTCGGAATTCCAACAATATTAATGCTACCAGGCGTAGACTGACGGACGTCTGGGCAGCTGAACTTGGGATCACTAATTATAATAAAATTATAAACTCCTATGGCGACACCCTTGATAAGATATACGCCTCCAAATATATAGTGGTGAAACGTGCGCCGTCAGTGATTGATCTTGAAGATAAATTTCATCCGCCTTTAGCGATCGTCTGTGATTTTGAGCGCCCGCAGTTTACCCCACGTTGCTGCTCTTCTCGGCGCGATTTTAAGAAGGCCAATTTTTTGAATTTATTTAAAGATCTCTCGTTTTCAGACTGGTCCGTTCTTGATGACTCCCAGTCTGTTGACCAAATCTGGGATATCATAACGGATCGATTTTCTGCAGCTATCATCAAAAATGTTCCTTTAATTAATTATCCTAAGACCAAATTTATGAGGCCAAAGTTTCCGATTTGGACCTCCAATAACACAATCCAACTTTGGAAACTGAAACAATTGAAACATAGACTTTTTAAACAATCTAAGGATTCTGAGGACTATCTTGCGTTTCAGGAGGTCAGGAAGAATTTTAAGACAGCGTATAATAATGATTTTGCTGATTATTTTCAATCGGTGGAGAAAGATTTAAATTCGCAGGGTCGCCTGTTCTGGAATACCGCTAATGAATTACTTGGTAAAAGGCGTTCTGCACAATCTTGGTCTAACCACTTCTCTGCAGAGGAGATTGCATCGTATTTTGAACAAACTATGGGGAGCGACGGTGTTTTGTCTTTTCCTGACCAGCGAGTCTCATTGTTTTGGGATCAGCTTCAAGGTAAACTTTCTTTACCACCTATATCTTCCACCGAAATCTTTCTCCTGGCTAAACGAATTACTGCGTCTAAGATTGTCCACCGTAATGGCATACCCGATTTTGTATTTAAGGGATGCTTATCAGCCATCTTACAGCCTCTCGCGTTATTATTTAATGCTTCTTTGGCTTCCGGCGTATACCCAAGCGACTGGAAGATAGTTAACATTGTTCCTATTCCTAAGTCAGCACGGCCACGTCTATTGAATGATTTTAGACCGATCACGATTCTTCCTTACCCTGCTAAAATTCTTGAAACATATGTTGCTAACCATCTTGCCTCCTTCGTTGATCTCAATCTACCTGAAGAGCAACACGCGTTTAGGAGGAGAAGATCTACCTCCACTAATCTGGCATGTTTACTGCATTATCTGGTTCCTTATATCGACCAAAGGTTGCAGGTCGACGTCCTATACCTGGACTTTAGCAAGGCCTTCGATAGCGTTAACATCCGCCTGTTGCTTCATAAATTGGATAAAGTTGGCCTTGCGGATAATCTGAGAAACTGGTTCACTTCATTTCTTAGCGGGCGTAGTTTTAACATCAAGGACTCGAATGGTGGTTATGCTACTGGTAGAATTCGCAGCGGTGTCCCTCAAGGTTCTCCTCTGGGCCCGGTGCTTTTCAACATCTTTATTGCTGATTTAGCTTTGAATTTTGTCGATCTGCAGGTCAAGTATTTGTTATACGCAGATGATCTGAAGCTGTTTTCTGCTATTCGTTGCTGGGATGACTGCCTCGAACTGTCTTCGGCGCTGGATTCTGTTGCTCGTTGGGCAGAATTGAACGGCCTTTCACTAAATGCATCAAAATCCTTCTGTCTAACGTACTCTAGAAAAGTCATTAACCATTACTACGACTATACTTTGAAGGACAGTTCTATTCAGCGTAGAACGTCGATAAAGGATCTCGGTGTGATTTTTAATTCAAAATTAAATTTCTCCGATCATCTTGACTCTTTGTTAGTGGAAACCAGCAGGCGTGTGGGTATTATCAAGCGCCTTGCTGGTTTCTTTAGGAGACAAGACACGTTTCTTATGTTATATAAATCTTTTGTTTTATCTAAGATTATGTATGCCCCATGGATTTGGTTTTCGGGCAGAACTCAGTTACTTGACCATCTACAATTGAAGCTGCTGAGTTTTTATCGTTTCCTTCGTTGTACTGAGAAAATCATAGACTCCGCCTCCCTGGCCTCATTATTTAATTTGCAATTTATTTTTGATAAATTATTACTAAAAATTTTACTAAAGATAATTAAAGGGAATATTTTTTCTCCTCAAACTCTCGACCTCATTGGCTTTCGGGTTCCGAATTCCAATAGATCCCGTAAACCTTTGATTTTTTTGGGGAAAAGTAGGACGAATGTCATGAACCTTGATCCTGCAAATAAACTAGTAGATATTTTCAATAAATCCTTCCCCCACTTGGATATATTTTTTGATTAACGCTGTTCCTTTTCTGGAACTAATTAGTTCTTAGCCTGCGTGAGAGTGTGCGTGAGAGTGTGCGTGTGTGTGTTTGATGTTTTTATTTATTTATTTATTTATTTATTTATTTTTTATCCCTGTTGTTACTCATTAATTGATATTATTTTACTATTATTATCATTATTTTTTCTTGTTATTATTATTATTTTACTAATGTTTTGTCTGACTCGGCCGGTGTTCGGTATCATTATTATAACCTTCCTATTATCTTTTTTTTTTTTTTTTTTTTTTTTCTTTATTAGTCTATTTTATATGTATCATTAACCCCGCTTTGGGCTTCGGCCTGTTGGGGGGCAACATCGGGCCTCATCTTCCGGTTTATCTGGTGGATTGTATCCCTGTTGTTGCTACATTATTATTATTATTATTATTATTATTAACACAATCGCGTCTTTTTATACGAAAATTCTATCGACAATCCATCGTAGATTGCTTTGTTAATGTATACAGGTACTTGGTTAAGATTCTACCAACATGTTTAATACGGGCGCAGGATGCTGTCGAGAAGTTTAAGATATTGTTTTTTGATTTACTACGGAAGTGATTCCTTTCTTTTAACTTATTATATTGAAAGAAAAAGCCTTGCCTCGCCGGGTAGATGTTATAAAGGGCAGTTCCATATTCGTGTTTTTTCTGAATGAACTGGAAAAGATTATATAGTCTTTTATAAAATGCTTTGGATGATCTGCTTGAGTTATTGATCTGAAAAATTCTTTTAAGTTAGCTATGTCCAATATTAAGTCAAAGGTTAATAGTCCAGGGTTGTTACATTTTTGGGTAATCGATGCGGTTTTGTATAAGGCGAAAGAGGAACGTATAATTCTATTTTTCATCATTAATTCTATTATATGCTGTTTTTGGGCCTGATAATCTATATTTGTTAGCTGTTGACCAAAGATAAGCGCCGTAACTGATTTTTGGGAAAACTTTGAACTTCATGCGGTTACACTTAACCGTTAGTAATTATTTCGACCCCATTTTGGTATGAACCCCTTTCCCCCTTTCTCACACCATCCACTAATAAAAGTCTTGGTATTGCGGTATTGAAAAAAGACCAACTTCGTAAGTTTAATGCAAGAATAGCATTTACCATCCAAGGCACTAAAAAGCGATTCAAGGAATTGAAAATACATGTTTAAGTCATTCTATTAGACTCCGACCTCCTCTTTGTGAAAGTGGAACCCAATCTACAAAAGCGACGAACGAGTTTTCAGGGGACTACTTTGAAGGATATTATTAAACAGTTTGTACAAATGATTTTGTACAGGTTGTGCCCGAATAAAGCAGTGATTCTAAAATATCATGTTTGTCCTTTAGCTTTACAAGAAATTTCTGAATCCATTATGTGCCGCTGCCAAATTTATAAAGTACACGTCGTACAGTTTCAAATATACATGTATTTAGTTATATCCCTATGTCGAAAGAAAAATCAATAGTTGCCATGACTTACACTATCTGTATTTCACACCTCCTCCGAATTTCACTGTGGGTACGAAACAGTCCTGTAAATATAGTTCCCCGGGCATTCGCCAAACCCATACACGTCTATACACGTCCATCGGACCGCCACTACTGGTAGCGGGATTCATCACTCCAAATGATGGTTTTCCACTGTTCTGGAGCCCAGTGGCTGAATTCCTTGCACCACTGTAACGACGGGTCGCATTGAGAGCTGTGATATTTGGCTTGTGAACTGTTGCTTGTCCGTGAAAATCAAATGCAACCATCTCCCGGCGTACGGTACGATCACTTGCATCACTAGACGACACCAATCGAAAGTCCTGTGCCAACATTTTTAACGAAGCCTTCCAGTTTGACATCACCATACGTTTCAAGCATCGATGGTCGCGATCTGTCAAGTTCGTCGGTTTTCTGTGTCTGGGTTGTCTGGTTATAACCCCATCTCCCTTCCACTTCGAAATAATATCACTCATTGTCGAGCGGGGTATTGGAAATTTGTTGGAAATCCCACGGATTGAATGCCCAAACCTGTGGGCTCCAAAGATCATCCGCACTAAGTTCCTCTCGTCTGTTCATATTGATTGCAGTAGCTGCTATGAGTGTATTCTAACCCGTCAACTTCTTTCATAGGTTGTATGACGTGTACGGAAGATCCCATGCGCTTTTGGTGAGGTGTCCGATGATGTATGGCCAGATAGTGTATGCATCAACCTTCGTAGATATCAGAAACTTGAATAAAAACTATCAAATTTGAAAAAATTAATCCTCCAAATGAAACCTTAACGATTTAGTCCAGCTAAGAAGTAGCTCCGACCAATAGGAGGTACTGCTATTTGCAACAATTCTGTGCATTATAGAAAGATAAGTTACACGAGGCAATATCTTGATAACGAGGCAATTTTTTAAATGAATGTTACAAGTTCAACGGACAAGCCAGGGTAGTTAAACAGTTAAACACAGGAAGGTAAGAGATACTGGATTCAAATGAAAATTTCTTTAATATTAACTTTAATGGCAAAAAAATGTCTCTGGTTTATGATTAGTATACATGTATTTTTATTATTTTTATTCCATATTAAAAACTGTAGGCTAGCCCGGAAAAACTTTACTAGACTTTATAACTTTTTCCGTAACAGCAAAATCGAAAGGTTACATGCCAAGATTATTACATGCATTGAATGAAGACGTTCCCGATCGATAAAAACCACACTGCCACCTACACGTAGAAGATTACTTAATAAATGTTTGCTAAGAAAATGGATAGGAGCAAATTTTCGCCGTATTCAAAAGTATTTCGACATTTATGATAAGCGCTTTAAACACCTGTCGTAATTACAGACGTCAAAGAGGAGCTATATTTATCCATTAGCTGTATGAATTTAGTGTTATATCTTTTATAAAAAAAATTATCCTGAAATGTGAAACATAGACTTCGGCTGAATTTTTTTGAGCCACTCTGTTTACACGCCTGCTCTTTAATGCCGATGATTCATATACTGTTTAGCAGTCACGTAGGTAAGGGGGGGGGGGTCAGGGGGTACACTGAAATACATTGTGAAATAGGCCGCTAGACAGTGAAAAATCAGGAAAAATCCCCTGAACCCCCCCCCCCCCATGAAAAATCTATACCTACTTTACTGCTGTATAGCATTTGCTGTTTTGGTCAATTTTTCTGTATTCTTTTATGTAATAACAAAGAATGATCATTAAGAAATATCGTTAACATTTATAGAGTAATATGATTAAAATTTACAGGCTTATAAGGCTAATAAAATTGCTTATTTTCCATTAAGTTCGGGTCCGGGGAAGAAGGACGATGGCTATGAGAATTAGACTGATAATAGAAATTTACTGAATTTATTTTTCTACTTCTTATTATGAACAAAATTTTCTTTTGTTTTTTGTTTTCATTAGAAGTTTCACAAATTGCGTTTTCAAAAATCGAAAGAGACAACAGATACGGGCCTAATTGTTGTTTTTCGTTTGACAGGAACTATATTTTGTTTTGTTCAGATCAACCAGTAGGTTACTCGGGAACTATAAGAAAATTAATGAAATCAGGAACCTGAAATTCTGAGGGATTAGAGGGAACATTAGTTCTTATATGGCCAAGTTCCACCGATCAGTTTTAGAGATAATGTACTGCATGTCGATATTAAAAATATATTTTAAAACAGTCTCTAATTATCTTTTGCTAGCCGGCTCGGTGGTCAAGAGCGCTGGGGAGAATGTTTTGGTAGTCTCGAATCGTGAGTCCGAATTTGGTGTTTATCCTTTACTAACCGTGCGGAAGACAACGGAAACCCACCACATTAATTATTCCTTGTTCTGCTGGTGAAAAACCTCCGAATTGGAGAAAACACCTTTTTTAAATCTTTTGCTTAATTGCTTCGCTTATTTTCTGTCTTGCAAGTTTGCAAATTTTGCGTGACAATATTACTTGCGTAGGGTCTGCCTTTTCTTGATTTTCGTATCATTCTAAAACATTCTCATCATATTGAATATCTAGACGATTAATAGAACGTGACGAATAATCGAGTGAGATTAAAGGAGACTCTACCGTATCTAAAATGAAATAAATCAATAACATGTTGTTTGGAGATTTCAATAGAACTGTAAATAACATTTAAAAATTGGCTTTATATTAGAGGATTCTTAAAAATTCGGTAATAGTGAAAAGAATGGACGCAAAATGAATGTAAAATGCTGGAGAATTATGCTTGCGTTGGGATTCAAATCTTCTTTGTTTTTCAGTGTTTTTATGCTTTTTTCCTTATATTGTGGGATTGTTCGGAAAAATTCTTTATTTTGAGAAAACATGGAATTTTGCTACTTCAAGACTAAGTCTAAAAATTCACGGCCGATAGGAATAGTAGGGAATTATACACGAGGGAGTTATCGTTGCGCCGTTTTCTTTAGGTTAAGCAGACGTCAGCAAACATTTTTTTAAAGGGCCAAATAGTAAATATTTTAGTTTCTGCGGGCCTGTTTTGATAATACATAATGCATGAGTAGATAAGTCTACTTAAATAAGTAGAAACCAAGTTTTCACAAAAAAGAGGTGGCGGGGTGGATTTGTACATACGAGCTGTATTTGCCGACCTGTAGTTAACCTTTTAGCAACTATTTTTTCATAGGCGCAGTCGCTAGTGGGGACATAGAATTGAAAGCAATCGATCTCAAAAACATTCCCCATTTAAGACTATAAACAAAACTCCAAGCATTTGATGCTATATTGAGTATCTTCAGGATTAACTGGATCCTGAAGTACATACACTCGTGTCCAAAACGTAGGCATAACTTTAAAAAATAATATATACAGATGCGGAAATCTATATATATATATAAATGAATTGCTGTTCGTTAGTCTCGCTAAAGCTCAAAAACGGCTTGACCGATTTGAATAATTTTTTTTTGTTTTGTTTCCTGTAATACAGGGGTGGTTTAAAAACAATAAGAATAGGGGAAACCAACCCCTAAGGGGGGGAAAGGGGAATTGAAAATATGAAATAGACTTGATTTATGTTTGTTTGCTTGCATGTGTGAACAATCAGCCCGTGGTGTTTGCTTCAACAATCGGCTGGTCGTGTTTATATGTTGCGTCAACAATGGTTGATGAAATTAATACATGACGACGAAAAAGACAGGCCTAGGCAGTGAAAAGTCACCTGATCATCTTAGTCCAAGCAACAATGTAATCTTCATTTCGATCTTGGATTTTAGCAATCAGCATTTTGTTTGTTAGAAACAATGAAGGTCACATTGTTGCTTCCACTAAGAAGATCAGGTGACTTTTCACTGCCAGGGTGGTTTTCGTCAGCTACGATGGTTGCCTTAATGATTCAAGGGGGATAATTATAAAATGCAATAAATAAATAAATAAATAAATAAATAAACAAATAAATAAATAAACAAACAAATAAATAAATAAATAAATGTATATATAAATAAATAAAAATCATTATTATTTCTTTTTTTATTAAAACCTTTGGAAAGATGTAAGAAATTTCTTTTTTTGTAGTAACTTCTTTTATTGAAGTTATAAATAATGTTTATCTAAATACAGAGTGAATTTTAAGTATACCGACAAACTATAAGGAGGGGTTCCTGACTGGAAATGGAGTAAAAAAGGCGGCATAAGTCCAGAAATGGACTGTGTGTGTGAAAATCGTCCCGGCACATAGGACATGGCTTTTCAGATGCCCCCAGAAGTAAAAATCCAAGGGGGGGGGGGGTTAAGTCCGGTAATCGAGCAAGGCATTCTACAGGGCCTCCGCGTCCTATCCAACATCTGGGGAAGATGTTGTTGAGGTGTTGGCGAATAATGCGCTCCATCGTGCCTTCTACCGTGGCAACAGCGCATTTTTGGACTCATGTTAATATGACCTTTTTAGCTCCATTTACAGTCAGGAACCGTTCCCTACAGTTTGTCGGTGTACTTAAAATTCATCCTGAATATTAATAAATTATAAAGATCTCAACTGATTGTGTGAGAGAGCAATCCTTGCTGCTGAACTGGTACTGTCAATATGAACAACCACATTCAGGACATGATTCCACGCTCTTTGACTGAATACAATTCTATTGAAACAATTAAATGTTGGTGAAAGATGTTGATGAGGCTGTAGACAAAGTTCCTTAATTCTCTGAATTCATCTATGAAGGTAATCTATATATATAAAAATCAATTGCTGTTCGTTAGTCTCGCTAAAACTCAAAAACGGCTTGACCGATTTGAATAATTTTTTGTTTTGTTTTGTTTCCTGTATTACAGGTGTGGTTTAAAAACAATAAGAATAGGGGAAACCAACCCCTAAGGAGGGGGAAAGGGGGACTGAAAATTTGTTAACACATTAACTGGTGTTGCACAACAAACATAACACATTTACTGGTGTGGCACTACATAATTAACCATATTAACCTCTTTTAGGGAGAGAGGTAACGAATTGTAGAGTGTGCTATCCATGAAGCGCGATATCTAAACCATGACTCACCTAAAACCTTCCCAGGGTCCATCGGAATTACCATGAAAAATTTCATCAAGATTGGTTTAGCCATTTTGAAATGCATACGCGAACAGATAGATAGGTCCATTTGTGTTTCTTTCTTATATAAATCTTTAGTTTAATTCCAATCTTGATGAAATTTGCAAATTTGATCTTCAAAGCAAGAAGAAGGTCAAATTTTGTCATGAAGAATGGTCTACATGAATTTTCGTGAATTTCTCCTATCCAAACCATCAGAAAGTTTGATGAACACACAATAAGAAATAAAGAAATTAAACCGGAGCAAACACCAATAAAGGTTACTTGGTTATCTTTAAGACACTTAGTGACAGCATGGCTGTTCACGTGTCTGCGATAGCCCAATTAGTAGAGTTGTCGACCATGACAGTCGCGGTTCCTGGTTCGAATCCAAGTCGCAGAATTTTTCCATCCATTTTTCTAATTAATATCATTTACCTGATGCTTGGAGTTTGCTCCAGTTTAATTTCTTTATTTCCTAACAGTTTATCAATTGTTGGAATTGCAGAGTACACAGACACAAACGATCATGTACCATCCATCGCCATCCAAGAAGAGAATTTTGGTATTATTGAATTTTTAGATAAACAAATGAATTTTTAAAGGTCAGGTCACATAAAATAGAAGAGCTACAGCCATAGCCAGGGGTGAAAAAACGTCAGATCAAACTATTGTTTCATTTTCATTCTATTTCCTCCCACTTTCGTAGCCATACACATTATTCCACACATTGTTTCTTCGGCACTATGGTAAACTCACTCAGCTATACACAACATTTCAACACGAACCGGGGAGGACTGCTTAGAGGGCCATCCATTAGGAACATTTTAATAGTTTTTTTTTCGGTTTTTCTATATGAATTTTTACTATTTTAATATGTTAATTTTTACTGTATATTCCCATTCAGATACTGCAAACTTTCATCAAAAAAGAGCCTGAGCAACGCCGGGTATATCAGCTAGTATTATGTAAATTAGTTAGACAGTTAAACTAAGGTCAATTCACGATCGGATTATCTCAGAAATGCAAATTTATGCAAAGTGATCAAAGTGCAATAAATAGAGTAGAGTAAACAATAGCGTTATATTACACATTCCTGCAAGCCACGCTAGGAGAGCTCCTCGATATCCTTGATTTTGCGTTTAATATGGACCACAGACGCCAAATTGATATTGCTATGAAAGGCAGAATACTCGGAAGACTCGAAACAGGACACTCACAAACGGAAGGCTCCAGAGAACTGAATCTTCCACAAAGTGCGGTTTTCAGACTTTGGAGACGGCTCCAAGACACAGAATACGTCACACGAAGACGAGTGCAAGGTCGCCCAAGGGTTACAACCACTTAGCAGGATCGGTATTTACAATTAACAGCAAGACGTCAGAGAACCTTATCTGCCAGATAGGTGTCTAACCAGCTTCAGGAACAAGAAATTTCAGACAAAAGTGTTTATCGGAGGCTAAAGAAAGCTGATCTTTATGCCAAACGTCCGGCAATTTGCATCCCGATCACCCCTGCGAGTCGTAGGGCTCGTAATTGGACTTTGGATCAGTGGAGCAACGAATTATTCTCCGATGGGTCCAGATTCAGCTTACAAAGCGATTCTTGTCGAACCGCTATCTGGAGAGGACGTGGAATCCGTTATAATCCCAACAACATCATGGAAAAGGACCATATGGTGGTGGTGGAGTTGTGGTTAAGGGAGACATCATGCTAAGAGGACGCTCCGAGCTCCACATGTTTGATAGAGATAGCGTTAATGCTCGGATATACAAGATAATGGATGATCATATTAGAACTTTAGAAGTGCTGTGGATCCAGATTTTATTCTCATGGACGATAAGGAACGTCCAAACAAAGCTCTTCGAGTGATAATATCCAAGGCATTGAGTGGCCAGCAAGATTTCGGGATATGAATCCGATTGAGCATGCATGGGATGCACTAGAAAGACGAATTGCATCCCGTCAGTCTCCATCCCAGAGCTCAAAACTGCTTTTCGCCAGAAGTGGGACTTGTTGCCGACCGAGTTCTTGAACAACTTCATTGAAAGTATGGAACGCAGGTGTAAGGTTTGTGTGGCGGCTAGGGGTGACCATAGTCATATTAAGGCGTGTCCCATAAATATAGGACCAGCCATATTTTCCCTTGTCTGCAAGAAACAAAATAAAATAATTAAATCATTGTCACTGTATCAGATTTTCACAACTATTATTTATTGTTTCGAAGCAAAATAATGAAAAACAAACAACAACAAGAATAAGAATTTATAAAAATAGAAAGTAAGCTGTCCCATAAGTATAAGACCAGCATCACTTAATGCCATTTTTCGGGCAGAAAAATTAACAAAGCAGTGATTAATCAGTCAATAGATGGTACTGGTGATTACGTAATTTGGTTGCCTCCAAAAAACTTTCAAGTGGCTGTAAACAAGCAACTTAAAAAAGTGCCTCGTAACACCACCTTGTCAGACTATGAAAGGGATCAAATAAATGCTTTGAAAGCTTCTGGATTGAATGCACGAGGTATAGGAAAGGTTATAGGTCGATCACATCAAGCTGGACTTAATTATTTGAAAGCTGGTGCTCAGTATGGCCAGAAAAAAAGACCTGGAAGACCTCAGAAGACGAATAATCAACAAAAAAGGCGGTTAATAAAAAAATGAAAGACCCCACACCATCTTTGCGTGCGGTGGCCATTTCTGAAGATGTTCCAGTATCAAAATTAACTGTGCAACGGATTGTGAAGCAGGCATCATCTCTTGTGTACAGAAAAAGAAAACAGCAACCTGCACTCCAACTGCACCACAAACAGAAACGGTTGGCCTTTGCTCAGCCAGTGATGTCTTGGACAGAAGATTTGAGGAGAGTTGTTTTCTCTGATGAGAAAAAAACTCAATTTAGATGGGCCAGACGGCTGCCAATATTACTGGCATGACATCAGGATGTCAGAATAAATGTATTCCACACGGCAACAGGGAGAAGGATCACTTACGGTCTGGATCGGCTTCGGATGGAATGATAAAACCAATTTAGTTATTGTTAGTGGAATAATAAAGGTGTGCACGTCAACGGGCGGGTGTATCACGCGGTGAGATATGGGTTGTTTAGACTCGCGGGAAGTGTTATATGCTCAAAGCAAGGAAGCAGTACGGTGATAGATTGCTAAAAATACTTTAATCAGAGCTCTTCTTGAGAGGAAAACGTAAGAAAAAATATACAATGAATTATAATACTCCCAACAGCGTTAATATGCCAAAACTTGAGGGTCCCTGGGAACAAAAATTAAAACAAGAAATCAACACCCCTTAATTAAATGCCACTGTCTGATAGTATACATCAACAACAATATATATACAGTTAAGAGCTACTAATTTACACACAGGTAACTTCTAGACCACCCCGTGATTCTCAAGGTGTGCAGGAAGCTCACGCTTTCGCAAATCGCAAGTGCCTTCGGCAATCACAGCCAACAGCCTGCGCGGCCAAACATGCTTGCACAAACTCAGCACCGCACAAGGCTCCACCTTGTGTGACGGCTTACCAGATAGACGCGAGTGACCAAGAAAGCGTCACGCCTTCCTTTTAACTTCTCCAAAACCTGACTGCATCAGTTTTACAGTCGCCTCGGACTGAAGAGGGGAGAAAGGCCGTAACCCCCTGAGATACTAACCAACGGAAGCTCACGCGTCACGGAACGCAACAACGCGCCACTCGCGGCTCTATCTCTTGAAAGCAGCGCCCACTCTCAAAGCGCCGCGCCAGGCTGGCCGATTCCCGTCACATGGCACTTGCATTATGCACAGCTTTACAATATTCTCGGACACTTTGCCGAGCGTTACCATTAACCAACATTAATCTGTCCATAAGACACGTTAGGCACAACAGAGCGTTAAAGCACAAGCGCAATGGCTTACAGCAACACGGACTCGCCGCTCATTCATGAGGCCAGTCAGTGGTCGCGAAGGGCGGCGAAGAGCATGGAATGGTTCACTGGATCACTGACAATCGCAATACGCGAAATGTGCATAACAGATAGTCGGCAGATAGTACTGACGAGGGCCACCAATGGGAACAAATAAATAATAAAAGTAATTTAAGAACGTTCTCACTAAGCAGGCATCAGTGCAGCGATGACTTCTTATCTTGTTTGAGTACACCGAGGAACATGGCAATTATATTATCATCGGCACAAAAAAGACACTTCAACAGGGCTCAGCTCGATGCAGTTCAATACTAAATACATCTCACGCTGATTAATTGCACTGGTTTAGCGAGGGAACTGCGAATTATACCTTTTGTTTTAAAATGTTCCATCACACTTTCCTGTTTCCCCCAAGGAAACGCAAATGGCCTCTCACTCTCGCTTCACGTCCGACATCAATTGTGAGGAGAAGATTGGAGAAACCAGATGGATTTTCCAGCAAGATAATCCCCCAGTTCACCGTGCAAACAGCACATATGAGTGATATTTAGTAAATGGGATGCAAGTTATGGACTGGCCTGGCCATCTCCAGACATCAATCCAGTGGAAAATGTATGGGGAGCTTTAGCCAGATCTGTTTACGCAGGTGGTAAACAGTACCGCAATACAGAAGAATTAAGTATGCTCTGTCGAATGTCTGGGAGGAAATTAATTCAGATTATCTGCAAAACCTATGCCAAACCGAATTTTCAAAATTATTGAAAAAAGGGAAGATTTATTGGGCAACATTAAGTGATGTTGGTCCTATACTTATGGGACAGCTTAATTTCTATTTTTATAAATTCTTATTCTTGTTGTTGTTTGTTTTTAATTATTTTCTTTGGAAACAATAAATAAAAGTTTGAGAATCTGATACAGTGACAATGATTTAATTATTTTATTTTGTTTCTTGGAGACAAGGGAAATATGGTTGGTCCTATACATATGGACACGCCTTAGTACCATTTCACTATGTTACGTGCGCATAAAAAAACATTTTCTTTTTCTCTGTTTTCATTAAACTTTTTTTATGAACTAATATTATTGAAGGGTCGGGGCAATGAGGACCTAACCCACAGGAAGACGTTCTTATTAAATGTAACAAGTCAGGCAACCGAAATGACCAGGACCGATAGGATTTTAAGGCATTCGAGAATAAAAAGGAAAGTATTTGATTTCTAAAGAAGACTTTAGTTGTTAAAATTAGATGAGGTTGCTAAGGAAGCCTCTGGTTGCTAAGCAAGGCCTACTTCTAAGGGAGAAGCATAGTTCAAACAGATTAAAACTATCTGAAAAGTTTAATGCAGAAAGTAGCAATTCTCTATAGATTAAAACATATAAGAATCCTTTAACGTGCAAGCATTCCAATTTAATGAAATAAGCGTTAATTGTTGAAGTGTTCTGTGTAAGGGTGAATTGCTTCATAAACAATTGCTAACGCTTTTCTACGTACTATTGAAGCGAACAGTTAGCTACTAGCTATTGTTAAAATTTGTAGAACACAAATTAACTCTTGATAATAAAAGGCGTAAGTAATTACATGCCATATTTTAGCATTGAAAGTTTCCAATGGTTCAATAATGTTATCATTAAAACACGCATCATGGAACTAATTTCGACTATCATTAATCTTACGTTACATTCATAGATGGCACGTCATTCCAAGTCGTTTGATATATTACATGCCATATTTTAGCATTGAAAGTTCCAATGAACCAAATTGGGTCCACTAAACCAGCTGCCTTTGAACCAATTTCGAATATCATTAATTTTACGTTATATACATGCATGACACATCATTCCAAGTTGTTTGATATATTACATGCCATATTTTAGCATTGAAAGTTCCAATGAACCCTAATGTGTCCTCTAAACCAACTGACTTCGAACCAATTTCGACTATCATTAATTTTACGATATATTCTTTCACTACACATCATTACAAGTTGTTTGATATATTACATGATATATCTTAGCATTGAAAGTTCCAATGAACCATAATGGTTCCTGTAAATCCAGGTTCCTTTGAACCGATTTCGACTAGCTTTAATTTTACATTATATTCATTCACGACACATCATTCCAAGTTGGTTGATTTTGTTACATTCCATATTTTAGCATATATATATTTAGAGAAGGACGAGACACAAGAACCCTGGAATACAATAATTAATAGTTATTAATAAAAATACAAAATGAATAAAAAATAAGATAAAATAAACAAAAATAATTAATCAAAAATCAAAATAAAAAGCTAACGTTTCGGATAGAGACTATCCTTTATCAAAGCAAAAAGGAAAGCTCCCTTCTTCCCCAACACTCTCCCCTATTAACCTAAATCTCACACCCACACCTTCACAAAACACTACAAGAATACCAGACACACTTTCACTCCCACTTTCCACCTCTGACACGTCCACCAGACCACACACTTATAACACACGCAGCTCCACAAAATTACGATCTACACAAAACATATGACTAACAGCCACCCGCCCTTTTGCTTAATTTCAGCTCCGTAAGCTTTGCGACAAATTCTGTACCTACCATGCTCACAAAATCACCTTTTCCCATTACTTTACCCTCGGCACAATCCCCAAAGGTTTGGTCTCTGCCCCCAGCATCCAATTAGGCCCCTTACCCTCTGCTACTCTGTCGCAAGTTCATTCCACTGTGTCTGACTCTACTCGTAACATCCTTCCTATCCTCAGTAATCATTGCTCGAGCATCTGCACAAGCCTCTTTCAGACCATCACCCAGCATGACTCTCTCCCCTCTCTTAATCCCCAAGATATTGACGCTCTTCATATTTTCATTTGCAAAAAACTTGATTTTCTTTATTCCAAAAAATGTAATAAATTTCAGAGAGACCGTATTTCCTTCCCCAATAAAACCGATTTTCTCTCTAATCCTTTGTCCGCCTATTTTCTGAACCCCCTGTCTAAAAACGATCCACCTCCCTCCACCAGCTCTAGCTCTTCCACTCTTGGCACAACCGCGGTTATTAATCTTTCGACCACTAAACTTTCATCTCTCGAACTCAGAACCCTTTCTAAAGGCCTTTCTTTCTGTCCTACTCCTAATACCATTGGCACTTTTGATATCATTTCCTCTGTCGATGACTTCAGCCGTGCCCTCAGATCCCGTCTATACTTCTTCATGAATCTTCTAATACTACTCCTGCTACCAGCTCAGCCTTCCATATTCCCAGTAACTGGACCCCTCCTATGATATCAATCCTGAACTTGAGGTTTACATCAAGTCCGTACAAAAGGACATCCTCTCCATTACTAAAAATATTAAAACACCTTTCCTAACCTCACCAATAACGAATTTCTTTGTATCAAACGCCTTAGTAATAACCCTGATATAACAATTAAGCCCGCAGACAAAGGGGGCGCTATTGTTGTTATGAACACTTTTTACTACATTAACGAAGCTAATAGACAACTCTCTGATATCACGTTCTACAAGAAACTAACCTCCGACCCTACTGACACGTTCAACACCGAACTTAAAAATATCCT
>JAHWFO010117521.1:1483825-1509063 GCA_023313115.1 Rhysida immarginata
GCGAAAACGATCGACTATGTCGCCGGAATCATTAAAATTCCGTGACAATCGTTTAGTTGATCGATAGTTTCTGTTGCGTTCACCATAAGTTATAATTTCCAGCATTTCTGCATTACTGTAGGCAGGCAATTTTGACCATTTGTATCCGTCTAATGTATGTGCATTACTAAATTTGATTATGCATTACTGTTATACTCTTAAATGTTACTAAAATAACAACGAAACTGTCTACTTGGGAAAAAAATCATATGTAGTAAACACTTCAATAAATTGTCTTAATAGGTTTTTATCTAATTTTCTTGTGAAATATAGAAAACGGTGATTTTAGGGGTAAACATAGTGTCTTCCAACAAGTTTTCCGTTGTCATTTTTATTTTTTCTAACATGGTTTTCCATCTTTATCAAAAGGCCAAATTTAGGGCTTATTATTGGTAGAAATACGATTAACAATGGCCCCGTAGAGGTGATGTAACAATAATGACGTTTCAGTGCCCAAGTCTTCTTCATGAATTAATCTAATATTTAATTAGATGATATAGTTTTTAATGTCAATGTTTATGGGATGTATACTCAGCGTTTTTGATGGAGAAGTTCGATATTGTTCCTTGATGACTTAAGTTCGTAGATTTGGGTTGATACTAGTTTTGTTGACTGGGATGTTGGCGCACAAAGTCTGGTGTTGCCGTTGGTTCTAAGAGAGTGAAAAGTTATTGAATGTTGATTCTCTTGAAAATAATTCTATTGTAAGAATATACTGTCAATATAGACATAACACAGCTATTAAACAGTTAGTTTTCTTCCAAGACTCTTTTGTAGACGACATTTTTGGTTGAACCGCCAGGAACATAGATGAAAATGTTGTCTGGAGATCCAACGCGTAGTCACAGTTGCCCATGTGAAAAGCACGTATTCTCCAAATTGATCCCGCTACTTTTAATGATTATCCTTTCGCTTTGTTGATGGTCATAGCAAATGCAACTCGAACTGGATTTGACGCATTTGCGTATCTTTAGGAGCTCCGTTTACTCTAAAAGCTTCATGTCGGAGGCGATCTTGCCCTTGGCTCTCTACACGTTGTTCAAGTGTTTCTCTTTGTCTTGCTTCAAACATACTTTCTCTTTTCTTTTGCTGACGAATACTTCTTGTTTCTGTTCTCTCGTTTGCTCTCGATTCTGCTACTCTCTCTCTCATTTTCTGTAGACGGTTTGTGGTTTCTTCCAATAACTCGTTTGCTCGGTTTTGAGGTGCACGTCTCGCAGCTGAGGTTCTCCTTCCAGGAACACTTTTTCGTCGAGGCATATTCGTTAAATAACAAAGAAACTCGAATCTGAGGCAATTTTTTCTTATCCCTAATAATTCTGTAGCAAGTGATTCATTGAGAAATCCGTTGCATTTTTAATTCCTCTTCAAATTTCACACGGCTTCAAATTTATATATAGATGTTCCTTTTTAAATTTCTTATTGTTGCAACAATGAGAGACTTATTACAAAAATTATGTTTCTTAAATTATGGCTCCAGATAAATCGACGAATACGCAAGTCTAGATGGAGAAAAAAACTTGAAAAAAACATAAAGCAAGGGTTAAACGGAATAAAAATAACATATGACTTCACATCAGGTGTCGATAATTACTGAAAGATTATATCGAATATAAGAAAATTAAATGTAAGAAAAAAAAATATTAATCATCTGCGCCTGGATTTGAACTTGCGACCATCAGATCCAGTGGCTTTTCACTCATAAAACATGTGCAACCCGCGAAAATCCATAGCAAAGTAGTGAAAAACTTTTCCCCCTTTCCCGGGCTATGTAAAAGCATCTTGCAGGCAAACACACACACACACACACACTCACACACTCACACACACACACACACCACACACACGTGCACATTGATTTGTATTATATAGATGGAATGAATTTTTAAACTACGAGGTGCGATCAAAAAATCCAGAGATTGGCTCATTTAAAGAGAAAGTACTTTATTTATTTACATTGTCCCCTTCAAAATAGTCGCCTTGCGAATCCATAAAATGAGTCTAGCGCTTCTGCCACTTCAGGAATGTGTCCTGGAAATCTTTTTGCTGAAACGAGTCAAGCATCTTCTGCGATTCGCATTAGTTCTGCCCAGTCGTATCAAAACGGCGATTTTTCAACTGAATCTTCATTTTCGGAAAGAGGACAAAGTCTGCAGGAGTCAAATCTGGCAAGTAGGATGGACGTGGAAGCAAAATCACTTTTTTTTGCAAAATCCTCACGTGTGATAAGAGCTCGGTGAGAGAGTGCATTGCCGTAGTGGAGCATCCAGTTTTTTCATGCCATAGATGTGTCGCTTTTGCCGAACGTACTCCCTCAGATTGCTCATTGCTCGAATTTGCTCATTCTCAAATTTAATATCCATGCAACTTAATATCTTTTAAATTTAAAATTTAATATTTTCACAGTCCCCAATGCAAATGAAACAAAATATTTTGAAAAACTGATTTATGAATGTTAGCGCTATATTTTACTGTATTTGTGGAATTATGCTGCCGTTTGTTGGCGAGATGTGCAACCAGTCCCGGAACTTTTTGATTGTACCTCATATACTGCCGGTAATTGTTGCAAAGCCTTCGACTGAATTGGCAATGATTATCCTAAAAATGCGTGTGAGTGAAAGATTTGTTTTTACCCATCTGCATGCTAAGAAATCAGAACAGAAATTTCCTAAGATTTCTTTTCAAAATTTTCTCATTATAGAGAACTGGAACTTGTTTTGCTTTCCAAATTCCATGTAGTCAAGTTCATAGGTAATTTTATTACATTTAAGTAATCATATTTGAAAGGTCTTTGAATATGGTTACGTCACTGAATATCGGACAGTTATATCGTCATGGTTTTGACAGTTTTTTGGGGTTTGAGGAAAATTAAGTGAGAAATCATCTACAACGGTTACAATATCCGTTAATGTTTCGGGGAAACACTGCTTTTTTTCTGTTCTTGGGCTGAAGATTTAGAATGCCCTGCATAATAGAATAAGACACACCATATAATAATAATAATTTTATTGTTGAAGGTAGATCATCAATTCTGTTCCGGAGGCTTCCGTGAAATAAAAAAAAAAAGTTCCATTTCAGCATAATTAATTTTTCTTCTATGTTATTGTGGTTGGTTCTCTTTTTAATGGCTCCACGGATCGAGGCAATTAACCAACAAAGAAAATGTTCTCCAGAGACCAATTAATTAATGTCCAAGTGCTTGGTACTAATGAATAAAAAATATATTTTGAAAAAAGAAACAGAAAAACACCTTCCAACCTAAATTACTGCATGAATTAAACGTAAGAAGCATTAATCTACACGCTATTCACTTACACTCAATTTCTATTTCCAGACTCTTTACAATGGAGGATTTATTAGATGCGATCCTAAAAAAAAATTATTTTTGGCGCTTTTTCGCGATATCAAAGATGAAGAAAAGAAAAAAAAGAATAAGAGTGGCAAAAAATGTTGGCGTAGTTTTTTTTTAATTATTCCGGCTTAATTTTCACAGCAGTGGAGGATTTATTATTATTGGAATATCGATTTTGTGTTCGAAACCTGTTAGTCAGCTTTGCCAATATCCGCCTTATATTATCGGCTTCTATAGAAGATTTAACCTTTTGCTGTCTTATTATTTCATGAAAAAATAATTTATAAAAAGAAATTCATAATTTAAAGCTTTATAAACAAGGTTTATATGCTACATATAAATAATACGATACAGGACGCTATACAGGATGTTTAAAAATTCGTTGGACTAACTTCGTATACATAAATATAAGATATAAATGTCTAATAAACATGTGTCCAAATTTGAAACAGTTTTGAATAAATACAGATTTTAAGTATCTGTATCGTAAGTGCACGCAGTTCTCCCTTACCAGCATCATGTCTTCTGAAAATAAAAGTCCCAGTTTGTCTAAACGTGTAAATGTTTGGTAGTTTGGGACATGTCTGTTAGGAAATCGCTGTCTGTAAAGCCTTGATTCTGTTCTTGCGTTTCCATTAGCAGCTCCATACCCTATGTGAAAATCAGCCATCTCAGCGTTTGTGAAACTCACCATTGCTACAAATAACTCGACAGCACATGACAAGGGTGATTGAATAATAAGGATGACGATCAAAATCCTGCCCATTATAACGTTTCAAAAGGATGACGTCATTGCATAATTGCACAAACAAAGTTGCTACTTTAAAGCGACATAACTCTTACACGACTCATGTTTGACACATTTTAATTTTACATTCCTATCATATATTTATGTATAGAATCTATTTACGGAGTTTGTCCAACGAATTTTTAAACCCGCTTTATATGGGGTGGTCGATTTAAGTGAAGATATTGAAATAGAATTATGTTTATTTTGTTCAGAGAAGTTTTACTGTTAGATAATAGTAGATATTATTAATTAGTAATTTCAATATTTTATTCTTGAGTTTATTCCATTCATTTAAAATGCCCCATACCCCGGGGGACCATAATACTTACACTTGAGCTCATCTGGTCTGTTTGGACTGACCAAAAAAATCCATATTATTATTTCTAAAAATGGTATTTATGCCAAAAAAATACCACACTCTTTGCGCTATAATACCTGGTTTTAGGATAGCTTATAACTTTTTATTGCAAAAAAACAAAAGTGAGAGAAGGGCATATTACCACTTTTTTTCTCTACTGCAAGGCCTCCCATCAATTTCATTAACAAGGCCAATATAGAGAGCTCTCCATAATATAACTTTTGTATTGCTATACCAAGACACAGTATTCTACTTTTATTTTAATGAAAATATTGATTCAAAATATTACCTTCTGCAATAATACTCTTCTCCCGTCGTTTACAAACGATGATTATATTACTTTCAAAAAAAAATTAACCGGCAGAGTAAAAAGTTCGTAATGGTTATTTGTACATGTATAAGCTTCTTAATATACTCTTAGTGATCATTTGAAATCTGGCGCTCCAAAAGTGTTGTTCCTTGCTGTACACAAAACTAGTATATGAATACTAATAATATGCCCACCCAAAATTTAGAAGTTACTCGTCGTTACAACTGAACTGCCGCCATCCATGTAACTCGTCGGCCTCCGGCCATACTGGCCCCGGATGGATGCATTGTATTATATTAATTAAATTAAAAAAAAACTAAAAAAAAGTTATCCGATTCAGGCTTAGGCGTACGTCTTATAGACTTAAGTTAAATCAACACTGGGTAATTTTATTCGAAGACGATGCCACGCACTTTGACTTACAGAGACCTAAGTGTCTTAACGAGGTTGGCTCACTCCGCCATGATTGCGCTATTGTATTCTTTGAAATAGAGCATAGATGTATACTTTGTCACTGGAAACCAGCTATTTGACCAGACGGAACAGCTATGGACAATTTTTTCTGTCGTATCTTTAATGGCTGTAATTTGTTTTTCTGACAAATTATGTGGATCCTATTTTCCCAGATTTTTTTTACAGCACATACGAATTAGTGTAGCAAATATGTTTCCTATGTGCTGTACTATTGCATAGTGGTATGCTCATCTGCATGTTAATGTCAATTTTCATCAATTGTAATGATATCTGGATTTTTTTTGTATTCAGTAAAGTTACCTAAAAATTATATACCTTCTATTAGCGAAGTGTCAAAATTAAGAAACTGTAGAGATTATTAACCATTTCTTTCTTTAAAAAACCACTTTAACTCAAACTAAGCTAAAATACAATGCTTCTTCAGAAAGTAAGAGCGAATTGATATTTCAGGAAAGAAGTATCCCTTGAAACGTTATTCATATTTATTGCAACATTAGAAAAAAGAAATTCTTACGGAAGGTGTTGACAGTGGTCAATAGATGGCATAGGGTGCAGAATCGTTAGACCACCATATACATCAAGCGAGGGACGTTTAAAACTAGACGAACGTCGATCCCTTATTAAAGTTAAGTCTCAACCCTCCGGAGGAATGGTCATGTTTACTCTCTTCTGGGATACGAATGGACCAATTCTGGCACACTATCAGCAGAAGAATGAAACCTAAAGGGACCCCTTATGGACACTCTAGAGGACGCAACATTTTGGAGTGATGGCAAGATTAAAGACGCGGCCAAAACATCAAGAGTGCAATAGAAAAAAACAAAAATAAAATAGTGCAACGGTGTGAGATGTGACTTGGAATAGAGTGATTATGTAGAAAAATAACATATAATACTGTAACTCAATTACTGTATGTTACTCTAAATTTCAATTTCCGTAAAATTAACTTTTTTTGAATCACCCTCATATAATGGCAACAGAGGGAAAAAAAGTTTATTAACGACTGAAACCTAAGCTAGTAAATAAGAATATTCTTCTGAATATTGCAGCAGTGTCAACTCGAAAAATAAGAGCACTGTCAAATCTTTTTTGCTCTTGTCTTAATAAACCCACCACAAAACAAAGCAAAAAGCATCAGAAAGGACAGCGCATTTGGTGAATAAATGCGAAAAAGGGGAAAAATGATGTTAACACACACACAAAGAAAGTGATCAATTTAAACGCCCTGCAATCAGAATAAAAAAAATTAAATATTTGATGAAATAAGAGTATTTTTACTAAATAATGTTTAACTGCGCATGCGCAAGCGTTATTAAATATCTTTTGCATAATTTATTAGCCAAATGTATAGAGCTACTCTTATAAAAGGCCCAAGCAAATATCCTGAAAATTCAGAAGGATATCTTTTATAGAATGAATTGAATTTTAGTTGCTCTCAAAAATAAACAAATCGATAAATGTTTTTTTCCAAATTTTTAAGGTCATAAGAGCGAAAGCGGCTGTCATAAGAGGAGAAGAAGTTGATACTTGTGTCCGGTCCAAAAATAAAAATTTGGAAATACACACACCGGCCAATGAATTAGAAACCTTCGTTCAATATGGTACTGACCCTCCTTTGGCTGTAATTACAGAACATACGCGGTTTGGCCTGGACTCTACAAGGTGTTGCAATGCAGGTAAGGTAATCGCAGACCATGCATTACCTTCAGGCCTTACCCTCAGAGAGACCTTCAGGCCCTGCAGAGTAGACGGAAGCGGATGCCTTCGACGAATGTTTCTTTCCAAATGTCCCAAACATTCTCGACCGGATTCAAATCCGGACTTTGCGCTGGCCACGGCAGATGTTGCAACTCGGTGTCATGTTCAGAAAACCACTCCTGAACAATTTTTGCTCGATGGACAGTAGCATTGTCGTCCATGAAGAACCCGTCACCATTTGGGTACAAATGCATCATTGCAGGATGGACTTGATCTGCAACAATGTTCAGGTAGTCTTTGGCTTTCACCCGACTGTCAAGGAATTTCAGGGGACCCTTGCTATACCAACAAAACATGGCCCATACCATGACACCTCCTCCTGCAGGTTGAACTGTGTTCACAACACATGAGGGATCCATCGCTTCATGGGGCTGCCGCCAAATTCTCTGCCGGCCATCGGTGCAAAACAATGTGTACCGTGACTCGTCCGACCACATCACCTTTTTCCAGTCTTCTACTGTCCAGTCACACCGTTCTTCACCACTGCAGGCGAACTTTCCGGTTTGTTGCTGACACCAGGGGCTTCCTCACTGGCATGCGACTTCCAATCCCTATTCGCTTCAATTCTTGGCGCATTGTTCTGGAGGAGATGGGTTGCAATGATCCTTCATTGAAATCTGCCGTCAGTCGCTCCACAGTAGACATTCGGTTTTGCCGCACAATCCGTCTGAGACGACGTCGGTCCCTGTCTGTGTGGATTGTTTTTGATCCACAATTCTGCCGTTTCGACAACTCTTGTGGATTCCGTTTCCACGCACTGAACACCTTGGAGACCTGACCTTTTGAGATAGCGGCCAGTTGTACTGTCCTGGAAATCATAGCTCCAGCTAGACGGGCTCCCACAATAACTCCTTTTTGGAACTCAGACAGGTCTGCTGTTTTCCCCTTTTGCTCAACTTGAGCAGCTGCAGCTTGTTCCTACTCTGTACCTACAGCTTGGAATGAGCATGTACCTCACATGATTGCATTCATTTGCATATCACAATCGTTTCTGACCTGTGACCCCGCTTTACATATCAGTATAGTAATTCATCACGGGTTTCTAATTCATTGGCCTGTGTGCGTATATATGCTAACTTTATACACGGTCTAAATATATACACATATTTAGCAATAGCGAAGCATTGCCGGGTCCGCTAGTTATAAATTAATTTTTCATAATCATAAATAAAAATTCTTGGAAATAAAAATCGCTTCAATACAAATATTTTCTTCTTTGGTAGCCTTAGGAGACACATTATTATTTAAAACGTTCACTTAGCAATTTTTCGATTCCTGACAGATGTCTTGAAAAATTATTATTAAAATCTTCTCTTACAAACAAATTATAATTTTTTGATGTTGATGAAATAATTGTAGAATTCAATTAAATTAAAATTAAATAAATAAAGTTAATTAAAATTAATTTCTTCCTGATTAAGTGGGGGGGGGCAAATAAACTAAACTTGAAACTATGTAACTTAAATGTAAATTTTTAATTAAGTCTAATAGCTCATTTATAATTACACATCTGCCTATTGTCATTTCTCGAGTTCTTTCTGAGTTCATGCAGTAATTGGTCTTCTTGCTGTCTCCCAAGGAATCTCAAGCTACATGTATGTACACTTTTTTTTTCACATAACGGTGTTTACCGTTTGTTTTTATAATATAAGTACTTACATATACTTAAAAGATTTTTGAAGAGGGAATTTTTAGTCTTGGGAAGAATATATGCTGAAGCCACATTTTTGCTCTTCCCACTTGCAGTTTAATTATTTTCAACACAGCTAAAACATTTGATATCTGATATTAGATATTAATCTATCGATAAATTAATAATAATTTGTGCATTTAAACTCATTTTTAGTTTTTTTAAAGTCCCAATTATATTATATTAATTTAAGTGACTCAAATGCAAGGGAAGGAAAGTTACGCACTCGTGGGAGTATTGATGTTTGGGTATAGGAATTTCCTTATTATTATTATTATTATTATTATTATTATTATTATTATTATTATTATTATATAGTTTTCGCTTAAGTGTTTTAAAATGCACGGAAGATTTGTTGTATTCTTGCTAATATCTCGGCGCTATAACACAAAAATGTGCTTTTTTTATCCGCCATGACGGTAAAATTATTATATGCTGAAAAGCATACATTGGTTTCGCTCTGTTTGTGTGTCTGTCGGTCTGTATGTCCGACGATTACTCGAGAATGCTTTAACTTTTTCAAATTCTGCTTCCGCTGTTCGATAGAGACTCATCCTGGGCTCATATGATTAGTTTGTCATTGAAATCGGTCTAACAGTCACGTGACTATTGAGACCCAAACATCCCCCATTAAATTTTTTTATTGTCAATAAAAGGCATGTAATATGTCATTCGAACGGGAATGACGAGCACAAGACGAATTTGACATTCTTTTCGAAATACTACGTCCGAGAAAATGCCTCCCCCCAAAGAGGACTTCAATGTCCCCTTATCACGAGCTTTAGCTAAAGTTATATGCAGGGTGATTCTGAAAAAGTGTGTATAACTGTAAGCAATGACAGAGGTGACCAGAATGAACATTTTCTTTTAATACAATGTGGGGTCGCAAGTACATTGTTCAGGAGCTATCACGTTTTATGTTTATTGCTTGAATTATCACGAACTCGCGGGTTTCAGCATCGTTTCAATGTGAACGAGTGGGCTGGAGTCATTGAAAATCATCTACTGGGCCCGTACTACATGCTTAACCACTTGACAGGCGAGAATTACAATCGGTTTCTGCAGGAAACTCTCCCCGAGCTCTTCGATAACATCCCTCTGGATGTTCGACAAAACATGGGGTACATGCATGATGGAGCTTCGGGGCACTTCGTCGGACAGTGCGCGACACTCTAAATACCGCCTTTCCAGGAAGATGGATTGGGCGAGGTGGGCCTGTAACCTGGCCAGCTCGCTCACCTGACTTCAACCCACTTGATTTCTTTGTATGGGGCCATCTTCAGAGCCTAGTATATGAAACACCTGTGGACACAGCGGATGATCTTGTAGCACGAATTCCTGTTGCTGCTGGTGCCATTCCAGATACTCCAGACATGTTTCACCGGGTGCGAGAATCCTTACGTCGGCGGTGTCAGTTATGTCGCACCACTGGTGGCCGTCACTTCGAACATTTGCTTTGAACTGGCGTCGTTATTGTACGTAATGTTTACAGCTTTTGTTGTCTCTTTTGGTTGGCGTCTAAACCAGAGAACACACATGATGTAGACGAAGCCGTATTATTGTCATTAATATAAAGTGTCTGATAGCTCCTGAACAATGTACTTGCGACCCCACATTGTAATAAAAGAAAATGTTCATTCTGATCATTGCTTATAGTTAGACACACTTTTTCAGAATCATCCTGTATAAGAATACAAGCCTAATCGGTACCTTTGTTTGTCCGGCCGGTCATCGTTTGCATGATAACGTGAAAATGGATGAACTTAACTGCGGTGTATAAACTTTTGATGCACTTTCGTGAACCCCTTCAAGCACGAGAATATGAATATATGAATGGCATGTGATATATCAATCGATTCGTATTGACGAGTCATAATTGAATACAGTGTTACTTTTTGTTTATCATTTAAGCATTGTTGACATTAGTAGGAGGATGTGCCCGTTATGAAGCTTTGTCGAGGCACGCGCTCATTTCGTTTTTAAAATTCAGTGCTGTCAGGCCTATTGTTAAATGTGGCTAATTAATGTTACGCCTTTTGTTAAATATAGCTAAATAATGTTGGGCCTATTGTTTAGATTGGCTAATTAATGTTAGTCCTACTCTAGCTGTTATATTAATTATGGTCAAAGTTGTGTTGAATTTTCCAAATATCTTTTATCGAGAAAAGATCTCTTGAAGGAACTTCATAGTTCTAAGAAATACTAAATTATGTATGGATTTTGTTTCAATAAAAGTATCATGAAAAAGTTTTTCGTTTGTGTATTTTACTTGCTTTCTTACTTCCAGTTGAATTTTGATAATCAATACACGTCACATCCGGTCATTTCCGATTTGAAATGACCATGGCAGTTGAAAAGGACGTTAATACCAAACAAACCAAACCAAACCAATCATTTCCGATTTCTTTTGACGTAACTTCCGGTAACGGCCATATGCATTCACTTCCGATTCCGGTCATCGCAGTGTGTCCCGGTTTTGCCTTTTGAAAATCTGGTCACCTTATAATTAATGCTAGGCCAATTGTTAAAAATACCTAATTGATGTGAGGCCTATTGTTGTTAACAGCTAACTAATGTTAGGTCTATTGTTATCAATAATTAATAAATGCAAGTGCTGTTGTTATCAACTAATAAATTCTAAGCCTTTTGTTAACACTAGCTAATTGATGTTAGGCCGATTATTATCAACAAATAATTACTGTTATGAATTGTTAGCGACTGTCGTTATTTTATGCATGTAGTATACGGCCTGTGAAGCTCTTAATGTAGTGAACGCGAGAAGTTATGGCAAACGAACAATAACTTTATAATAGACAACATACAAATTATTTTGAGTTTGCAATATTTTACGTACTGACCTGCCCACTGTGTACAACTAGTCTACCTCAAATATTCATGTTAATACTCTGTTATGCATCTGCATCGTTGTACGAGACAAGGAATTTGTTTTGTTTTGTGTATTAACGTGAACGTGAAGCAATAAAACAGATGTGAGTGTGGATAGAATCAAAGATGTTAAGTAAAAGTGAAATATTCAAATTTAAAGTTACATCTGCGTCACAGCTATTGCTCCTTGAAATGCTTACAAAATTTTTCCTGACAGTGCTTTGCAACAATGATTTTTCTCTCCTAACGTTTACGGTAACTTTGATTAAGAAAGGATGAATGGCATAGTAGTTTAAAACATTTAGATGTACGAGCATTTTATTTCTCATTTCGCGCGTGTTTATGAACGCTGCAATCGAATACGTAAATTTACTTCTAGTATTCACCGTTGCTGTATATAAAATATTACTGTGATATTAAACAACAAATTTTTATATTCTTCTTTTCAGCATATTTGAAAATCGTTTTACGAGTTATATTCTTGCTCTTCTAGGTTTTTATAACTTTTATTTAAAAAAATGGGTCCTCGGACTCTTCTTTTTTTTTTTTTTCTTTTTTTCCATTTGCTTCTTACATAACATTAAAATTTAAAATTGTATTTAATATAGATGAAGGAAGGATGCCACTTTTCCACAAAAGAATTTTAATAATCTTCATACAAGAAAAGTATTTTTAAAATTATTAAAATTCTTTTGTGGAAAAGTGGCATCCTTCCTTCATCTATACACAAGTATCCACAGATCATAAGGTCAGTTATATTTTATATATTTTTTGTATTTAATATTTTTTACTGTTTTATTATCTTTTGTTGTTATTGTTGAATGTAATTTGTTTTTGGGCTGTTTTATGTTCCCCATTGCTCATATACATGGCGTTTAGTAACAAATCATTACTTTCAAAAAAAGCTATTGTTTGCAAATCCAATTCTTTTTATCATTTTCATAGTTATTATGCCACATAAGAGCCTCAACGTGATTCTGTGTAATAAAGAGCTTAAGAGATCTGTGTGCATCTGTCTGTTTGAAGTTTGTATAACTGAGAACCTCTAAAAATCTTAAAGTCTAATTCAACAAAGAGGATCATAGTCGAACATTTCAGTATTACAGTTGAATTAGAAGCATTAAAAGTTAATTATCAGTTAATCTGCAGCTTAGTGCACAGCGTGGAACAATATCTGATGCCATTGCTTGGTCACTTGTTAAGACGGAGAAACAATGACAACTCATAAACGGGTGTTAACGACGATAGTATCTCTTAGCGTAGTCTCGCGTCGGCAACAAATGAATTGAGCTCGCATCCTCTGTTTAAGTCAAATATTGTAATGAATTTATCCACTTCTCTTTATTTAAACGATTCAAATTTTGGCACACGGATTTAATGCAGTCCAGCGTACTAATTTTCAAAATTGCCATTTTTGAAAAAGATTAAAAGATATTTTCATTTAAAATTCAACTCCCTGGGCGATTTGTTTTTTAAAAACTTCGCCTCTATGAGCTGATATATTTCATACTTTTGTACCCGAAGAAAATGACATTACACTATTTCTTTGACATTATTCGTGGGAGATGTATCCATTTTTTAATTGAATTTTCAGACAGTGGTGAAATCCCCCTGTTAATAGAGAGGAGACATTAACAGGCCTAAAGGGTAAAAGAAAGAGTTAGGATCAAGTCATTGCGTAATTACATTAGAAATTTAGCGAATTAAGGTCTTTCACGAGCAATTTTTAATATCATAGATTTTCTGAAATTTTATTTCTAAATTTATTTTTTTCTAAATTCTAAAATTTCAGCTGTATGGGATTTTGCCATCGTGAATCAATTTGTTACTTCGTAATTTACTTGCAATCGATTGAGTTTGAGCGGTTTTTTTATTGTAATTGAATCGACAGGGCTACAGGTTAAACTGATGGTAATAGAACTAAGCGAATTGCGCTATTAGATTAAAAATTTTAGAAGGAACTAAGAGGGGATAATAAAAAAAGTAAGCGGCACACAGTCATTAATTTTGGTGTTATGATCTAGGATGATATGTTCTACCACTTAAACAGTCAAACGACATCTTGCGACCACTTCTGTTAATTTTCACATTAGATATACAAAGGGTCATTTATCAACAGGATAAATATCAGGACCCCTACGACACGCGTTCAAGCTCTGTTCAAACTCTTCCTTGGTATACTGTAAATAACAATATTCCCAGAATTTTTACCATTCGATCACGTGTTTTATTTTATGATTAGGCATAAGAGTCCCAAACAATTCGATCTGAACTTGTAGAACTGGTAAAATTTGGCCTTGTATATCTTCGTGCCGTCTCGATTACTGGCATTCACCATGGCCAGGACTTTTTACAATGTAATAACTGTTAATCTTTACTTTGCAGCTATTGTGCTAAAGTACAGGGTGGTTTTAAAATAAGCTCGTCTACTGAAAGCCCTCTAGAGCCCAATGTAATGAACTGATGCAAATTGAAATGTAGGCTATTCAGACCATGGGGGAGAGGATTCCGGAAAGAAAAAAATTAGTGCAAATTTTCACCCCAGGTGAAAATGTGGCGATGTGGAACGACAAATGGAGATTTTGAAACTAGTTTTATTGTTTTAAAGAAGCAGGCAAGGTTTTTGTTTGATTACAGCATATGTTCAATATGTCCGAACCTTTCGTCAATGACATCTTGGAAGCGTAGCACTGCATGATCAGTTGTTGTATGAAGCGTTTCCCGGGGAATGTCTGAAACATGTCGTCTAATGCTGCCTTTCAGCTCAGGCACAGTCCGTACGCTTTGCTGATACGACCCGATCTTTCAAATATCCCCAGAGCCAAACATCGCACGGGTTCAAATCCGGAGTATGTGGAGGCCACGCATCAGGAAAACTTCTACAGATCACACGATCATCTCCAAAGTTGGTACGAAGCAGTTCCCTCACTTGTCGATCAATATCAGGAGGGCTCCATCTTGCATGAAGAAAGTGGTATCCAACCACCGTCGTTCTCGCAAGGCAGGAATCGCATGCTGTGCAAGAAGTTCACAATAACATGCACTTGTCACAGAAAATCTTACAGGAACTCGTTGTGTCACTTCCTCAAAGAAAAAGGGGCCTAGAATAAAATCAGTGGCGAGTCCACACCATACAGTCACGTATTCAGAATGCAATGGCTTTTCAGGCAGGACATGGGGGAGCGAGGCACCCCATATGCGTCAGTTTTGCGTTTTCACCGCTCCTTCTAAGGTGAAATGTGCTTCGTCTGATCATAGAATGTTCCACGACCACAGGTCATCAATAATCATCCTCGCCAGAAAGCGATAAGCAAAGTCAGCGCGTTGAGAGGGATCTTTAGCTGTTGTGCCAGATGAACCTTGTATGGGTACCAATACAGAATGGATCGCAAGACCTTTCGCACCGTGGACCATGGGATGGACAATTCGCGTGCTGTTACTCGAGCACTTGTTGCAGAATGTTGAGAAGAGGAAGCTCTGTCCATCAATAGCCACGTCCTCAACAATTTCCTCTGCTCTCTTAGCTTTTCACTAAACATAATGTAATGAATGGATCAATCCACTCCGATCTGGGTAAGTTGACTTTTTAATTCGCATAAAGTTTCTGCTAATAAGGCCGATATGAGAACGAACATATGCTGTAATCAAACAAAAGCTTTGCCTGGTTATTTAAAACAATTAAACTAGTTTTAAAATCTCCATTTGAATTCCACAGCGCCACATTTCCACCTGGTGATGAAAATTTGCACTAATATTTTTCTTTCAGCAGTTCTCTCCCCCGTGGTCTGAATAGCTTACATTTCAATTTGCACCACAATCGGTTCCTTAGATTGGGCTCTAGAGGGATTTGAGTAGGCGTGCTTATTTTATAACCACCCTGTATTGTATGATATACACATGGCAATCCTTTCATTGCTTGTACATTTACAATACACTTGGTTAATTTCGTTACAAACAGATACTTCATGTTGTTTCCATTTTGTTATTTTGCAAATATGTATATTTAAGAGAAGATCAAACATTATGAATTAAATTTAATAACAAGAAATTACCAAACGCCTCTAAACGCCTTTTAGTGCACCTTTCAGTTGCTGCTCTGCCAAGTTTCTTAATCGTAGGCATCTAGAGGCAGAACCTCGTACTGTTTTTGGTTTAGGCAGAATATTCAAATTCTTGGATATTTTGGGTAGCACCTTGTATAAATACTATATAGACCAGATGCTCCCCTCTAACTCCGACCCCATACTGGCAATCGAAACCAATCTAAACAGGTAGGTAGTATATGCCGATATTAAGCTATATTCCAAATTTGAACCTCCTAAGTTCAAAAATATTGAAAATAAGAAAAGAACAGACGTACATTGTAAAATCAATAAGCTGCCCCATTCTTCCGCTATTTAAGAGTGTTTAACTTAAAGTAATAAATATGCCCATTTTATAATAATGGATAAATTTAAATGATTTTTTAAGAAATTGAGGATTTATGAAATATTTTGTCTTCTTTGCCGAGATTAAGTGGACATTAATAAATACCATAATGACTAAAGGCTGTAATAATCGACGCAAATGTGACGACCAACTTCAAAATGACTATTTCGTTTTGATTCTGTTAATATGTCAAAGTGCTCAAATTTTCTATAGTAACAATGTGAAAATTGCCCTAACTATAGAGAAACAGAATGGCTTGGCCGACCCTGATTGAAGCAAAGCGGTTAGGAAAGGTCATTAAAATCCAATCAATTGAGATCACTTGATAGAAGTGCCGATTAATTGTTGAAATTTAATAGGTAATGATGCGAGGAGGGGGAAAAAGTCTGAAAAATCCATCATCTTGAAAACGTGAAGCTTTAATTAATAGAAACTCCGATGATGCTTAATAGCCAGGGACAAATAAATTGATCGATCTTGTTAGGAAAATTTCCTCCGCACAACATACAATCCCATTTCTCTAATTAATCGAAAATTGAATTGCGGCAAAAATCAATTACAAGGCGCAGTTATCATCAACTCGTCCAACCCAGACGAATACAAGGTACTTATTTAAATGTAGGAGAAAATGTAGGGAACGTTCTTTTGTAAATTTAAAGCTGAATCATTTCTGCATAATGAAGTCTTAATCGGATAAGATGCTCTTTGAAACGTTTTTCACTTAATTAAATCGCCAATTCAAAGCTTTTCGAATTCAGGAATGCATGATTTCACAAGTTACTAACTTAAGAAATGCAAAATTAAGTTTCATCTAGAATACTTACCATTACGAAACATATTCGTGTCAAAAACAACTACTAACATTACTGTTAAAAATTAAACCAGTTACATCACGGAACTATAATGACTAAATAGTAAGATCAGCTTTGAAACTTTAATAAAGATTTATTACATTAACACAATTCCCATAGCTTATACAGTTTGATCTGAATATTACACAAATCACTATGAAACGCGAAGTAATGCTTATTATGAGTTAATAATTTTCATCATACACGTGACCTAAAAAGAACTGACGGTTTTTAAAATAGAATAGCACCAAACGGTGACAGTTATTAAAGTTATTCTTACAGGAGATTAATGTTTTGGTACGTTTCCTTGTGTTATTAACAAATTTCACCGACAGATGACGCGTTGCTTTCTAAACATTGGCATAATTTTTGAAATGACATCACAATAGGCTCGAAATGTTCACCATCTGCCGCAATCATATGCCTAAAGCGAAGTATAAAATTACTAGACACGTTCGGCAATATCGCTACTGGAATGGCTTCACATTCATGGCTGATGATTTGCTCCGGTTCTGGAAGCGTGGTGGGATTCTTTTGGTAAATTGAATTCCTCAAGACGAGCCAAAGAAAGAAATCGGACGCATTGACTTCCGACTAATACGGTGGCCAATCCATACCAAAAGTGAAAACCTTACCAGACTGATAAGGCCTCGCACCATCTTCCATGAACGAGACTGTTTCGGGTGAATCGTCCAAAGCATTAAAGTAAGATTTGAATGTAACGACTTGAATTCACCCTCTCCTGTAGAAATAATGGCTCAATGATGCCTCTGCTGGATAAACATGCCCACATAACAGGAGGTTTTTATGCAAAGAGCAATCGTGGACCGCATATTTGAGGGTTCTCCGTTCACCAGGTTCGTCAATTCTATATATTGAAAAAGTTATCCAGATGAAAATGTGCTTATTCAGAAACTCACATTTGCGTCAATATTGTCCTCCTCAATCAATTGCAACATTTCGTTTGCAAAAATGAGTTTTGTTTTCCCATTGAAATCGCTGAAGAGGCTGCTGCGTTTGGATTTTGTTTGGATTCTTCTCCAAGCAATTTCGCAATATTTTGTGCGTTGTTGTTTTTGCTTAATGAGCACGCAGCTGCAGTTTTGTGAACCGATCTTTTCGGACCGCTCATAATGACATCCTTGGTGTCGTCACGGCCGACCGTGGACGTCAAAGATGCCCGCCAACATATCCGCAACAACCGGTTCGTCTAAATTTCTCGTAAAACTGTTTTACTGTATTCAGATGCGAACCGTTCTTAATTTTGCACTGGAAGCCCCTTCTAGTCGGTGTTGTACTCATCCAATCGTGGTATTCCAGTACAATAAATATTCTTTCCTCCAACGAATACACCATTTTCACGCTTCTCTACAGTAATATTGGATCCGGCGTAACCTCTCTTGCAAACTGACAAATTTGCCGCTGCACTTGCACCGCCTCGTTTAATTGGCTTCCGCGTGTGGGTCGTTTACAACATCACCTGTCGCTTGAAATTTGATACTAACATAAGGAAAAATACCGAAAGAAATTTCTGAGTAATTTTAACTTTTTGACCGAAATACTGTAGCTGTGGCATAATTATGATGCTACACTGAATGGTCATTTGAAATCGGACATCATTTGAGAACAGTGTAATGTAAAAACGACTTGTTGAGGGTACTATTTCATTTAGTAATTTTTTTTTACGTTTTTCGTGTGTGTAATTACTATCAGTATGCCTCTAGCTCAGACAATCATCAATCAAATTACGCTTTACAAAAAGCAGGTACTTTTCTTCTTTCATATACATGTACTAAGGATGACGTTTCTGCGTACATCAGTCTTCTCATCTAGCTCAGTGTATTTCCTTTGGAATGTGTTTAACCCTTGGAGGGAGAGAGTATGGAAGCTATTCTTCAGTAACACTCAAACACCGATACAGGACTTGCCGAGGACGACGAGGATTTTTTCAGGGGGAAAATCCTGAGATCACGCACTTCCTTCGGAAGGGAAGTAAAGCCGTTGGTCCCGTGTAGTCGTTTGCCGGCTGCACGCTAAAGAACCCTTGCGAGGCAAAATTTGAGGCCCCTATAACGCCGTCCTGAAATGACCACGGCAGTTGAAAAGGACGTTAATACCAAACAAACCAAACCAACCGATACAGGACTACCCTGTTCTCAAAAAAAATATCCTCTTCTATTTTTTTTCTCTGGCATTTTCACTTTGGTAACTGTTACAGGATTTTTTATATTGTCATTTACAAAGGAATTTAATGTCAAATGGAGCGAATCTCGTAGGTACCACAAGTTGCTGTTACGTGTAGCGGTACACTAATCACTGATCCTAGAATAACGTGCAGTGTATGATCTCCGTTTTCATCGATGATATAATATTTTCAATCCGTATAACAACATTTAAGAAAATTTAAAGTCAGGTCGTCTGTCCCTACTTTAAACAGCTGTTGTCTTAAGAAGGAGTTAAAAGTTTTATTCAGATCTAGATTGTTTATTGTTTAATGCTTTTATTGCATTTAAATAAAAGGACAGCAACGTATAATTAATTGGGGTGTTCGGTGTTCGCCTCTTAAATTGAGTGGGATCTAGCATCGTAGATGATTTAGTATCGGCTGGAATATCACTTTTTTAAGCATTTACGCAATTAATAACAAATTAGAAATTGACATGTAGTTTTTGAAGTCATTGATGAGGGGCAGTCAAAAAGTTCCCAGAATTCCTCAACAGACAAGTTAGCAATACCCCTTTTGTGGAAGGAAGAACAGCATCTCTGCTTGCAGGCTTGATAGGTTTCAGTGTTCCGTTTCGTTACTGCTCCGTTTGAAGTTGACGTGTGTGTTGGTCGTTCGTCGCAATGTCGTAATTCGTACAGCGTGCGAACATCAAGCTCTTGTGCAAATTGGACTGCTATGGGCCATTTCTACGGTCCATTTCTCGAAGGTTGCGCCATGCGGTTCGGAGGAAACGACGCGATAAATGGCAAGGACAGCCGTTTCTGTATCACGACAACTTCGCTTGTTGGGCAGCATTTCCTCGCTAACAAAAACATTCCTGTCATCCCTCAGCCATCGCACTCTCCGAATTTTGCTTCTAGTGACTTTTGACTGTTCCCGACTCTGAAAATGGGTCTCAACAGGACGTCAAGTTGAATGCGATGATCGACCTCCTGAAGATTCCACAAGAAGCCTTCCACCCATGCTTCCAAGAATGGCAGAGTCGATGGAGCATGTGCTTCCACCTCTTGGTAACATTTGCAACTAATCTGTACATATAAAAGGCAATGCAAGTATGTTTGTCCGGTTTTAAAAGGCAACTTAGATGTAAGCTATAAAGCTAAAATTTAACACACAGCCGTGTAATACTACCACAATGATGGAAAAAATCTAAAACTGGAGATAAAAGTCTTAAAAACGTAGAAATTAATAATCTTTATATCTATATATAAGAAATAGCCTTGGTTTATATCAGTTTCTTTGCATATGTGAACAATCAGCCCGTGGTGTTTGCGTCAACAATCGGCTGGGTGAACAATGGTTGATGAAATTAATACATGCCGCACACGACGAAAATGACACGCCCTGGCACTGAAAAGTCACCTGCCATCTTAGTCCAAGCAAAACAACAATATTCATAGTTTCCATGTTGGATTTCAGCAATCATCATTGTTGCTTCGACTAAGAAGAAGAGGTGACTTTTCCGTGCCAGGGCAACACCTCCTAGACAGAAGGCCTGCGCACAGAAACGTCATACATCACACTAAAGCGGCTATTGTTAATCGCATTTCTACCAATAATAAGCCCTAAATTTGGCCGTTTAATATGAGGTAACAATGTATGACATTTCTGTGCGCAGGCCTTCTGTCTAGGTGGTGTTGGCCAGGGCCTGTCTTTTTCGTCAGGTACGATGCTTGCCTTAATGATTCACGTTTTAAGGGGGATATTTATATAAAGTAATAAATAAATAAAACAAAAAATCATTATTATTTCTTTTTTTATTAAAATCTTTGGAGAGATATAAGAAATTATTCTAAAACAAATAAGAGACTACAAATTCTATGGGTGCAGCTGCTCAATCTTTTCCTGAAAATGTGTGGGTACTTTTCCTCATAAGCTTATAATTGGAGAAAATTTATATTTCATATGGTTTTGCAATTTAATAAATTCCTTTAGAGAAGTTTTAGATAATGTTTACCTAAACGTATTAGAAAATTCTAAAGCCCTCAACTGATTGTGTGAGAGCCAATCCTTGCTGCTAAAACTGATAATATCAATATAAACAACCACATTCAGGACATGATTCCAAGCTCTCTGACTGAATGTAATTCTATTGAAACTGTTACATGTTGATGAGAGATGCTGATGAGGCTGTAAACAGAGTTCCTTAACTTTCTCAATCCATCTATTAAGTATTTTTTAATATAGACAGAAATAAATCAATTCCCATAGCCTTTTTTGATATTTTGAAATGTTAAGGAAGCAATGTCGAATTTTCCTGGGTGAACCCAATTGGACATAAACTTGCAGTGCGATCATTTAAAAGAATTCTTTTCGTTTTTCCAAAGTGAATATATACTTTATTAAGGCTTTTTCGTTTATATTCAAATTCCGATATTGCTAAATTTCATCAAACAAACAGCCCGAGCAACGCCGGGCAAATCAGCTAGTTTGTAACTAATTTGGAAACTTCCGTATCCAATTTTTACAGCTTTCGAAATAAACATACAATTTGTTTCCTTCTTCTATCGATCTCAGTTTCCGAGATGTTTATTCTTAAAAAAACTCCCTGTAGGAAATGATATTAAAAAATCTAAACGTATTTTTAAAAAATGCTTGAAGGAGCTGAAACGTGTTATAGAGTATAACGTTAACGTTACCAGTTTTAAGAGGTTTTCTAATGTAATTGAGGTTTAAATAAAACGATGACAACGACGATTAAGTCCTCATAAAAACTCTCCGAGACGAAGGAGAATGATAGAATTATTCATAGAGCTGAGACGTAATAGAAAAGAAAAAGAAGAGGAAAATAGCAGTAGATATCTCGAAAGAAGAGCAAAATTGCCTTTTTCCTTTTCACATTAAATAGAAAAAATTGGTATAAACGAGCAATTTTTTTGTTCTTTCAATAAAAATAATCTGACCATGATTAAAATAACACGTTAGAGTGGATGATAATGAATGAGGCTAGTGAAATAATCAAGGAAAAACATTATAGCAATAAGCAATCATTATTTTCAGGAAGAAAAATGTTTTCATTAAGTAAAACCATTTAATATTACATTATATTGCAATTATGAAAAATAAATCAATTATAATTCCCTGAGATCTCATCAAACAGAAGTGAAACCTACCTGAATCAAGAAAAAAGGAAAATTTTCACTCTGTTTGAGAGCCAAAGTAATAACTTATAATAGTAGGCTTCAGCTGTGTTTGAAACGAAAAATAAACATAAAAATTTTGAAACCTGTTTGGTAGTCACACCCTTCAAGCGATTGTGAAGATGAATGTGGAGTGGACAAAAATCCAGTCTCCTCTAGTAGGCATACCCTTCAAAACACAGGTGGCCGCCGTTGCTGTTAAATGTCCACCACGTAAATATGTGGCTAATTCCTGAGCCACAAAAGAGCCGTCTCGTGCAGACGGTCGGATCCTTCCAAACGGTGGCCAGAATATCAGCAGTATTTTCACCATGCATCCTTCTTCCGATCATAGCATCCGTGTTGTTGTTGGACTGCACCTGAACTGTGTGCCTCAGACGAACCTGCTGAAAAACCATTCTGGAGAGATGTGAAAGATTAGGATATCTTACGGCGTAGAATCTCTCCGCAGCACGATAAGTTTGCTGGCATTCTTCCTAAGACACATCAGCATGTCAAACGCTTCTTCGTTGAAAAAGGTATTTTCAGTGTTAACCTATCAGGAGTAGCAACAAACAATGCGCAGGAAATTGTTAACCGTTCAATAGAGATAAATAAACATGTGACGCGAAAATGTTTTAAAGAAAACGCCAACAGGGCAAATTGCAAACACGTAATCCGAAAGTGCTTTATTGTAATTTCTAGAAGGAAACCGATTGGAAAAAAGCGTTTCTACAAAAGTTGTTTCTTTTTTCAATACTTATCCAGTGACATCCTACTCGACCCATGTTCCCATTTAAAATTTTTGGCCGGACCCTGTGTGCGCCCATTTCCAGCCATTTCCGAAAAATAGAATAGTTACCATTAAATTCTTCACATAGTCTTTAGTCATGTAAATTTTTTCCCTAAAGCTCTAGGACGTCGAACTTTCGAGGATAAACCTGATACAGGTGCTCTGAAATGCCTTATATATAAAAGAGTTGTTGCACTTATTTTATTTCTTCTAAAATGTGATAACTCAGCACATTTAATTTATTGTCATTGTGAAAACGGAAAATGTGACGATTCCTGTAATCGTCCGCCATTACCGTATTCACTGCTTTGTATTGGTAGATATTGGAAAAAGTGTTAGTTTTAACATCCACTGGAGATTTCCGGAAATGTTAATTGCTGCAATTAAATTGCACCCTGTAGATTTTCGGAAAAACAGCAATTCACTACGTTAATCTGGAAATCGATATTTTACCCTTGATCTACTTGAAGAAGAGAAATAAAGGAAGCGTGAACAGGCATTTATCTAAAAATTACAATTTCTATCAATTGTGTCGATGTTAAGCATGTTTCATCGGACAATGATCTTACATGCAACAACCAGGGTATATACAAGGTTATACGATGATAAGCGAAGGTGTGGTTAGGGAGTAGTCATAACATTCCCTTATCATTTGCGTAGCGCCTAAAAAGGATAGAGAAACCGAAACATCCTTGAGAAATAGATCACATTATTAGAGAGAAGTATATCTCATAAGCTGCCAAAAATAGGCAACTTTTTTTTCTTGGGGTTAAACATATAAGGGAAGTGTTAAATTCTCTCATACGGGTTTTTGCCGCCGTAACATTTTTTAAAAGCTATGACATTTGTATTACATCATAATGTAAGGATAACACCATATTAAAGCCTTATTTCCCTTAAAATACAGAACGAAGTAAATATTTTAGCGTTGTAGTCTGTTTTTAGAAAAGACAGATGGTTTAAAAATTACCACGACCACGTGAACCCCTTTCATGTCGCTCTTGATCCCACCTAATGATTCCGCTGAAACAATACGATCCTCTCTTTGTCTCTTTTATTCCCGTTTTCAGGTGGATAGGTCCATTAAAAAATAAGTCGGTGAGAAGATGTCTCCATGTCTGCCCTCGCAAGCGTACTCAAACGAAGTAAATTGAAGAAGAATATTAGTTCCTCAACGTAAATAACTGCTCCGTTGCCTAGGTTCCCTTAACATCATTAGTGCCGACTTTTTTTTTTTCTTCTTCTTTTTTTATTCTTACCTTTTCTAGAAATTCCTCCCTTGAGAGTAAGAGAATAAATCTTTTTTTCACTCTCTATGAAAAAAGAAGTTCAAGAATTTAATGCAAGAAGAGGCTGCAGGGGTTTTTCCTTTACTCTACTTCGTTCGAGTTACATAAAGAAAGAAGGCTATTTTCTGTTTTGAGGGTCAAAATTATTTCGAATCCAACTTTCTATATTTTAATACTGAATTTTAAGAAGGGGCATGAACGAGACTAATTTAGATAAAAATGTTAAGATATTTTTAAATAAATGGTCCTCGGTGGTCTATGGAAGCTCAGAGATTTCTCGACGTTTCGGTTATTCAAACGGATATGACTAGGAAACTTCAAGCAGCACGAAAGAGGATTCTCACAAGCCATGCTAACAGTTGTACGAACGATGTCAAAAGTGTATCGCGGTCATGGGGCTTACTTTGAAGTATCTTTAAAATACCTGTCTTGTTTGGTTTTACAAGTAGCGCGTGCTTTCCACATCACCGGAATAAAGCCAGAACAGAAACCCAACAGAAAATTTTTATGACGTCATTTCCTTTCCATTCTATTTTGGTCACCAGATTATTCGACTAAAAGCTTGTTGGGCTATGTTGAAGAAAAATTTCCATTCTGCGGAAAAACAATCAGAAGGCAGTCAGTATTGCCATGACGTCATTGCGTCGGCTTTACTGCTGTCGGTCTGGTTCCTCGCCGCCATTGCTGTTTCTGTCGAATCGAGTCTGTAATCTCTCCACTTTCCTTGGCGAACGGTAAGTTGTAGGTATTTTGTTTTGCAGGGACGGATTCGAATCCTGTTCTCAATTTTTTTTTCTTTTTTCTTCCTGAATTCATTTTAACATGTATGGCAGTGCAGGGCCGTAGCCAGGATGTTATCTTGGGGGGGGGGGGG
>JAHWFO010117521.1:1510107-1542991 GCA_023313115.1 Rhysida immarginata
TTATTTATTAATATTTATTCTTAAATATTGTTAATTTCTTATTGTATTTTATTAATTTATTTATTAAATGTATCTATTTTATTTCCGAAGATAACAATAACACGAATAAATTTCCAATATTTTCTTTATTAATTCAATTCTTTATTTCAATGCCAACATTAATTAAATAAATCAACATTGATTTATTTAATGTTGTTTTCAGGCCTTGTTTAACTAGCAACAATCCAACCATCATTGTCTGCATCTTGGATATTAACAATCGATGTTTTTCCTTTTGTTGGAAACAATGAAGGTTGGATTGTTGCTAGCACCCCGATGGTCAGGTGACTTTTTCGCTTCCAGGCCTTGTTATCTCGTCGGCCTCGGCATGTTACGTAATGACGTCAGTTTCTCGCGATGCTCGCAGGAAACGATATCTGAACGATACTTTTGCTTTATCCCATTACTCCAGAGGCCACTGCTATCACGGAATTACAAAGGCAACAATGTTAACGTCATATCTCGTTAGTATTAAGGATCTCTGGTGCACCCCTTCAAGCCAAATTCACGTGACTGTAAAGAATACCAAGATAATGGCATGCCATATAACAATCGGTTCGTAGAGAATGAATACACTGTTACTTTATGTTTATCTTTTAAGCATTGTTGAAGTGAGCACGCACACGCGACGATCGCTTTGTCCACGCACGATTGCTCAATTACTCTAAAATATTAAGTAGCGGAAGAATAGAACTACTTTACTTATTGGTTTTACAATGCCCGTCTGTCTCCATCATAATTTCTACATTTTTTGATGTAGAAAATTGAAATTCGGAATGTAGCTTACTATGGGCATTTCCACCTTCACTATTTAGTTTGGTTTTGATTGGTGCACTAGGGTAAGAATTACGGGGGTGGGATTCAGAGAGGACAAAAGATCTATCTGCTATTTAAGTACGTAAAGGAGTAAAATTCAGTATCCAGATTCCTCTAGGCAAGATCTACATTATATGAAGTTTAGGCCAAATTGTTCCATTGGGGTCGGAGTTGCGGCGGTGGCAGTCACTTGGTCTTTTAAACTGTGGCAACATATGGCATGTGATATGTTATTCGATCGGAAATGATGACAAAGATAAGAAGATAGAGCTCGTTTACACTTTCTAGATACTACATTCGAGAAAATCAATTTTTTAATATTAAAAAACTTGGTATGGGGTATATAAATGTATAAGTGTATTTCTGATTCTCAACCAATGCTCCTGCTTGAAATGTTTACAAGATTTTATAATTATTTTATACCTTTAATGACCGTGTTAAGGCTGTTATATTCCTTAGATTCTCTTAGAAACCTAGATTTCTTAAAATTCCTACTATATTTATTAGATACCTTTCAATATTGACGATTATGCAGTTGATAAAACAATTGCACGAAAACAACTGTGAAATTTTGTTTCAACAATTATACTCTATCCAACAAAAATTGGAGTGGGCGTGTCCAATTAAACTTCCTATTTCAATTGTTAGACATTGTTGCCAAAGTAGAATCAACAATAGTCGCATTCACATCCTTTCACTTAAGGGAAAGTGACTTTGTCTTGGGGGTGGCCGTGGCCTGGTTGTCTCGTCGGTTGGCTTGCCAATCGATGGAGTTCAGCAACTTCAGGCGCGGCCAGCTGCTGGTTGGGTGAGGGCCACCGCTGGCGGGACAGCTATTTGGGGCGCAGCTGTTGGGGGACCTTGGTCTGACCCATTTGCCGATTGACCATAGCTGGTTTTTCAGCGGTTGGTACAGCCTCTGGTTCGTTTATCCCCAGCAGCTCTTCCATCATGAAAACCCCCGTGCTTCGGAGGGCACGTTAAGCCGTCGGTCCCGGCTGCTACTGTCATCTCGTAGCAGTCGTTATTTAATGGGATGGCGCAAAACTTCCTCGTAGGAGTAGGTGCCGCAGATTATCGCTTGCGATAATCTACCCTCTGTACTAGATAGATAGACTTTGTCTTTGCTTTTGAAAAGCAAAGAAAATAGGTTTTCATTGTGAATGAAATCGGAAGTGAAAAGATCACTTTTTCTGCTTTTGTTACTTTTGCATTGTCAGCCATAAATAGACATAATGAACATATTGAAATTGTTTGAAAAATAGTAAGTGACTTATTGATTGTGAAAAATGTTTTTATTGTTCTCCATGGTTTTATTATTCCTTAATTTATAACCAAAAAAATTTATAACGTTAAATACGTTATTTACGCCTTTAAATTGCAAGTTTTATCGGTGGGCAATCATCGAAACCAGCAAAGCGGTGATTCAATATGGCTACCACTAAACCGGAAGTTAGTAGCTGTAAAGCCAGAAAATTCAGAAAAGCAGAGGGAAAAGTGAGTACAGACTCGCTTTCAGAAAGTGACTTTTGAGACTTCGCTTTCCTGAAAATGACGTCACTGAAAGCGACTTAAGCAAGATAAGTGAGAAAAGCGAGAAAAGTGAAGAGGTTTTGAACGCGACTACTGTCTAACAATTGAAATAGGAAGTTTAACTGGACACGCCCACTCCAACTTTCGTTGGACAGAGTATAGACGTTTAAACAACAAAGAGAGAGAGAGGGGGAAAAACGCGTGCTCAAGAAACGCTGAAAGAATTTTTAAGTTTCTTGAGCTATTCCAAATAGGGCTACCAGAAATAAGTTAAACTTGACCGGGACACTTTTTTGCCGGTACAAGATACACATCAGTGATGACGTTGTTAAGAGCAGAATAAAAGAGATTCAATGGAATGCTTTATTTTTATACTGTATATGTGTATATACTATTTACACACTGGGAAAAAGACTAAAATCCTGGTAACATGTCCCAGGTAACCGGGACGGTCTTGTAGCCCTACTAGAAAGAAAGTTAAACAACTGAGACGTTATACATTGTTACATCATCATAAGCTGACCAAATTTAGGGCTTATTATTGGTAGAAATCACGGTCTATAGATATTCATGGTCATCGAGCTTCGGCCATTTTCCATTGTGTCGAGAAGTTAAGGAAAACAGATCGCGCTAGGTCCGCATAGATCGCACTAAAGCCGACCGTGATTAAAACTGAAAATGAAAGTAAAGTTTCTATCTGCCGACAGGGCGGCGCTGCAGGCGCAGTTGTGCCGATTGTACATGCAGCGCTACTTTTCAATAGAGTTCCCGCCCTACCGGGAGATAGAAACTTTAGCTTCATTTTAACAATGGAGCTCGATGACCGTGAATATTTATAGACCGTGATAGAAATCATTGATATCAATTATTACTGGATGGCTCACTCAAGGCGAGTTTGCATGAAAAAGATTCTGCCTGAAATTGGCCATTGTTATCTGACACAACAAAGAATTTGCCATTGTTATCCGACACAACTAGCCGATGACCTTTGAGGACGCGATTGCAATGAGATTCAGTGAAATTCTAAAAAAAAATGCATAATTTACTCCACGTAGCATATTTTATCTTATTTTTCAATTAAAATTATATAAAGAAAAGTTTCCAAAGTTTGTAAAATTAGCATACATAGCCTATCGTTGGTATTGGACAGGCATGACACAACTACTCGATAATCTTAGAGGACTTGGTATTTTTTGCCAGAAACATTCGCTATTAAGTCAGCTATCCAGTAGTATTAGATATCAATGGTAGAAGTACGATTAACAATGGTCGAAATATGGTGATGTAACAATGTATGACGTTTCGGTTGTTTGGCCTTCTTTCTAGGAGGTGTTGATTTAGCTGCCTACAAAATGGCGGATCTAATGGTGAACAGCATGCGTTTACCGTTGTCGAGATCTAATACTAACAATGATAAAGGTTATCGTTGACAATGATAAACGCATGCCGTTCACCATTAGGCCTACATCCGCCACTTTGTGGGCAACTAAATCCGCGAATACAAAAAATTATTCTTTAAATTTTTTCCCCTATCAAATGGTATTCTCTAATGACAATGCGTTTTAATTAAATCCTATTAAGGCACAGAAAAGTTTTGAGTTATTTAAAGGACTTTAAATTGCGATAGAAACCAAGGAAAATTAAAAAAAAATTGTATGCGTATGTTACAAGGAGAATTCGCCAATTTTAATAGGAAAAAAATCTTTCCTACAAGGTTATCGTTTTTTGTAAAATATATTAATTTTTCTTTTTAAAATAATTAAATAAGGAAAGTATTATTTATGCTATAAATGAAAATTCCCATTAATACTGAATCTGCTCGTTTAAAGGTCTAGACTTCCAAGAAGCCTTAGATTCCTAAATCATATTTTTCTCGGACTTGGTCATTAATTGATAATGAATTCCAAGCTTATTATTCCTTAGATTCTCCTAGAAACCTAGATTTTTTTAAAATTTGATCTCTTTCAGTGTAAGTTCGAATATGGCTTAGGAGGAGGTTCGATTTCGGCGGAGGTTACGTCATAGAGAATGTCATGTCATCTGCAGCTTCCATCCTCTCTGCACGCTATTCAGCTACTGTCTATTGTAGTCGAGCGTCTACTTCCCGGGGCTCGTTTTAATAAATCAAATGCACAAAAAAATTCCAGTGGGAAATATAACTGGTGACTCGACAGGGAAGTCTGAGAAATGGAATTGCTCGTATCCCCATTCTCCTGTTGAACATATGTCAAATGAGGAACCGTCGATCTCGAAATGTGATTCGAAACTTTATTACTTGGCGTCTTTTCTGCTGAACATTACACACGTATATTTTCTGATAAAGTGCATTCGAGAATGTGTTTCTAAGTTTTGATTTAACTATTTTTTAAACACTATCGAAGTGAAGTTTAATAATCTAGCAGACTTTGGAATATTCACGGCAACGTTTTGTTTGTTTGTTTTTTGTGATATTTGAGAATAAAACGTCTATTTTTGGAATTATATACTCGTATTTATATATTTACTTTTTATATTTACATTAAATTATCATAAATTTTCTAGGTTTATTGTATTTTTTTTATTTATTATTTCTAGCAGGGAAAGGCTGAGGTAGTAGTTTAGGCACCTGCCTACTGGAGGATCAGCGCACCATCTGTTTAATCCATCTGTTGTGTTTCAATAGTAACATTATTTTTGGTGAATGTTGAACCTTTTTAATGCTCTTCAGCTTCACGTGTTTTGTGCCAAGATTATGAACTGTTATACCTATTTATTAAGTACCGAAAGGTACTTTATGCTATCAGTGTAGGGAAACGTGTCTGTCTGTCTGTCCGTCCGTAACTCTAACTCCTCCAAGGCTATGAAAGATTTCAAAATCTGTTTTCGTCAGTTGATTAATATGGTTCATGCACGAAACAGTCTCAAATATTATCTAAATCGGTTCATTGGCACGTGCACAAATGGTACCTCTATTTTCCCACCTAGCAATTTTCAATGGAAAGATATAATAAACAATACATCAAAAAATCGTAACGACGACCTACAAATGGTTATTAATTACTGTTTCGTCAATTGATAAATATGGTTCCGCGAATGAACTGTTATGAAGATTGCCATAATGGATAAAATGACACGTGCTATAATGGTACCCTTATGGCACCCTCAAAAATTTTCAATGATATGTCATGTAATATATCAAACTACTTGGAATGACGTATCATGAATGAATATAACGTAAAATTAATGATAGTTGAAATTGGTTCAAAGGCACCTGGTTTCGTGGAACCATTTTGGTTCATTGGAACTTTCAATGCTAAGATATGACATGTAATACAGGGTATTTCTAAATTACCTCCCGTATTATACATGTTTATTAATCAAAGACTATTACAGATTTAAACGTGATTTTTTTATTCACAAAGAAAAACTCAAAAAGTTTCTTAGCCAGCCTTAATAAATTTCAATGTGCCCCCCATTTAAGGCGTGAAGGACGTCAAAGCGAAACTCGATTTCCTGCCATGTTCTGATTAGCATTTGGAGGGGGGTGGATTTCAGCGATTGTTTCAATTATTCTATTCTTGAGGGTTTCAATGTAATCAACGTTGGTCTTGTACACTCTGTCTTTCACATATCCCCAGAAGAAAAAAATCCGGAGGGTTCGGATCGGGTGAGCGAGGGGGCCAAGGGATTGGCCCATCCCTTCCAATCGATCGTCCTGAAAGTTCCTATCAAGGCACTGCCTATCTTGCAGGCCCCAGTGAGGAGGTCTCCATCTTGTTAGTAGATTATGTTGGGCTGCAGTTCTTCCACCTGTGGAATCAGGTAGTTCTCCAGCATATCTACGTAGGTTGCAGCGGTAATGGTGTCTTCAGCGAAAAAGAAAGGTCCGATTACTCGATCATGCATTAAACCGCACCAAAATGCTAGCCCGAACATAGGACGAAATCGAGTTTCGCTTTGACGTTCTTCACGCCATAAATGGGGGGCACATTGAAATTTGTTAAGGCATACTAAGAAATTTTTTGAGTTTTTTTTTTGTGAATAAAAAAAATCACGTGAAAATCTTTAATAGTTTTTGAGTAATAAACATGTATAATATGGGAGATAATATATCAAAAACTTGGAACGATGTGTAATGAATGAATATAACGTAAAATTAATGATAATCCAAACTGGTTCAAAGATACGTGTTTTAAAGGTATTATTATGGTCCATTGAAAACTTTCAATGTTAAAATAGGGTAAGCGATATATCAAGCAATTTGGAATGACGTCTCTTGAATGAATATAACGTAAAATTAATGATAGTCGAAATTGGTTCAAAAGCACCTGGTTTAGTGGAACCATAATGGCTCATTGAAACTTCCAATGCTAAAATATGGCATGTAATATATCAAACAACTTGGAATGATGTGTCATGAATGAATATAACGTAAAATTAATGATAACCCAAAGTGGTTCAAAGGTACGTGGTTTAATGGTATCATTATGGTCCATTAGAAACTTTCATCGTTAACCAAGGGCAGTTGAAAAATGTGGTTCCGCGAATTCTTTAGTTGAGCCTTTTGGTACTTGGTTATGTCATTCCTTTATGGTTTATTAAGTACCGAAAGGTGCTTTATGCTCTCAGTGTGAGGAAACGTGTCTGTCTGTCTGTCCGTAACTTTAACTTCTCCAAGGCTATGAAAGATTTTCAAAATCTGTTTTCGTCAGTCGATGAATATGCTTCATGGCACGAACCAATCACATATATTATCTAAATCGGATCAATGGCACGTGCAAAAATGGTACCATCATGACCCCACCTAGCAATTTTCAATAGTAAGTGATATTAAGTAATATATCAAACAAATCGTAACGACGGAATATAAGCGGTTATTAATTACTATTTTCGCCAATTGATAAATATGGTTCCGCGAATGAACCATTTTGAAAATGGTTGCAATCGATAAAATGGCACGTGCTCTATTGGTACCCTTATGACATCCTCAAAACTTTTCAGTGAAAGAGTAGCAAGTAATATATCAAACAGCTCGAGATGAAAAAAGAAGGGGGAATAAAACGTTATTATGCACGTTTTCTCACCCTTACTTGCTCAATCGTCTTCATGTTCAGAGATCCTTCTGGCCACCCCTTATAAAACACTCTAAAGTTTTCAATGATAAAATATAGCAAATAGTATAGCAAACAACTCGAAATGATAAAAGAAGAGCGAATAATACGTTATTTTATGTACGTTTTCTACCCTGCATTCTCAATCGCGTTCATATTCGTAAATCGTGCTGGTCACCCCTTATGATAGCCTCTAAAATTTTCGCTGCTAAGAAATAGTGAGTAAAATATCAAACGACTCGTAACGACCTGTTATGAACGAATATATAAGAGTAATTACAAAGTTTTATGATGGTTGAATTTGATTATGTGGTACATGTTCTAATGATACTGCTATTATACCACTGGAAATTTTCATTTTAAGATATGGCATGTTATATATCAAACGACTCGGAACGACCTGTTATGAACGAATATAAAAGAATAATTACAAAGTTCGAGAATATTCGATATATATTCAGGGGTATCCGTGCTAATGATACCACAATTGTACAACTGGAAATTTTCACTGCTAAGATATGGCATGTAATATATGAAACGTCTCGGAACGACCTTTATGAACGAAAATATAAAGTTCAAAGATGGTTGAATTTGATTCAGTGGCACATGTTCAAATGATACAATTAATGTACCATTGAAAATTTTTAATGTTAAAATAAGCCATGTAATATATCAAATTATAATGACATGCTAGTAACGAATATATAAGCGTAATTACAAAGTTCGAAGATGGTCGATAATTCAGGGGTACCTGTGCTAATGATACCCCTATTGTAAAACTGGAAATTTACAATGCGAAGATAGGGCATGTAACATATCAAACAAGAAGTAAGAACATGCCATGAATGAACATATAAGAGTAGTTATAAAATTTATAGATTATAAAATTTGAATCAATGGAACCTGTTTTAAGGTTTTCAAAAGCAATTCAAAAATTTTGGAATTATGTTTCATTATGTTGAATTAATGTGCTGGCGCTTCGTTTAGCCTTTCGATACTTGGTTATGTCATTCCTTAATGGTTTATTATAATAGTTACGTATTAATGTATGTTTGAAGTGTTAACATTCATAGTTATCGAAAAATATAAATTCAAAAAAATACATGAGATGATTCTAACCCGGGTCTCCAAGCTATTCCTAAAGCGATTCCCCATATTTTTACATTTACTTATTCTCATCTTCTTGAAATTCTGTTGTAGGATCCAACGTTTACACTACAGAGTCTTTCAAAAGAAAAATAAACGTTTATTTATTTTTATATAAGATGCCTATGATATACTTGAACACCTGATATTTCATTAAGAATTTTTGAATTTGCTATTTATGATTGTTTTTAAAGGAAATAAATGCTCTCTTTTATTCAATATTTATTTTCCTTTTTTAATACCCACTTCGTGAAATGAAATTAGGGGGCCCGGTTTTGGAGTGCTTTTTTTAGAAATGGTAACAGAGAAATATTTTGGAAATTTTTTTTTAAAATTTGATTTATTTTATGGTGTATTTAATAGTGCGAATACAATATATATAAAAATTGAAGCAATCATCATGTGAAATAGGGATCAAAATGACTGCCTGCAAAAGTTGTCCATAGTATTTACATCGTAGAAAGAAGGCGTTATGCCTCGTGGAATTCGCGAAATGTTAATCTATTTTGACTGTCCAACAGCGATTTTGAGTGAAATATTACACCGATAGACCGACGGACAAAACTATTCATGTGTGGTTCAAGAAATATAAGGCGACTGTTCCAAGTCCATCAGTTTAGACAATTGGACAGGTGAGTCAAGCATTCACCAGGAGCCCGAAAAAGTCAATAATTCGTGCAAGATCTTGTGTACATGCTCCGATGCCACGTTTTGTATCATGCATTCATTAGCATGTTGTTATGTGTGTGGGAGGAACTGGAATACAGGACTGACATCTGCCATCAGTAGTGTCCACCAGAAACTTGTAGAGATTGCGTATCTTTTGACATCACTATTTTTGCTGTACCTGTCACACTTTTTGCACAATTCATTGATAAAACCCCAGAAGGAATTATGATTAACCCTGTATATTTCGAAGATTATCAAAAATTGATCCAATGGCATGTGTTCTAAAGTCACCATTATGATACAATAAGAAATTTTCAATCCTCACATAAGTAACACATCAAACAACTCGTAACGACGTGTCATGAACGAATATATAAGAGTAATTACTTCGAAGATGGTCGAATTTGATTTAGTGGTACTTATTATAATGAAAATTTTCAATTGATATGTAATATATCAAACAACTCGGAACGGCATATCATGAATTTTTTTTTCATATAGGAGTAACTAGTAAATTCGAAGAGGGTCAAATTTGATTCATTGGTGCTTATTCTAATTACACCATTATAGTGCAATTGGAAATTTTCAGTGCTAAGATAAATATGGCATGTAATATATCAAACAACTCGTAATGGCATACCATGAATGAATATATAGGAGGAATTAGTAAGCTTGAAGATGGTCAAATTTGAATCAGTGTAACCTGAAGTAATGTTTTCAAAAACGAATCAAAGATATTGGAAACATGAAGTTTCAAGTGGTTTATGTGATGGCAACCAGTTTAGCCTTTCGGTACTTGGTTATGTCATTCCTTCATGTCCGTCTGTATGTCTGTCAGTCTTTCCATCCTGTCTGTCCCCTTCGTATTTTTTACATGTTTTACCTAGAATGTTGAAATTCGGAACGTAGCTAAATAGCGAATTAAAATTGGATGTTGATTGGCCCACTGGTGTCAAAGTTACTGGGGATGATCTTTAGAGAAGTCCATCTCTTTATATGGTATACTAATATGTAATGGAGTGGAAATTGGTATGCCGATTTCTCTAGGTAAGATTTACTTTTCTAAGAAGTTTGGGCCAAATTGTCCCAATGGAGTCGGAGTTGTGGGGGTTGCAGCCACATGTAGAAATGTTAACATTTTCAAATAGCACTATATTGTACGAGACATGTTATTATATCGGTAAGGACGAGAAACGAAAGAAGTAACTTAATTTTTGATTTTAAAAAAGAGGAACAAAAACTGCGGCTAAAAGAGGTGCAAAATATATGACATCAGGGCTACCGCTTTATTTCCTATATCCCCTTCGGGGGATTAATTTCTCGTTAATCCATTAATTTATATTTTTACTTTAATTCCACGGGATAATTTCTATAAGTAAAAGATAAGTTTAAAAAAAAACTTGTATAATTAAAATGTTTTCTGAAGTAAACCGTGAGCAGGTATTTCAAAAATTATTTCAAAAATTTTGTCTGCCTCATTTTTGAAATATTTGCAACAAGGTAAGCCATTTTAAGTCATTTTTCCCCCCCGCAGAAATGCCTTCTTACAAGTTAACTAAGATAAAATTACATTCTATTTTATTTATTAAATCATTCAAGCGAAGATATACAACTGAATTCAACCCGAAAGAGTGTTTATTTTCTTTTGTTTGCCTTATATATCTCGTCGATCAGTTTGATAGACCATCTTCTGTTGAGGTTTAGAAATCCTGTCACTGAAACCAATGAAAGAGAAAAGAAAAGAGGGAAAAGTGAAAAATAGAAATGAAAAAAATAAGAGGTGATGGAAGTGTTGATAGCGAACGAGGGCGTTTTCACCAATTTCTTTCCACGCAAGAGCGAATTTATCGCCGCACCGGCGGTGGTGGTGGTGACGGTTGCGGCCGATTGACGACCGTGAAATGGTGGGTTATTCGACAGGATGGAAGGGAGAGGGGGAAAAAAATCCAAGAACAACAAAGCCTTGTGAGGAGGGGAAAACAAAAACAAAACAGAAAAGCATCCTGAAGAAGGAAATAAAAACAAGAGGAACGGAGAGAATTGTTTACATAAAACGAGGAAGGGATTACTATGCTTGCCTTAACACATTTATAATTTTAGTGGTCATTAAATTTCTTTGGTTCTTTCTTTAGAGAGATTATTATTTAACAACTTATTTGAAGTAATGTATTAATAGATTTTAAACTTAGGTATATTTTCTCATCAAAAGTATGTGTGTTTTTTTTAGAAATTGCTCTAAGTTCAATGCGCTTTCTAACATTTTAAAGCATAGAATTTGAAAAAAATCCATTAGGTTACTTTTCATTTCCTGGTAAAAAGATAATACTTACACCGAATTAATTATTATTTTGTATTTTCTTATTTATTTACTAAACCACATAAAACGAATAATTTAATACAACACACTCATACCGCGCTATATAGAAAACGCTTTATAAGAAACTCAGAATTAGTACATACAAGTCAGGTTACTTCGTACCGTTTTATAAGAAACTTAATATTAGTGAAGAAAAATCAAATTAATTCGTGCAAACCGCGTTATGACACACTTAGATTAATTCGTAGCGTGTTATATGACCGCCCATAACATCGTCGAACTGTTTGTACAATCTGTTGTAATGTTACATGGTTTCGAATTTACAGGAGAATTCCTTGCTAACTAAAATCGAAAAAGATTGCGATCTACGTGCATGAATAAAACAGGGGATTTCTCCTTCATTTTGACTATAGAAAAATTTATGCTATAAAGAAACTGCTTACAATTAATCTAATTAAGCTGTATTTGGGTTATATGGAACTGGCAAAGGAATCCCAGGTTTGCCAAGGCAATCGCGAATTGCGTTAACATTTAGTCGTTCCTCTATAAAAAAGATCTACACAGATAGTTTTGGGATACCCTGTTTAATCGGTGTTTATTAGTGGTTAGGATAATTTAGAGCATATTCAACCACATACGCTCCAGTCTGATCCAAAATGTCAAGCTTTTCGAGACTTACGTACCTTTTCCTGGCCCATCAGCGAACGTTTCACAGTTAATATTAATAATGGTTAATTTAACAATTAACAATGGCTAATAAGAATTAATCTGTCTAGATTTCTGTTTCACAATATAGATGGCGGATCAGGAAAATAAAAGAAGCTACTAAACTGTATTACCATGTGGCAATCATGCAGTCTGATGGTGGCAGCAATATAGTGGGAAGAACATTTTCAGAATCTGTATGAACCCCCCGCATAACAGAAGAACCATCCTTCAAAATCACAGCAAACCTCAATATTCTTCCTCGCCTTACATGGCTACCATTATTACTGTGGAAATGGCACCCATCGACAAGACAACAATTATGCCACAAGATTGGAAAGCCACAAAATAGTTCTCGGAATGTGACACCAAAATACCATTGCTATAGGAATATGCAGTCACTAAATCTTAATTTTTTATGGGCAGAATAATTGCGGGATAAGCTGTAATAAAAATACAGAATATAAATAGTACTTTTCATTTTAATCGTGCATTTTTATTTATAACAATAAGTATTTGTATGTAATACTGTATTAAATATTTTGTGTAATAGTTTAGAAAGCCTGTTTTTAAAATAAACAGGTTGAGTTAGTACATCGACAGCTCAAGCGTATCATGCATACTTTTGTAAATATTAATTTTACTCCAATTTTTTTAAATAGTATGACTGGATATACGCATCATGAAGAAATCTGTACTCAGTGCAAGTTCATTTTATTTTATATTAGTTATCAAGTGTTTGTGTTTCCAGGAATTTGTAATTCTTATTGCAAATAAATCATCGATATGAATCCATATGGAATGATTCACATTTCAACAAATTCAAAAGATAGTTCTTTATAAATTAATAATCTTAGAAATATAAATGTATGTCATTAATAGGACTAACAGATATTAAAATTCAGGAAAAAATTTGTTTGTTACATGCTATTAATAAATTTTTATTTTCAGATCCTTATTCTCCATATCCATTCAGAGGCAAATGAAAAGTTTAAATTTGTTGTATAGTGTTATCAGTTTATTAAATGGTGTATTTGATATTATTTGTCAATTATTTGTCATTCCAATTAATTACTGGCCCAGTTGAAATAATGCATTATTTAAAACCTACAAATAATCGAAAACGAAAAACTTAGATAATTTTGAGAAAACTTTGACTTTCTAATTTAGGAATTTGCTAACAACTGCATTGGTTTGTTTACCTTTAGCGATTCTTTTAACAGCGTGGAAAGTTCACAGGTTTGGGACTGAGGGAATATTCGTGCTGTGTAAAGTTCATTATGGGAGGTATCTGGGGGACCGGTCATAAAGGACTAACTGCGTTATTTTGGCGACACCAACTTCTTTTTTTTGTTTCACCTCCTTGAAAATTTTCTTAGATTCCCTGGGTGATTTTGCAACCGCCAGACAATCACGATAATTATATATCCACCGGGGACGCATGAAGAAAGAAGAGGAGGGAATGAAATTCACTTTGTCATTGACTTTCTCTGTAAGGCGATATGTAGGTCCAATCAAAAAGCTCACTATTAATTTCTGAATTATTTTCCATTCTTTTCGCTTCCTTGTGCGCTTCCTTTCAACCGTGAAAATTTATGTACCGCCATATGGTAATTGGTCCCGAGCAAATTGACTGTGGACGATGCCAAGTCAAGCCTAGATCCATTTTCAAAATGAAAGGTTTGCACATTGTGGGAAGCTCCCAGGAAATTATAATAAATTAAATCATTCCATGATTTTTTTCATCTCTCAATAATTTTATCTTAAGAAAGCAAATTTCTTTTTTTTTGTTCTTAAATTGTCCGATAAATGTAGGTTTTGTGTTATTCTGAATGTCAAAACTCTTTTTAATTTAATAGTTATTCTCGAATGATACAACTTGATCTGCCAGTTTGGAAACTTTTCAATAGCGATTGCGAAATCATAACCAGAAGACACACCTGCTTTTTGTCGAACTTTTCCAAAACTATATAACAAAAAACATAACTTTTTTCTCTTTGCCATCTCCTTTTTTCGGATTTGACACCCACTCTGGTTTTGTCTTGCACTAAATGCACTTTCAAACAGACTGAACAGCACAATTACGGCTACACGATTAAACACAATAAAAGCTGCCACTACACGCTTTCACACTTATTACTTTGTCTTAATAGATTTTTACTCTGAAAATCTACGCCTCCACACAAACGTAATTGCGCCAATTATTTGCATTACACAAACTTTTTCAAAAGACATACACATGCAATTTGGGTTGGACAAATGCAAAACCATTCACATTGAAAATGGAGTACTCAGGGAAGGGGGCTTCACATTAGATGAACCAGATCACATTGCTGCTATGGAAAATGACGAATTTTACAAATATCTAGGATTTAAGCAAGCCAAGCTTCTGGAGCACAAATACATAAAGAATAAACTCACTAAACAGTATCTTCATAGGCTAGAGACAATACTTAAAACGCATTTAAATTTCAGAAATTTAATCAAAGCCATCAATACTTATGCCAGGCCAATACTCTCCTACTCCTTTGGAGTCATACAGTGGACACACACAGATCTCGAGGGACTTGAAAGGAAACAACGTAAACTGCTTACAAAGCACAGAAAGCACCATCTACACGTAGCTATTGAAAGACTCACCCTGCCTCGTTAAGAGGGAGGCAGAGGTCTTATTGGCATAATAGATCTACATCAAAAACAGACTCAGTCACTCTAAACAATACGCATCACCATTACACAAAACAGATGATACAAAATACACACCTTTGAATCTGAACAGCGTGCAGAACACCCATAACGTTCCTACAACATGCACTAAACTTCGACCATGGCTCGGAAAGCAACTCCACGGTAGACATCCTTCTGACCTCAACCAGCCGCACGTCGACAAAAAAGCGTCAAACTTTTGGTTGAGTGAAGGGAGTCTCTTTGGGGAAACTGAAGGAACCATGATTGCCATACAAGACCAGGTTATTAACACTAAAAGCTACAGAAAACATATCAAAGATTCGACTGATGGGTCTTGCAGGAAATGCCATATCGCAGAGGAAACCATCCAACACGTCATATCCAGTTGCAAAATACTCACGCAGACAGATTATTTACACAGACATAACCAGGTAGCCAAAATCATACATCAACATCTAGCTAAGATACACAAGCTAAGGGACATTCACATTCCCTACAATAAATATATCCCAGACACTGTCTTAGAGAACACCACACATAAACTATATTTTGACAGAGCTATAATCACTGACAAAACTATCTCTCATAACAGACCAGACATTACACTATAGTAGATAAGCAAAACAAAGTGACTTACATAATTGATATATCCATCCCCAACACACACAATTTACAAAAGACATACACTGACAAAATCACTAAAAGTAAAAAGTATATTCAACAAGGACCGAGAAGCCATACTGAACAAAAACTAAGCAAAAACTGTGGAATGAAACAGCCCAAAAGGGGGAATCTCTAATCCACAAGGTGTAACAGTGTTCTATTCCACAGTGTTTGCTTAATATTTGTTCAGTATGATTTTTCGGCCCAAGTTGATTTTAATTTTTAAATTTACAGGTAAGAATACTTGGAGCAGATATCTACTCCTTGTAGATTAGAGCTTCCTCTTTTTGGTTGTGCGATTCCATAATTTTTGCTTAATTTTTATTGAATATGAAAATTGTTTGTAAACATCTAAATTCCCTAAAGGTCTTACTCGGCAACCCGAATGACAAAAACTATCCCTATCCGATGCTACAGTTAGGAACATTCGAATTTCTACGTAGAAAGTGTAATAAACTTTATCAAAGGCAATGGAAAAAGAATGCATAAACCAGACTAAAAAAACTTACGGCCAAACAAAATCTGGAACCTCGGAAAAGTCGATCGTGACCAAACACGTTTTGGAAACGGGCCACAACGTGGCACCCGCTGATTACCATCTCAGTCGAAACGTAGCCACCGATAAGAAAGGGCTGCCCAATTCGCACTGAGGCAGGGCTTGGCGTTTGGCAATAAATGACAACTAGAACTTCTCGGGCTTGCAGCGAAACTGGTCTCAGTTAAAAGAATTAAAGTGTTGCTCAAGCTGGAGCCTCAACGAAAAATTAAGAACTAATTTCTAAGAGCTTATTTCACTATAAAATTTTAATTTCCTTGTCAAATTTGATAATTCCTAAAAATTGGTAATTGTTTAATTATAAAGTTCATTGCAAATGAATTGAAAAGGCTGCTCTCGCTTTAGTTTCCCTTCTCTAAAGCACCTATTTAAAACCTGATCTTCTCGGGCACACAGCGCCAGGCTCCTCGATTTAATGCCAGGCGCCTTTCTTATCGGTGGCTATGATCGAGATACATACTGTCCGCTTCCCACGAAAATGCCCCTGCGTTGTTGAAAGTGCTCACTGCGCACGCTGCAGTCGTGGATGCGTCCACAGCACTGATAGGGAACACAAATACGAAAATGCATGGAGGGTAGGCAGGAAAAGCAGCATCTGGAGCCTGCTGTTAACTTGCACGTGGTTAAGGTTTCCCTCCTATCAGCGACTAGGCTATGTGGTTTAGCCCACATCTGTTCAAGAGATGTCAATATATGCTCGAATAGTTGCCCTGTCAGGTCACTCCACAAACTTTTAATACCTTAAATGTCACTGGAGGTCGTGGCACACGTATTGATTTGCATGCATTTGCACAATCAGGACCATTTCACAAATGGGAAATGGGAAATGCTTACTACATGAACCCTCACAAATGGGATCGTTGATGCAGTTAAGAGCCCGTGAGTACTGAGGTCTGTAGGCTCCAATATGAGCTGTACCACATTGCCTGGTCGCTCGCGGGATAAAAATGCTTCTTTATACATGTTCTCTCACGTGTATGAATATTTACCATTTATTTCTGGACACCCTGTATATAGTATTTACTTGGCCTGGTGGGCTTTCACTGAACACAATTGTGAGGTTAAGCTACATCAGGCACGGCTAGTCACTGGATGGGCGACCATCAGTGATAGACCATCTTCACCCCCCCCCCCCCAGCTCCTGCGACCATCATACAGTAGTCGTGAATTCAGGTCCATCCAGGGACCCAACTCGTCGGCCTCAGGCCATACAGGCCCAGGATGGACATACTGGATCCCGATTCATAAATTAAAAATTAAAATTAAAAAAATTAAACTTTACGAATAACCCTCGTAGATTTAAAAAAAAATCTGTTCATTACTCTTAAAGTTCTATGTTGTGAAAAAAGAAGCCGTACAATTTAAATGTCCAGTTTCCATTGTTATGCTTTGTTTATTGTAACAGTATCCAACAATTTACACGCACATACTTACGTTGGACGGGGTATAGTCGTAAGTTTCTCGAGGTGAGTGAGCGCGTGAATTGAGGGCATTGTTCAAACGTCAAATGCCATAATAACGGTTGTCTAGTCGCCATTCTAATCCCGGCTTAGTTATGGACAAGGAATCTAAATTTTAAAGAAACTTCTGTACTTCAAGTACATTTTATTTACTTAAAAATGCTAAATTTAAAAAATACATTGTACGTTCTTCACTGAAATGAAGGACATCAGGCTGCTGCTCACGCGTCTTAAGTAAGACTTCATTTATTTAAGTATTCTATCATTGTTTAGAATATGGCGAATTTTGATGGTAATAAGATAACGCTCCCGTTCATTTTCTTAGTTTTAAAAAGCGTTTTCACAGTAAAGTGAAAGGTTGGAAAATGAAGTTATATTTCAAATTTAGTAATTAATTTAAGATGAAAATTGAAAGAAAGATGTATACCGCTACCTGGATTCGCATCATGTTTTGTGGAGGCGAGGAGCTGGTTCGAGTGCAGATCGCGGAATTTATCCTTTCATTTGTCATCATAATTTAAGTATTTTCATATTTATATTTCTAAATGAATAAAAGCTGCTACGGAATTCGTTATTCTTTATTTTAATTTCTTTAAAACATTATTAGTCTTAATTAGTAAATGAAACTTGAACCTCCTGGGACGCTGCATTCAGAAGTAATACATGTTGGTTTTAATTCGTAATTTTTGATTTAATTAGGTTAATAAATGGGTTATTAAAATAATTGGATTAATATTAGTTTTTGTTTTTGGTTTTTGTTTTTTTATAGTGTACTTCCAATAAAAACCTCTTGAAAATATAATAAAATGAATATGACCCACGTACAATTTTTGGTAGAACTAAAACAAATTTGTTTATTAAATTCATTTAAATTGATAAAATAATTACATGAAAAAATAATTCAAAATAATTATAATAGACATACGGGTCTCAGGAAGCTATAGTTTACTGTATAAACCTAAAAAGTCTCTTAAAACTCAGAGTTTGTAAATTTTTTCAGCGTATTTGTGCTGAAGACTAATCCATTGGGAAATTTATACTTTTATCTTGTTTTACCTTGTACTTGGGGTAAACGAATAATTTTTTGGCTTCAGATTTATAGGATAAATTCTTTTTACCTTAAATTTTCGATTTTGGATTACTTTGGCCTAGTGGTACGATTTTAGGGTTTCTCATGGCGGACTTTAAATATGAAGTAGAATACGAACGCCAGAGGGGCAGTCAAAAAATTCCCGGCATTTCTCAATAGAGGGCAAACGAGCCATACGATTGCATAGTATTAGAGGGGAGAACAGCATCCCTGCTCGCAGGCGCAATAAAGCTTGACAATTTTCAGTGTGCCGTTTCGTTACTATTTCGTTTGAAGTAAACGTGAGTGATGGTCGTTCGTCGCAATGTCACAATTCGAACAGCGTACAAACAACATTTAAAATGAGCTGTTCTGGGCCATTTCTACGTGCAAGTTTTGCGGAGATTGCACGATGAGATTCGGAGGAAGCAGCGCGACAAATGGCAGGGACAGTGGTTTCTGCATCACGATAACGCACCGAAAAACACATCGCTCGTTTTTACCTAACCAAACAATAACATTCCAGCCATCCTTCAGCCACTTGCTCCTAGTGACTTTTGGCTCTTCCTGACTCTGAAAATGGGTCTCAAGGGGTGACACATCAAGTCGAATGCGACGGCCAAGCTCCGGAAGATTCCACAAGAAGCCTTCCACCGACCCTTTCAAGAATGGCAGATTCGATGGACCAAATAGGTTTGCTCGCAAGGGTTCTTCTTGAAGATAAGGTAATAGTTGCCGCATGCCCTACCATGCTATACCGTCATTCCGTAAACTTTTTGACTATCCCTGGTATCCTTTTCAAGTTTAATTATATATCGTTAAATTTTTATTGTAACAACATTCAACAACTGACACGCCTATACTTAAGTGATTGACCTTGAGTGACTCTTACTCGCCCATTATCTCAAAATCTTTCAAGGGGAAGGGTGTGATTAAAAATTTTTTTAGACTAATGTGGTGTTGCTCTACAGGGTAGCAATCGGAAACTTTTCTCTATCTTTAATAGTTTTCGAGTTGATAACCTTAAATTTGGGGGTCAAGGTCAAATTTTAGTGCGGCAATGAATTCCCCACTCCCTATTACCTATAAACCACACATCAGATCTCGCCTACCTGACAGCTTTGAGATATCTGCCATGTTACAGACTTTTTGGACACCCTGTATAGTGAGGTTATTTTTTAATTAGTAGGATTAATTTGCTATTAACAACTTTTTAAAGTCTTTGAACATAACTACAGTTAAGTAATGATGAAAAAAAACTATTTTCCACATATATTTATTTCAGATGTCAATTTCAGTTACATTGTGACTATATTTCAGCAGATTAATTTTCATGTACATTCAGAAATAAATTTATAAATAAATGTTGACAAGAAGTTTTCATCTTTAACTTGAAGAGTATCCACAGTAATTTAAAACAATATTCAGATAAGCTTTAATTCTTAGGTTTAATTTTAAACCCAGGTCTAAATTGTAAATACTGGAAAATTATTATTCTTACCCAGAAGAAGTTCGCAAATTATGCTGAAAATAAATGCAATCAGATGGAAAACATGGTTTCATGTTAAGCCAGTAAATGTATAGTATAAGAATATCATATTCTTTAAAGCCTTGTGCAACTACCATTCTATAACAAGACTGGGCAAAACATGGATTCTTTGGCCCAAATTTCGTGTGATATAGTCTGATTCGCCCTTTCATATCAATAGGAACTCCTTCTGAATAAAATAAAAGCGTCTTGTCCATATTTAATTCCTGGTCTGGATGTACTTTTCGGCCACCTCTTGGCCATCAGTCAGCAAATTTCTGATGGTCAAGAGATGCCGAAATGTGCATCCAGACAAGGAATTATATGTATGTGGACAAGAAGTTTTTTCCCCTTTATTCTATTATTATGCACAGTTGGTAATCTTATTATCCTTCTGGATAGGCAATGTATTGGGTTGTTTCATGATTGGCCGATTCTGACAAAAATAAACACAAACAGTAACAGAAAAAGGAATCTATTATGGGACCCAAACGATTCCTGGCCGATGGTTGTTTGTTGCTTAAATTACGGTGATATTCGTCCAATCGTTGGCACTGCACTTCAGTTGATTGTTTGGGCCCGATGCAGAAAGTTAGCATTAGCCTGACGTCTTTGAAAAACGGACGACCGCCTTCTGGCTTATGGTCGATGTCAACATCGCCGACACACTTCTTTCATTTGTCGTGCCGACATCATACGATTTATTGACATTATGCAACTGATTTGGACACATTTATGTCCAAATTTGACTTAGTGCAAAATTACTAACTTGTATCGCCTTATTTATTAGGTCAAATTTTGATAAGATTAAAATTAATTATTTAACACATCGACTGACCCCATTCACTTTGCGTAATAGTAACATTAGAACTTTAATGGTTGCTACTGCGGTGCGTGCCTTGTAACCGATTCTGCAAATTAGCCTTGGCGGAATCGTCCAATAATTATGAAACAACCGAAAATAATAAGTTGTACTATTAGAAGATCAAAAATTGCACGATTCTATTTTAAATATTTTTTGATATTTTCTTGAAAAGGAACACCGTGAAGAGTTGCTAAACGTGTCACCTATGTTGGATATCTACATGCGAGAGAAATGTCTTCCGACATTGACGACTACACTTCTGAATACACGTCGTCTAACGCAGATGATGACCGCGAGACGTGTTCGTTCCAGGTGCGCTCCAAAAGCTGTTCATCATTGACGCTATCATTGGGCTCTAGTCGTCCAAGCGAAAGGAGAAACGTGGTCGTGAAGAGAGATCGACACAAAGGTCTAATTGATATAGGCTATGAAAATTTGACCGACGATGAAGAGAAAGAGCTCGCTAACCTGCGCTACGTTGAAACGTCGCTCGTAAAACGGCCACAGAAGAAATCCGAAGGCTTTGAAAGCAGCTGCATTGATCTTTACGACAGCACAACCCCGAGAACCCAAAAGAGCGACCTCACGCCTTATCCTCTCCCGCCGCATCCGCGGGATAACTATTACCCTTTCTACAAGCAAGTGATCCCCGTGGATGATATGGAGTCTTTCCGACCTGCAAGACGAATGTACATGACTGATAGAGTAGTTTGTCCTATCTCTGGGAGAATTCTGTTTAATGCCAGATAGGAAATAAGTTATATAGACTATTTTCATACTTGATAGAAATTGCATTCTCTGCGATATAGAGAAAATATGATATTAATCCCTTAAGAAGTATTTCTTGGCAATGAAGTTTAAAATTGCAGTAGTCTGTAAATTTTTGTTTTAGAATTTTCTCACAAAGGTTTTAAGTTTATTTCTTAATGTTTGCCAATTTAAGTGCGTGGTTTTGTACAACCGAATAAATTGTACTTTTTTCAGCACCTTGAATATTGAGTAATAAAGGGTGTTATAATAATAATAATAATAATAATAATAATAATAATAATAATAATAATAATAAGAGCTGCAATAGCACATATTTAAACTTATAACCATTATATACACAAAGAATGAAATTGTGAATTCCAGCGGCTGTTAGAGAGAATTCTTTTATTTTTTGCATTTATATTTTGTATAGCAACTAAGGAGCGTTGAGGCGGAATCTTTACTTGTGAAATAAGATGCCGTGCTTAAATTTTTTAAAATATTATTGCAAACGTTTACTGTATTCAAGAATCATAGGAATTATCTTTCGACCTGTTACAACATTTTGGTTTCTTTTGTAAACTTGTGTAAACCATCCATTTTTGGTCCTCTTATTCTGCAGCATTAAACTGTCACTTGATTTGGCTAAAATATTAAATTGATTATATGAATATAAGATTCTTTTTTTATATCAACATATGAAACCTCCATAATAATGAATTCAATTTGGGAAATAGCCTTGGCCGTTCGTCTCACAGGAATGGTAAGTTGAGTCCAATATTCTACTTCGCTCAAAATTCGAGATTTACCCAGTGCAACTTTCATGGCACAGGCAAATTTTAATCACTAGGAAAACTGAACTGACGTATGAAGTAATAAAAGAAAAATTCCGAGACCTGGGTTTGATGTAAAGAATACGACTTAACGTGTCGTTGCTCTAACCAACCGAACTATCGCTGATAGCTAGGCTTCTAACTACACTACTGGAAAATGAAACAAATAAGGATATGCCGGACGTCATGAAATTTACATAGCTAATGTGATAAAGTACTCGTAGGCGTGATATTAATGGCAATCTGGTGTGGGGAGCGATCAACTGTCACTCCTTGCACGACTATGGATAAGTTATACAACATACAAGTAATATCATTTATAAAGTCTGTTCATGATAGCGTTTCAAACACAATTAATGCATGCCCACAGGCAATACTTCAGGCCTGCACTTACACCGGATTGTCTGCGTTGAGCAGATGCGGGATTTTATCGGATGACTTAGTTGTCTCCACTGCCAGCAAAGACTATAACCGATTTACGCGTTCAGCTTGAGACTGTTAGAAACTCAATATCCCAAAGTGACATTTATAGGACAGAAGCCATGCCAGAATTGCAGTGTTGCAATTCATGGAGATTATAGGATTGTGAGTTTTGAGTTTACCAGCAAATACAGTTGTTTTACCATACTATATTGATCACTTTCTCCTCTGTATACATTTATGAACTTTTCTTTCTTGGTCTTATTTCGTTTTCCGGTAATCCAGTCACATGATAGGCAGTTGGTAGAGCTGGCGCCGGTCCGCAGATCCATCAAACGTTGAATCGTCTAAAATTGGCACAATTCGGTTCTATTCACTTAAATAAAATTTCCCCTTTGTATTTCCTTCGTGCAGTTCTCCAAATTCCTATTAGGTTATTTTTCTGCCATGTTTGCTTTTATCATTTAAGCACATTTTCATAATGAAAATTCTCAAGTATCTCTCGGTAATGAGTACAGGTTAATTTTAAAAATGTTCCCTGACCGAATACTTAGGAGCAAAACTGATTTATGGCATTTAAAAAAAACTGAATTAAAAAACAGCAGGGCTTGAAACCTTCAGTGTTTTATAGTAAATAATATAATCTTTAAACGAAAGTTGGAGTGGGCGTGTCCAGTTAAATTCAGATTATACTTTCTTTGGACAGGCTATAATTTTATCATTTCTTATATATTAATGTAACAAATAGAGAAATTATTCGCCTCGGATACGTAAATATAAGAACATTACATTTTCTTCAATTTTTGAAAACACTGATATGCGTGCTCATTTTTGATATACTGATATACGGACAGTTTTCATAGGACATAGATATCCCTGAAATATTCAAATAGTTAAGGTTTTCGAGTTCTTAAATCACGAATCCATTAGAACATCTTGCTATTTCAATTGAAGAATCTGTTTGTGATGCATCATCTCAATCACGTTATTCCTAGCTATCACGGGACATCTTCCCAAGATTTCGTAAAATCACGTGTAGCCGGACGAAGGCTGTTGTGAAGGCGAAAGGAGGATCAGCATCATAGTAATTCGATGGTTGTAATATTTTGACTGATCAGTGCAGATTATATAACTTCTATTACGTTAGGCTAGACCACTAATAGGCTTGCTAACTCGCCCGGGTGGCTTTTTCCAGTCGCGCTTATTCCGTTCGTTTGCGCTCCTGGGCAACCCCTGCCCTAGCTTTCTTTCTTTGCCAAACTGTAACAAACACGAACGGAATAAGCGCAACTCACTCACTCTTTTATACAGTTCCGGACCTGGAGTCGAACCAAGAATCTTTCGTTTTTTTTTTTTTTCATCTTCGGGGTCGTCCATAAATTACGTAATGCTTAAGGGAGAAGGTGTTTTGGACAACGTTACGCTGAATGGTGCGAGGGGGAGGGTATCGGGTTTGGCGTTGAGTAACGCTTTTTTAAGATTTATTTGAGACTAAATTTGTGGGATAGTTAAATTTATTTAACAAAGGACCATGTAGCATAGCTATTCATTTTGTTTTCAAAATTTTAAGTTACGGAAATAGCATGACTCGCAAGTCTGAGGAATTGCTTTATAACTTATATTCTAGCTAGGAAATCCTTTATCCGAAATTTTAAAACAAATTTTATTGTTGATGGTCGATTGTCGGTTATAAGATGTTATTAGTGTAAATAAAAATTATACAAGCGAATCAAGACTGGTAAAAATACAGAGTCTGGTGCCCCTAACGTTTTCGGAAGATGTCGGGCAGCTCATTTGCGGTCATGCATTTTGAATGCACCTTCTCTGCTTTTAACTAATTTATTATAATGTATCATTACGATGGATCTCATTTTTATAATTTATTTATTAATTTCTTTCCCCGCACCAATTCCTTAAGTTTGTAAAAATCAGAAAACTGTTACTTATTAAACACAGTTGCACGGTAAAGACATTCAATTACGCATTCGGAATAGTCAATATCGTCGCAGTACTTACGTCAAATGTCACTTGTGACTCGGCGATCTTACAAACGAAACATACATTTTCTGGTACAGTACTATTCGCAGTTATTTTTTCGTGGTTTTTAGTGTTGAGCAAATGTCAAATAGAACTGCAGATGGATAAAAGTGAGAAGCGTTTATCGTTATCAATAACGCAAAAAGTGAAATTATTGCAGAAACTTGTGCGGCCTCTTACTGAAGAATGTGGCGTCGGAACTATCACTCGGATGGGGGAGCTAGCTTTCAATCCGAAACCCGTAAAGTCCCGAAGACCGAATCACAGCTGGACCCAAAGATTTCGGTTGAGGGTTTACACGCTGAATTATAATATGATAATAATGATGATTATAATAGATGACATCCGGAATACTGTGTTTTTCCTCTAACAAGGAGAGGCTACGACGTTGGTGCCGGATTCAGGTGGGACTTGACGTATACGTAGTGGATCCTTGCCTGTGTATTTGTGCAGAGCCGTAGCGCGCACTATTCAACCGTTCGCGAGAATATTGACCTGAAATTTGGACACATGAAGTGGCGCGCCTTATGTACAGGGTGTTGCAGATCACTACAGTGCAGTATAACGGGAAGCCTACCCGCTCGATTGCAGGGGCCGGCACGGTCGATTGGCAGAATGGAGGGAGATGAAAGTGGCCTGCAGCAGCCAGCAGTTTCCACAGTCGGGGAAGGCGGGTGAACGTCAAAACTGTCATGTTTTTGATAAAATTACCCAATTATCATTTGATGTCGAGCCGGCCCCTGCAATCAAGCGGGTAGGCTTCCCGTTATACTGCCCTGTAGTTACCTGCAACATCCTCTACGCTCTGCGCGCACAATTTGACAGCAACAGCGGTAGCGCAACGGTAAATCGTGCGCTCGGCATCCCGTAACTCTTTGTGAGTTTCCCCAAACGTCCTAGCCTCTCCTTGTAAAGCTATAACGGACCTTCTCTATGGAGACTTTGATTAAAATTTTAAAAGGTAACGCAAACATAACAAATAAAAGATGCTATTTTTCACAACGAACATTTTAGATACTTTGAAACTTCTCAAAACAAATAGTCCTTTCGTTAGGCACATATACATGCAGGAATTGCAGATAATTGATAGCTTGGATTCTATTCCCTCCACGATGCCCAGTTCACACCTTCCTCAAGTATTGGTGAATACGGGTAATGCAAGCCTCTTGCTGAAAGCCTGGTATCATTTGATGCTTGGGAAGAACTTTTTCTTTTCAAACCAAAACTCTGAAGACTTTTCTAGTTTTGTATTTTCTCATGCGTCATTAGAAACCATAGTTTAACCCCATGGGATAATGAATATGTTACTTGTTTATATGTAAAAAGTATTATTTCTATCTTGTCAGGTATATACATTATTTTTGGATTAATTGTATGTATTACCTGAATTTAATAAATTAGACGATAGATTTAATGGATAATATTTATAAGAGAAAAGAACGAGACACAGAAACCCTGGAATACAATAGATAATATAATATATAATATTAGAAATGAAAAAATAAATACAATACTAATTAAAAATTAACAAAATAATTAATAAAAACGATTACAATCAAAGTAAGACTAGAAATATAAAAACAAAATAAAAAGCTGACGTTTCGGATAGAGACTATCCTTTATCAAAGCAAAAAAAGGATAAAAAGGATAATTCTCTAAAAGCAATTAGACTATTAGAGATTTATCCTGAAGTTATGAAATGTGTACTAACGGACGGGTTTATATATGGTTTGCATAGGGATTAGTAATACGGTATTGGCTGAAAAGAACAAATGAGATTAATTACAAGACGTATTGGGATAGGACAGGACGAAGGACAAATAGGAAAAAAAGAGATGGCGGCGAGAAAAATGCAATAGGATAACACATAGGAAATTGAAAATGTAAAAAATTATTATAAAAAAAAATATATAAAAGGTTAGGAATGATAGGGTGGCTAGCAAAAAGATTACGTAAAATTCCCTGAATATCGTTAAAAGCATCGAACATTAAAAGCATCGTACATCGAGGTTGACATCGATGTTAAAACCATCGAACATCGAGGCTAACAATATTTAGATTTAAGTAATACTATAACAATTTTTCCTTCCATTTTTCGAATGAAAAATTATTACATGTTTGGAGGTCATCTCCAGCTCATATTTAATTATTTAAATACTATAACACTTTAATAAGTCTAGAACCACCTTGGTCATATTTTTAAATGCATGTATTTAAACTCTACATACGATGGGAGAGGGGGGGGGCCAAATAAACGAGAAATATTTTATTAAAAAACGTGTATTTGAAGAACATTTTTCAAAATTTAATCGCCTTGAAAATTGCATCCATCAGACATTATGTATTTATCCCAACTTTTTACCATTGGTTGAAAAGTTTTTAAACTCTTCCAGGAAATTTTGTTTCGTGGATCTGTTTAGTGCCTCTAGCGAATTTTGTTTCATCTCTTCTACATCCGGAAAACTCCTTTCTTTCAGTTTCTTTTTATTCTTGGAAACGAAAAGAAATCACTGGGGCGAGATCCGGTGAGTACGATGGGTCAGAAACTGTTGTCATTCGGATTTTGGGTTAAAAACTGTCTTATACTCAACGCCGTGTATGCAGGTGTGTTATCTTGGTGAAGGAGTCAATCACCTGATCGTCATAATCACGCCATTTTTTTCGTACTGCTTCGTGCAATCGTTTTAGCACTTCAAGATAGTAATGTTGTCACTGTGGTACCCCGAGGAACAGATTCACGGTGAACTCTCCAGTGATGTCGAAAAAACAAATCAACAGTGTCTTTTATGTTGCCTCTTATTTGCTTTGCTTTCTTCAGTCTTAGTGATGAAGCCGTTTTCCACTGGCTAGATTTGTTGCTTGCTTTTTTGTCGTACCCATAATACCACAGTTTCTCACCCTGTGACAGTAAGACTGGATCATTTCTGACTGTTCTTTCAATTCCTAGCACATACTCTTACGGTTCTATTTTCTGTTGAAGAAAAACATGCGGAACTAATTTCTCTGCGACACGTTTCATCTTCAAATATTCGACAAAATTTGTTGGCATGAGCTCCAGAATATTCCAGTCAGTTGCTCCAGTTCATCGCTTGTTGCATGAAGAACAGACACGATCGCATCACGGATTTTTAGAATGTTCTCTTCCATTCTGGAAGTCGCGGGACGTCTCGGTCGGGGATCATCTTCAATTGACATTCCCACATTTTGAAACGAGAAAACCACTCTACATTCTTGCCTTGCTCAACACTTTCTCCTCGTAAGCCCTCCGAAGCATTTCGACAGTTTCATATGCTGATTTTCCTAACAGAAAAAATAGATATTAACATATTACTCTTTCATGTCGACCATTGAAAAATCATCGAACACGTCCAGCAGGGTTTACGAAAACATTCAAACTGATTGCTCAGATGTTTCGCCAACTGATCTACAACGGTGGCTAATAAAATCGGAACCAGCACCATCACCCAGCAGAAAATACTTTTCGTTATTTTTGGGTCACCTAGTAAGTAACGTTTTAAGAAATTCTTTAAAAGAGCGTAAATCTTAAATAAAAAAAATCGTTATTAATTATTTTAATTTAAAATATCTTATTGGTGATATATGTACAATTGTTGATTATACAGAGTGTTTCAAAATTACACCACCAAACTTGGCAAAACGTTAGACGGGAACAATGTGAACATCTTTTGTTAATGACGTTTTATTCTAAAACGACTGTGCAGTCAGCTACAGTACAAAGATTCCACTGTTTCATCCTGCTTATTCGGAGTCCCATTAGCAAAAAGACAGTATTGCTTAATGTTTTGAATAATATTAATTTACCCACCACAGAATAATGGTTCATTCCTTTAAATCCATACAGTAGTATGCAATTAGACACATGGTTAGTACAGAAAGCAATTGTAAAGTTTAGTTGTCAATTGGAACCATTGCAAGCACAGCATGCAGACGTACTCAAATGAAGAATTGGCTGACATGCATTTCGTGTATGGAGCAGCCAATGGGAATGGGAGAGCTGCAGTTAGGCTGTACCAGCAAAGGTACCCCACCAGACGTGTGCCTCACTATCACACATTCGCGAATCTGCATCGGCGACTTCGTGAAACAGGATCTTTCTCCAGGAACATGGGCAACGCAGGACGACCACGTAACAGGAACGTAGCGCTACAGAACAAGATTCTGCAACAATTTGCTGATAACCCAACAACAAGTGTACGTGCAGTAGCGCACAACCTGGGTGTGAACACACATATGTTTGGAGAGTTGTGCACGAGAATTTGCTGTATCCATTCCAGCGGCAAAAGGTCCAATCATTGAAGATAACTGACTACCCTCTTCGTGAAGCATTTGCAACGTGGTATTTAGCACAAAATCACACGGACCCTACATTCACATCACGCGTATTATTCACAGATGAAGCCATGTTTACACGAGAGGGAATGTTTAATTCACACAATGCACACCTGTGGGCTCATGAGAATCCACAGGCACGTTTTCTCCGTGCATATCAACAGCGCTACGGTATTAACATTTGGTGTAGAATTGTGCATGAACAATTGATTGGCTCATACATGATGCCCACTTCCTTAACTGGGCATACGTACAACATGTTTCTTCAGCATGTGTTACCAGAACTCTTGGAAGACATACCACTGAGAGTTCGCCGAGACACGTGGTACAAGCATGATGGGGCACCACCCCATTTCTCCCGGGAAGTACGTGATTACCTTGATGCAAGATTTCCAAACAAATGGATCGGTCCTGGAGGTCCTATTAACTGGCCACCCAGGTTACCTGATCTCACATGTCTGGACTACTTTCTCTGCGGACATATGAAAAGTGTAGTGTATGAAACTTCTGTTGGCACGTGTGGTGGCTGCTGCAGCGATGGTAAATGAAATGCCTGTAGTGTTTCAGCGCATCAACCGTTCCATGTTACGACGATGTGAGACTTACATTGAAACAGGTGGTCGACATTTCGAGCACATTATGTAGTAATCATTTTAGAATAAAACGTTATTAACAAAAGATGTTCAAATTGATCCCCTCTAACGTTTTCCCAAGTTTGATGGTGTAATTTTGAAACACCCTGTATACAATATACAGTTGCCTTCATAATTATTCACACCCTAACCAAATTAACAAAAAAGTGAATATTTGTCTAAGAAAACTGTATATTTTAAACTTAAAACATTTATGAAGATAAAGCACATTTCATGCTCAATCATTTTATTTTACAAATATAAATAGAAGAATTATATTTTTTTATTAAACACTAGGAATCAAAATTATTTACATCCTTCGCATAATTGGCAATTAATCTTTGGTTGGACCACCTTTCGCTTGTATTATTGCTGTGAACACTTAGCAAAACTTTTAATCAAGTTTGCATGTCTCTGATGAAGGATCTTGCCATGTTTCTTTCAGATAGCTTCTAATCTCTCCGGTGTTTCTGGGGTATTGCTTTTCCACTCTTTTCTTCAACTCGTTCCACAGATTTTCTATAGGATTTGAATCTGGTGACTGTAGCGGCCGGTTGGAGATCTTAAAAGATCCTCTCCACAAAAATATCGATTATAATATTTTACAGAATATCATTCTTTGATATAAATACAGGGTGAGTTTAAAGTCGTACGCATTAAAATTTAATGGGCCGTATTTCAGTGAACACGCATTGAGTTTCAATTTCCTCTTGGTAGATGGCAGTGCAGATTGTTGTTTCGAATGTATTTCAATCGGTTTCAATGATCTTGTGCTCAGAGAATTTGGGAAGCGTTTGTTGTTCAAGGCGGCAGCATGTTGTTTTGCCAGGATCAGCGAACATTCATTCTTTTGAATGAATTTTTCGATCAGCGCGTCATTTTCCGGTGATTGTAGCCCCTTCGCTCGCCAGATTTATCACACCCTGATTTCTTCTTAAGTGATTTATGTGAATAGTCCACACACGATTGCTGAGTTAAAAGGAACATCACAGCAGCCATTTCTAACATCAATACTACCATGCTCCGCAGAGTCTCGCGAAATCTGGTAAAACGAACACGCTTTTGTATTTGCGAAAGAGGACGTCATTTCGAACATTTATTGTAACACTTAAAGTTTGTCTGCTAAAAATAAAAGTCAACATTTCAACTAATCTCTGTGAAACTTTACGGGCAGCTAAAGTTTGATGTGCGAGACTTTAAACTCACCCTGTATAATATATTTCCGTTGAAATTTTTAGTTTTGGTTCAAATAACTGTAAAGCGAAAAACGGGGTTTTTGCACTCCCCTTTCGCTGGCCATTTTTTTTTTCGAAAGTGACGTAGTTTGAGTCCATAAAGGCCAACAAAAAAGACAGGCCCTGAATCGGAAATGTGACCTGACCAACAATCCAACGTTCATTGTTTTCAACAAATGAAAAAAATACTGATTGTTAAAATCCAAGATGGAAAAAATGAAGATTACATTGTTATTCGAATTACATTCTTATTCTACACATGACTCCAACTATATCAAGGCCTCACCCAAGATGGATGCTCATTATTTTTGTTTATTCACACATTACAGTTCGAATTAAAAATTTTAAATATGCCACGATGTTATTAATAGGTTAGGCTTTTGATTTAAATAAAATTGTATATGACTGTAGAGTTGTCCTTTAATTGTGTTTTTTGTAGATTAAAACGGATTTAAGGGGCAATTATTAAGGATGACATTATTTGAAGTTTTGAAAGTATATTTAGTCATGTCTTTTACTAATTTTACAGCGTAACAAGGTGATTTTATTATATTGGGTGATTCTAAAGTTCTGCATCCAATATTTTCCCTTATATTTTCCATAGATCGTTGTCTTGTTGAAAGATCCAGACACAACTAAGATGTAGCTTTTTGCAAAGGATCTCAAATATTTCTTCAAAATGTCCTGGTATTTTTATAACTTCATGCCGTCAGTACGTCTTAGTTCTCTAGGTCCCTTAGCAGCAAAACGGCCCCATATAAGAATAGAGTCACCACCATGGTTCACAGTTGGGACGGTAAATAAGCTTCGTTCTTTGTCGCCAAACGTTCTCGTAGAATTATAACCAAATAACTCAATTTTAGTTTCATCATACTACAATACGTGCATTCAACAGTCATCTTGCTCATTAAGGTGTTTCTTTGTAAATTCTTATCGCTTCAACTTGTGATCTGGCTATGTTAGAGAAAGTTTGTGAGGAACCCATCTTGTACACCCATGCTTGTGCAGAACACGACGAATTGTAGTCTTGTTGCTGATGGTCAATAATAGTAGCTCTCCAGTTTTTTGTCCAATTTTTCGGTAGATTACGAATGGTCTATTCACTTGTGTTATGTAACTTATTAAACAACTAGAAGAGGTACCCGGCGTTGCCCGGGATAATTACACTTGCACAAACTTTTCCTTTCATTGTTAGTCATGAGATATTGATTGTTGGCCCATGCAGAGCGTTTGTGAATTGCGTGTTGATACGATTGTTGATACCTATTGTTGTACAAACTTTGCCTTGCATTGTTGGTCATGAGATATTTCTCATTAATATGCCTTGCCATAACCATGAATATCGATTTTTTATCGATATTTATTATTTTTCCGAAATCTGAGGTAGACAGTGATCTTCCTCATGCTTTGAAGGTCATGTATGCGAAATTTTATCAAGATCGGAATAAAACTGTAGATTTGTATAAAAAACAGACCCACAGAC
>JAHWFO010117521.1:1543091-1580919 GCA_023313115.1 Rhysida immarginata
AAGATCGGAATAAAACTGTAGATTTGTATAAAAAACGTACACACAGACCCACCCACAGACCCACAGACCCACAAACATCCTTCTTTATATATATAGAAGACTAGAAGAGGTACCCGGTGCTTAATAAGCATGAAACATATTTATTTTTATAGGTGCTTTAATTTTTATTTTTATAGGTGTATCGATAAGTTAAAATATACAGATTTCCTGGCACAAACATTCAATTTTCTGTTAATTTGGTTAGGGTGTGAATAATTTTGGAGACAGTTGTAGAAGCTGTATGTCCCTTGTTTAATTGTTTTTTAGTTTTTTTTAATTTTTATTTTGTTTTTATGTATTTAATAAATCTGCGTAGTTAATAAAGATAAAATCCATTCTTAGATTCTCCCCTACATTTTTACAGTTAAAGAAATAAATGATTTAGTGACAAAAGGAGGTATTTACTACTCCAATTTATGAGAGTTCCTGCTTTTTATGGTCCCAGATCTAAATCATTTTACGGTAAAAGAAAAAAAAACAGCAAGCTAATTCCTACACTCTATAAGCTACCGTAAATGGCCATAACTTTCTTCCTTGAATGACTGTACTCAAATTACATTTCTCGATCAGAATGGTTTAATTATTTACTGGCTCATAAAGTTATGTATTCAACTAAATTGGCTTCTTAATTGCATTTCCTAATTCGTTTGCGTTTTTCGTCAATACCGAAATAGCAAAAAAAAAATTTTTTCATTGCAGGTCATTCACATTTATTGATCAGATAAATTTCTATCTCTGCTGCTAATTATGAGGTGAACAGAAATGAACTGCAGCCCGGAATAGGAAATCCGATTTAATTGAAATATTCTTTTTTTATTTTCATTAGGAAATAAACGCACATTTTAACCAAAAATTTGGAGACATTTTGTTCATCGAGAACTTTTACTGAAAAAATAACCATGTCCAAGTTAGTGTTAAGAATTTAATTTCAAGAGAGCAATTTCAAGAAAGTGAGTGGAAACCGGAACGCAATTTATTAGTGAAGTCGTGCAGTCATAAGAACGTGCTCTTCTTCCAGAGATTGTTGGTTGGTTGGTTGGTTTGTTTGGTATTAACGTCCTTTTCAACTGCTATGGTCATTTTAGGACGGCGTTATAGGGGCCGCGAATTTTGCCTCGCAAGGGTTCTTTAACGTGCAGCCGGCAAACGACTACACGGGACCAAGGGCTTTACTTCCCTTCCGAAGGAAGTGCGTGATCTCAGGATTTCCCCCTGAAAAATCCTCGTCGTCCTCGGCCGGGATCGAACCCGCGTACTCGGGCATCAGAGGCGATCACGCAACGGCTGAGCCACCGAGGCCAATCCAGAGATTGTTGAATCCTTGGAAAATGGCTCCAAATCTCATAGCGCAAGACCAAGAAAAAAAAGTGAGATATTTTGATAATATTAAGCGTGTAATGATTACAGTAACTGCCATATACAAACGGTTGAGTCATTGACAATTCGTAAACAATAGCCGTCTAATGTAAATTCCTTCCGATGAGAGCTAGGCTAGAAGCTGTAAAATGTCATTAAAAAAACGTTGAAAACCCACTTATTTATACGACTTTTAATCTTTCGGATATATAAACTCATATATACAATCCTGTAGCAGAATGCTACTATCTGGAGATTCAAAATGGGCATCGCCAACTCCATAAAGGCCCTTCCAAACTGAAAAGTTATGAATAGCGATTCATCATGCCATAAAACCGCCGCCAATTCTCCAATATCCAATTTGCGATGATAGGCTAGACTTCATTTTGCTTTGTGATTTGAGGTTTATGAATGGCTGCTAGCCAATGACAGTCCTCTTGACAAAGTGTGAGGGACGATCGAAAAGAAACGTACAATAATTTTTTATGGAATGCTATATTGGTTCAAAGTTGGCAAACTGAGAGTTTGAATCTTTCGCTGCAGATAGCAATGGCTTGTTCAGGTATGGCCCTAGCGGAAGGACCGATAACTGCTGAGTAAAAATGGCGCGTTTGCTAGCATCTTTAACTTGTGAAGGATAGCGAGGTGTAATCCGTTTTTGTGGGGCCAAAAGAAAAAATGAGAGCAAAATCCACAGAGAAATGTTGAAGATATCAGGTCGTTGCATATCAAATGTCGGATTGCAGAGGTCATTTTTAATGGCCCTCTAGAAAGGACACCTTCACACGTTCTATTCGAAATAACCCCCATTGCAATCCAAACATTGTTGGCAGCTTCTCGGGCCCTCTCCGATAGAATCCCTGGTCACGGGACTCAATAAACTCCCGGAATGCGTTTTCGACGTCTGCTTGGGTTAGGAATGTTTTTCTCCGGAGAAAACTGTCCAGGCTCTGGAAAAGATAGTAGTCGGTAGGGGAGAAGTCCGGAGAGTACGGGAGGTGTGGAAGCACCTCGTAGCCCAGAGCCTGTAGCGCCTGCACGGTCGTTCGTGCAACGTGCGGACGCGCGTTGTAATGCAGCAGAAGGACGCCTTTGCGATGCACAAGTGCAGGTTGTTGCTGACACAGTTTTTATGTGCATACGATGCAGCTCACGACAATAGGTCGCAGCGGTGATCGTCTACCTCGCTGCAGGAAGCTGTAATGCACTACACTATGGATGTTCCACTAAACTGTAACCATGAGCTTCCTGGGGTGCAACGGGAAACTGTCGCGGAGGTTAATCAGCATTCAGCCACTGTGCTGACCGTTTCCTATTGTCGTATAGGAGCTACTTCTTAATGGCGCAAAAGCAATTCCGTACACACTTCCAACCGACGCTCTTTTTGGTTTTCCGTAAGTTCATGTGGGACCCATCCTGCTTTTTCACCTTGCCGATGGTCCTAAGTCGACAGTCGACGCTGATACAGCATGATCCCCTGCAAGGTTCCGAACAGTTTTTGACGGGTCCTCTTCCACAGATCGCTTCAGATCAGCGTCATTCAACACGTTGGGCGGTCTGCCGCGTGGCTCATTCGCTTCAGATCAGCGTCCGTCACTCCAGCCCGGAATTTTCGGAACCAACGTTGGATAGTACGTTCGTTTATGGTGCCTACACCGAATACCTTATTCATGTTTCGAGAGGCGTTGGATGCAGTGTGATTCAACCTGAACTCGAAATGCATTATCACTCGTAATTCGTATGAAGTTATGACTATCTTTGCTTGGGTTCAAACGCTATTAAATAACATCGCAGACATGCAAATTTCAGGCAGCTGGTTGCTGACAGGTTTATCTCTGGGAAAGTACCACTTTGGATATGCAACGACCTGATATATGGTGCTGATTATCTGGACTGTAACAATATCTCCAGGAGGTGCAGATTCTTCGAAGTGAGACGACGAAGCACATTAAGGAATTTGTCTGGGAGGTGCTCAAACATCCACCCTATAGTAGTTCCAGATCTTGCACCATCTGACTATCGCCTCTTTAGACCAATGAAGAAATTGCTAGGAGGCCAACACTTTGGTTCGGATGAAGAGATAAATCAGTTGTCGCAAGGGTATTGACTCTGGTGCCACGATGGGAAAAATGTGTCGAAAGACTTACATGTAAACTGCAGCTTTCTTGGACGTTGTTTCATTTTTGCTTATTATTAAAAATGTTGCCACAAAAATGTTGTCGTGCATTACTTTTCGATCTTCCCTCGTATCTTGATCGAAATATGTAGGTCAATGTCATATATGGGATGATGTGCCCTGGGTTTCAGTAACGTGGATCTTCCGGGCGAACTGCAGTCCCTTCTTCTACACGCTCTTTCTTCAAAAAGGACACAGTCGTATTAGATATTTCTCGAAACCCACTATATTCGTATGTAATACGAAAGAATCCTACGTCATACTTTTTATCATTGTCAGGGATGCTTTTTAACAACTCTTAAAGTCTTTCTGTTTTCTTTCTTAGAGTACACTGCCTCGTGTGAATCTTTATAAACATTAGAGAACGCTGTTCTATTTGTTTTGAAATTGTACCATCCAGTATACTATCAGTGTAGCGTTATAAATCACTCGATTTCCAAATCACAAGATATGTTTTAAACAGGGTCTGTTCAAAAAGTTCCGGAACTGATTTTTTATTGTTTTTTTAAGAATTCATTCAGGTTCCAGATTAGTTGTCTTTATCTCCTTCAAAGTATACTATCCACCATCCTCCCCAGTGAACGCACTTATCCCACGGGAGTTTGCACTTTTAGAGCAATCTTGGAATTCTTCTTTTGGAATCGCATTTAGTTCCCTCTGCGAATTTTTCTTGATATCCTCAGCGTTGCCTTCAGTTTGGGGAACAGGAAAAAGCTTCCTGTAACCAGTTTTAGAGGAGGTTAGAGGAGTAATTTTGGAGGGGGGAAGCTAATCATTCCATGTGTGTCTAAAAACTCACGAACTGGCGCATTGTCATGATGGAAGAGCATTCTGATTGCGCCAAAGTTCTGGTCTTTTCCTCCTCACAATTTCTCTGAGGCATTTCAGATTTCGAGATAATAATTTCGATCTCGTAGTTAGCTGTCTGACTTGATGCGAGAAATTCATAATGAACAATGCCATTGACATAAAAAAATACGGTCAGCATTACTTTAACATTGGTGCGAACCTGGCGTGCTTTTTTCGGCCGAGGCGAATTTTCACCAACCAATTGAGAGCATTAAACCTTGGTTTCAGTATATAGTCTTAGACTCACGTTCGTCGCCCGTAATGATGCTTGACAAGAAAATTTCACCCACTTCAGCTCTATGCTCTTTCTGATCTTGTGACATCAGGTGAGGCAGTTTTCCAGAGTTCGATGCAGAATTTTACTGCACAACACTTTTCGCAAAAATCGTTCATCCTAAAAAAGCAGACCTCGTTATAGCATTATAGGCTATAAAAGCAGTATAATTTCTGTAGAAATAAATACAAATAACGACCGAACGATAAAGCAATACAAAAATTATCAAAAAATACCAATTTTTACGCGTCAGCCAGTATTATTAAATTTTTTATTATTTTTTCGTTCGATCCTCATTTGTATTTATTCATAAGATATTCTGCGGGCAATATTTTGCTATTGTCACACAAAGTGCACAAAATATTGATTAATAAAATATTTTGCGAGAGTGGAAAATGTTTACAGTCCTCATCCGATAAGTTAAACCTCGACCTTGAAGGGAAGAAATTTATTCTATTGCTAAAATCCCTCTCTTCAAGGATTCATACTGATGATTCATACTGATGATTCCCATCAAGGATTCATACTGATGATGGCTACTTTGTGGCCGAAATGTACATTTATGAAATGTCAAATAAACTCTTTGTGGAAATAGTGGAATCCGTCTCTTCCTCCTTCTCACCAAAGCATCCACAGATCGGCAAGGTCAGTCTTTGTTCTTATTTATATTTTTTATATACAGGGTGTTTCATAATTGGTGTCCCGTCTTTAGCTCCAAATAACGACTCAAGGGGAATAGATTGGGGGGAAATGAATATTGATTATTTGGTTTTAATGTCCCCTAATTCAGAATAAAAACATTTCGCGTCCCTGGGGGTGAAGGGGTAAATTTTGAAAATTTTAATTTTGTAGGGGGTAGGGATTAGGCCTCATGTTTTATTTAGAAAGTTGTAGAGCATCATGTAAAATGTAGGTTTAGCAAAAAACCCGGTGAAAATATCTCATCCCCTGCCCTTTATCGAGTGGGTAAAGTGAAAGGTATGGCTAGCTAATGTAGACAAAAACAGAAAAACTCATTAGAATCTTATTAGAACTTTATTACTTATTAGCTTTATTTGACTAAATCTATTAATAAAAATCTGTGGGTTTATTAGCTTTTCAGGGTAACGACTCATTCATTCTCATTAATTTTCCAAATGTAGGCCCTACTCTTTTCTAATAAGTAGGGTTTTTGTCCACATCGGCTATCCATACCTTTCACTGTACCCACTCGATAAAGGGGGCAGGGCTGAGATTTTTTCACCGGTTTTTTTGCTAAAACCCACATTTTACATGATGCTCTACAACTTTCTAAATAACACATGGGGTTTAACCCCTACCCCTACAAAATTAAAATTTTCAAAATTTACCCCTTCACTCCCAGGGACGCGAAATGTTTTTATTCTGAATTAGGGGACATTAAAACCAAATAATCAATATTCAATTTCCCCCAATCTGTTCCCCTTGAGTCGTTATTTGGACCTAAAGACGGGACTCCAATTATGAAACACCCTGTATTTTAAGTACTCTGTTAAAAACTGTTGGTTAACATAAATACGTCATAAAACTAGTAAACCAAAATCACACCTAAGCATGAGCAGTGATACTGTAATTTTTTTTATAAATGTCGTCAAATAGACGAAAAATCTAAGTTCTTATTATACATCAAATGGCTTCCTCGTAGCTTCCCTCAACCATTTGTCATTAGCCAGGGCTGCTAGAACAATGTGGCGATTAGTGCGGAGTGTAAACGGAATTAAACACGCTGAAGATAATTTCATTGCTAGTTATACTGGAATTTGGCTAATGAATTGCGATGATGATTTAACGAGAATTTTCATATTCAAAGCTGCAATTATCAGTTATTGGGTGTTAGCTGTTATGTGGATTGGATATGTTAAAAGGGTACAATTAGTATCTAAATTATTAAAGGGAATCGTCTGAAAATTTGAATCTTCTCATTGTTTTATCTATATTACCTAGGATAAAAAAGTGGAAAAACATTTTTTTATAATAATCCTGTTTTATTGTTGCTTTAAGGAGCTGCTACCTTACGTCCCTGGGTTATTGAAATTTAAAGATCAGCTTTTATGAAATTCTTGCTGATAGCACAGGACGTTTTTATAACGATAATGAAAACAATTTTCATATTATTTTAAACATTAATGTGAGGGAACAAAAGATTCATTACGATCTTTAGTAACGATTTATTGCGTGAATGCTGCGGGTCACGTGCACGTGCGCGTGAAATGATGCTATTACATCCGCATTGTGTTTCATTCGAAAGCAGTAAATGTCATGGAAAAATATCTCCGAAAATCGAACTTTATGGGTACATTACTGCCCTTTCCGACGCTAATTACAGCTATTCTGCTATAATTAGCTCATGTAGGAAAGGCATATCGACAGTACTGAATGGAATAGGAAAATCCCTGGCAGGGTTAATTCCAACTTGCAAGAAACAGCAAAAGCCTGGAGTTCCCACATGCCGAACATCACAGGTCATTCGAAAGGTCAAGCAACTTGAAAAACTTGTGTGAAAATCCAACAACCCAAAGAGAGCTTGCAAACATTATAGGAACTTCACAGGCTACCGTAAATAAAATAATAAACAAAGATTTGCAACTGGAAATGCGTCACAAGAGTCGTCTTCATAAGCTGCTGCCACAACACGCCGCAGAAAGGAAGAGGAACTTCAGAGGCTCTATGAGGGTACCTCGGAGCAGAACAATGTAAGTACGTTGTATCTTTGAAGAAGCGCGCGTCTACCTCAACGACTGCAAAAAATCCCGCGCTATTTTCTACCGTCCACGAGGAAAGAAGTCATATCAAAAGTGGCCCAAAGAGTGTAAAGAAAGTTTTCAAAAGGATTTATGGTGATTGCGGAGTACACGTATAACAGCGAGCTCATAATCAGAAGAGTAGACATGAATGCTAAGCTTAATTCCCTTTACTATCAGCGGCATGTCCTCAGTCTGGGTGATTCAAAAGTTACTGTGCAGTGGCCGGTCGGAGGTGGCATGTCACATATACCAGGTAATCCAAACGTTGAAACTTTGAAAAAATTATATCTCGCGAAGTGTTGGGTATAGCGCAACACGGTTTGGGTAGAAATGATCAAAATGACATCAGGTTTGTTATGAAATCAAAAATTTATTGCTCTTTTTAATTACATATTTCATCGCCAGATTGCGTCATAATCAAACAAATAGGGAAGAGGTTGCAAATATCAAAGAAGCAGGTTGAACGCAAGGAAGCCGAGAAAAATTCTTCGGGGGTCGCAGAAAGTTTGGTGGATGACCCATTTTTAAAATTATTTTATAAATTTACCAAGTGTAAATATCCGTATTCATATGGATATGCATATTAGACTAAATGGTGCAATACACACAGTGTTAGGGATTCCTTTGGAATTTTTTTTCACATCTGTATTTTGTTATCTCTGCAGACATGGCCTCCTAGGTCACCAGATCTGACACCTTGCGATTTTAGGCTGTAGCGATAACTAAAATCACAAGTGTACAGAATCGTCTTATTTCATTGGCTATGATGATGAAAGATGCCATTCGACACAGTGTTTCAGCGATATCACCGGATGTACACTTTAAAGCAGTCTATATATCTTCTCACATCAAACACCTGATATGAGTTGTCTGTTTCAACTGTCGGCACTTCAAACATTTAGTTATATCGCCATCTGGCGATAAAATATGTAATTTACATGAGCAATAATTTTTTGATTTCATAATAAACCCTGTGTTATTAGGATCATTTCTTGTCTACTCCCTAAATCTTTTCAAAAAGTGACAGACATTTGAATCACCCAGTATTTGAACTTCACAGTGATGAATGTCATCTACTTTTAGTTATCATCCACAAATTTTTATTGAGGCAGGGAATAATGGTAAATCAAAAACTATTTTAAAAAGCTAGATAATTTTGACATAAAAATTATTTTTTTCTCAAACACAACGCATTTTAAGGCCGTTTTTGGAGTAAACGAGGTGAAAGCTATATAGACTATTCATCAGTTTCATAGAAGGGATTTTGTTGAAGGATTTTGTTCATAGTGTTACTAATGTTACGTCCATTATAGTTTGCTCACATGTGTTACCAAACGACTGACTAATCCAAATTAATAGAAAAAAGTATACCAAATTAAAGTACGGCGCGTAAGTGCATAAACTTGTGAAAATTAACAGATTTAGCGCATTACATAGACGTTGGTATAATCTCATTATTACATTGATTATTACATGCATCGATGCTTCACATTTATAGTTGCGGTTGTGAAAAATATATTGAGAAAATTTATTGATATCCTACGAAATACTCACCGAACATCTAATGTTAACTTCCTGTGGTCTGTTAACTTCCTCTAGTCTTCATTGACTATAATGTTATTGCATGGCTTCATTTCGTAATACATGTACTATAACCAATGAGCGAATCTGCGCGGTTTAGTTTATAGATAGGATATATACTAATCGATAATTCAATTTGTATATCATGAGCATTCTTGTATCATTTTCATTATGATTCATTTGGGAAGAATTAATACTTAATTTCAGTATTGAACAAGCGAAATTCGTATCTAAGTTATTATAACAGGTATGTTAAAATGTTTTTAATTTTTCTGTAATATTTTTTTATAAATACTAATAATATAATGATTTCCAATAATTGATAGCATGAAATAGTGTCTTGAAAGAATTTTTTTGTGGATTAAACTATCGGTCTTGGTCTTTAATGATTTCATGTAATAAAGACCACACATACTTAAAAACATTTTCTTAGCCGGGTAATCAGAGGCGGATTGAGCCGAGTGGGGAGCCCCTGGCGGTAAAATTTCGCGGGCTCCTAAAAGTAAAGTAAGTGCTTGTAGGGTAAAATGGGGGAAATCCCCCACTTACGGCTTAAACATTTTATATTTTAAATGAAACGAGATTTGTAAACAAAAAAAATGTTCACGCGTTAAATAGGTTAAAGTGCTAGTTACGAAAAAAAAATTAAGAAGGCCAATAGTATAATAGTTGATGATAATTCTAGTAAATCAAAATTATACAAAAATTTCAGGTTGTATTTTTCTGTTATTTTTGTTTTTGTTATTTTCTTTATTACTTTTGCTGTGGTATAAGAGCCCTTCTTTACACTTAAGTATAATAGTTGTTGTTATAATAATTAAAATTCTCAGCCCTTTCTTCGGGGCACTTACCCAACACCACCTAGATAAAGAAGGCCTGAAATGTCATACATTGTTACATCATCATCAAACGGCCAAGTTTAGGGCTTATTATTGGTTGGTTGGTTTGGTTTATTTGGTATTAAAGTCCTTTTCAACTGCCATGGTCATTTCAGGACGGCGTTATAGGGGCCGCAAATTTTGCCTCGCAAGGGTTCTTTAAAGTGCAACCGGCAAACGACTACACGGGATCAACGGCTTTACTTCCCTTCCGAAGGAAGTGCGTGATCTCTGGATTTCCCCCCTGAAAAAATCCTCGTCGTCCTCGGTCTTCAGAGGCGATCACGCAACCACTGAGCCACCGAGGCAGATGCTTATTATTGGTATTGGTAGAATTACGATAAACAATAGCCGCTTTTGTGTGATGTAATGTATGACGTTTCTGTGGCCAGGCCTTCTGTCTAAGTGGTGTTGACTTACCCCAATACCATAGGGAAGACGCACCAGTATAAAAATATTGAAAAATCGTGAAACCACATGTAAATTTAAGCTTATTTTTTATTTCTTAACGTTTATAGCCCCCTATTTTTTCCCACAAGCTTGACATTTATTCCAATATACATTACAAGCATCATGAAGTCATTTACGGCAAGTGTACTACTCTACCCAATCACTTCAATAAGTTTTGTAATTATTTTCTTTGCATTGCACACAGCAATCTGAATCTTTATCATTACATTGTTTTCGTTTCGTTTTTTTGATAAGTGTCTCCTTACGTTTGCGACAAGTTGATTTTTGAGCAGGCAACTTTTTCGAAGGACTTCTGTCGCTGACCAGCTGTGGGAGGAACTTGGTTAAGAAACATGTTTGGGAGAAGAGTTGGTTGATTAATTTCCCTCTGTAACAGCAGCGGTTGCATCCGAAATAGCAAATGATTTATTTGAAATTCGTAATGGGTTAAACACGAAAATTCGTTAACGCCTATTTTTTCTTTTTGAAATCACAGCTTCTGACACATTTCTTAAGTCGTTTAAAGTCCACTTTCCTGTGTTACTTCTAGTAGTCTTTCTATTGTAAACATGAGGTATGGCAACACAAACGGGCATCTCACTTCATGTGACAACAACTAACATTATCGATCGGAGCAAATTAAAGATTAAGTTTTCCACTTTGAAAGATCTCGAAAGATACCTCCTATCATTCGAAAGATCTCGAAACCTTGTACACATATCTTAAGCGAGTTTCATTAATAGCACTTACTCTCTTTACGCTACAAATTTAAGTGGGGTTGAAAAGTTATAAGTGAGGCAAAAATATACTCACCAAATCACTTTTTCCAGCCTGGACAAGCAACGGCTTTGTCGATCGCGAAATGGTTTTGAACGGCATGATTTCTGAGAGTGCTTAACCGATTAATAATGATTGGCGCCCTTTTTGTTGAGAAGTTTATGAATTATACGATTGGGGCGTCTTCCCTATAGGTATCGTCTTTTTTATTACATTTTCCCTATTCAAAAAACGCTAGTTTTTGGCGAAAACGAGTTTGTATCTCAGTTAGACTAAGGAATCATAACCATTTTGTAATACAGCTAGAGGACTCAACCCTTAATATAATAGTAACTACTGAAAAACATAGGTGAATTTGCCGCTTTGTAAAGTAGTCTTTTCAAAAGTCTCTTAACAGGGACTCGTCATAGGTAGTAAATCAAACAAATTTTAAACTAGGAGATCACTTCAAAACTAATGCATAACATTTTAAATCTGTTTTCTTTCTACATCTTTGCTAATTATAAAGTTTATAAAAGCATCCTTCCTATTTGAATTAACATTTAACTCAATTCATTCCCGCTGGTGCACAGTTGTACATTGCAGCTCATTTTCAATCTACTTGCTGTCCTTAAACTTCGTCAAAAACAATCTGCTGTTATACTAGTAGAATTCCGGTGTTGCGAGAATGAGACAGTGAGAAACATTCACAAGAGTTTGAAAAAGGTCTGTAGAGATGATGATGTCGGTCGCAGTTTGTGGACATGCAAATTATCTGGTGAAAGAGGACAGTCCATTATTCGACAGACCAGTGACAATGCGTAGCGCGTTAACATAATGGTTTTATAAGACAGGCATATAATAAAAGAAATGTCACTCTTTTTGGTATTGAAGAAGCAATTGTAGGTGGAATGCTAAAATATGGCTGCACAATTTTGAACTTGAGACGAAGAGATAATCAATGGAGTGGCATCATGTGAACTTGCCTCAGCAAAAGAAATTCAAAAAAGCGCTCTCGTCATAATAAATTATGTCAACAGTCTTATTCGATTCAGAAGGATTTTTGTAGACATTATGCCACAAGGAACCACCATTAATTCTGACGCACGTGTGACAATCCTAAAAATCTTCAAGCTATGTTGCACCGCCTCGGCAGAACGATTTTACGATAACGCTAGGTAGCCTACATCCATGACGATATCACAAAACTTGGATGCACAATATTACAATATCCACCTTACAGCTCTGATTTGGTAAAAGTGGAAGAACATCCTCATGAAAGAAGATTTGAAGAGAGGACGCCCTCGTAAAGGCTGGTATTCCAGAGACAGAGACCCTGAAGCCCAAATCACAAATCAAGCTCTAACATTTGAATAATAAAAAGGCCTAAGAACTTGAAGTTTTTGTATTTTTACAGTGCGTTACTTAAAAATTATATTGTCTATAGTTTTTACCGCGCAGGCATACAGGTCTTAGTTCCAAGATAGCATAGAGATTAAAAGGAATGAAGATTGTGTTAAGGAGCGATATTTCATTCCTAAAAATCGTCTCAACATACTGTATCAATAGCAAAGGTATAGAATAATAAAATTAATTTAAAAGAGTGAAAAAGAATTTATGCTATGCATTACTTTTGGAGTGATCCGCATGCTTTAAACTCTTTTTTATTAAGTCGAAAAAACCAATTACAAATTACGCAAATAACTTAATCTGACCTATAATTAACGGCACCAGACAATCAGACGGGTTCTGACGGTAGCGGTATTCATTGCTAGCTTTGGTGTTTGTTATCCAAAGACAACGTTTCGTGTTAGGGGCAGTGACGGATTAAGGGTACACCTTTGTATACAGTAAAATCGCCCCATTGTATACCTGGATACCATTAAAAAATTACAGTTTATATTCTGGATCCGCCCATAGTTGGTGCCATTAGGAATAAAAACTTTAAATTCTAGGAAAAGAATAGGGAAAAAAATGTTAACTTTGTTTTATTCACAATAAGAAAGTGATATTCATCAAGCACGGACTCAGATTCCACAAACTACCTATCAACATCTCGCAGTATTATGGAGAGTTGTTTATGTTTATAATGACGAGAATACACTTATTGTAAGTCTACTGGAACGCATTTCTCTACGACCTATTGTTCTCTGTGACGTCCCTTTCTTCTAGCAATCGTTCGACATTTTTGTTTCCACTGTAAGAGATTTCTACGGAGAACATCGAGCTCGATTCTCTTCCATTCCTCTTGACAGGTGGTGTTCTCGGAAATGAAACTCCCTTTTAAGGAGACCGAATCCATAAAAATCCATCGGAAAGGCATCTGGTGACTTGACAGGGACGTCTAAGAATGGTATAGCCTTAATTCCAGTTTCCTGTTCCATTCAAGCACAGTGCTGGACAGTCGATTTAATAGTGAGGGTGGATGCTTTGTCCTGTTGGATGTACACGGCCTTCGTCATATAACCGTGAAAATCGTTACGATATCTGTGTTCCAAGACATTTCTCTAATAGTAGGCATTATTTATCTTATATTTAGATCCCACCTTTTTTGTGGTTAGACGTCCATTGTAGCTATATCCAGCAATCACCATGAATCTTTTCGGAAAACTTTCCTTGAATTGACCTACCTAGACAGATGGAGTCGTATCACCCTATTGTCGATAAAAAATTTCTCGTGTCTTGTCATCTCTCGATAAATAGACCAAAGCCTCATCCAAGGTGACTATGTTCTTTCATTTGTCGCGTACCAAATAGCGTTCATAAGGTTTTCTACTGTCGGTTTGCTCCTCTGCAACGTGTCTTGGAAATTAACCGTGAACTCGGGCCTTATGACGTCGTTTTAATTTCAAATCGTGACAAAGAATACGGTTTACGGATGCAACAGAGGTTCCAATCTTGCTTGCAGTGGTCCGTTGTGTTAATGAATTTTCCGTAAGACAAATTCTTTTCTGTCTTAATGCGGGAAGAACGGGGCTGCGCTTTTCGTTCAGCAGCACTGCGCTGTTGATTGTTTGGTTTGGTTTGTTTAGTATTAACGTCCTTTCCAACTGCCATGGTCATTTCAGGACGGCGTTATAGGGGCCGCAAATTTTGCCTCGCAAGGGTTCTTTAACGTGCAGCCGGCAAACGACTACACGGGACCAACGGCTTTACTTCCCTTCCGAAGGAAGTGCGTGATCTCAGGATTTGCCCCTGAAAAATCCTCGTCGTCCTCGGCCGGGATCGAACCCGCGTACTCGGGCATCAGAGGCGATCACGCAACCTGCTGAACCACCGAGGCCGATGTTGATTGTTTGAATGCATTTGTCTTCTGCATTTGATAAATTTTTTTATATTTTTTCCCTCACAGAATTATTCTTTTTTCTATTATTCTGGAATAAGAGTAACCAGAACGATTCAATTTGAGAAGGCATTTTCGCAGCAAATTTGAAAATGAAGAAAGGAATGATAAACACGAAACAACCCTCCATAAAAGCAAAACGTAACCAAGTAATTTACTTTTGCAAAGTAAACTATTTTTAAAACACGCGTTTCGGCGTTACACAATTACCATAGGCAAAACAGTTACATAACACCGAAACGCGTCGGCATGCAAAATAGTTTACCGTATCTCTTAACTTGGACAAGTTTCTTTATTTTTTTTTTAATAAAAATAATGCTGAAATGTATACCATGTATTCCTACAGAGAAGGATGACCTTTTAATCTCATTTCTTTCATTATTCAATGAAAGAATAACTTATACTCTGTCCAACGAAAAAGTGTCCAGTTAAACTTGCGATTTCCATAATTAGTCATTGTTGCAAAAGTAAAATTTACAATGTCTACAATTGAAATTTAATTGGATACGCCCAGTCAAACTTTACTTAACGGAGTATAGTAAACTTAATTTTTTCAGTACATAATCTATTCTACAAGCATTCAGTGTAATTTTATTCTAAGTTTTGATTTTTACTTGTAACATTCACTGAATACTATTATTACATTAGAATATAACAACACTTATAATGCCTATTGGCCGAAACCGATGTGCTCTAATCTATTTAAATTATATATAGACAACCCTTTCAGTTCAATTAATTAAGGAAGTGATTAGAGTATAACAATAAGTGATTATTTTATAAAAATTGATCTGAGAAAAAATCTAAATTTTATAATTGACTTAAAAAGGGGGGAAGAAGGTACAAATGCCTAAGTGACAACTTCTTCATAATTTACAGTACTCATCCATTATAATGGAGAGCGTAATTAAAAACCGCATAATAACGTGTTGTTCATTTAATACTAGTGAAGGAACGACGGGTGGCAAGGACTGTTGTTTTGAAGATTCTTAGGTTGATGTTGGAAACTCATTTCTGTACGAGGCGTTGTGGCATTAATGGCATCCGAGGCTGCTGAGTCATTAAACCGGTAGACGGAGGAGACAAGACCGGGAATGTGGAGCAGGCGGCAGGTTCTCGTTCCGGGTTCACTCACCTCGTCCACTGTTTCTTCTGCTTTATAGGGAATGTCTTTAAGATATGCTTTTTAGAGAGTGATATGAAAATTGACCGATGAAGGGGTCGTTTGCTGAAGGTGAAGGGCATGACCTCTCCAGTGCCCTCTGAGACGCAACAAGAAAGCGACATTTTAAGGAACCCTGATGACCACAGCAGCCTTGGTAAAATATGCCACAGCTAACGCAAATCATTCTTAAAGGTATTAGCGGGTAGAAGATTAATGGCTGTTTAATTAGTGGCCAATAAAAAGGGATTGTTTGATTTAGCCTAAATTTTTAATAAAATCAATGAATTGTGTGCACATAAAATAATTTAGATAATAATAATAAGATATTAAGATAGAAACAAATAGTTTCTTTAATTGTCCAGGGTCTTTTTTTTTTTTACCTCCGTTGTACAAAATTTTACATATCTTTGAGATTTTTGTGATAAGTCAAAGTAGAATATAATGTTGGTATAAGTCGTTCCATACAGAATTCCTAAAACTCGCTAACCGATCCCAAACGAAGTTCGTGAAATTCGGTGAACTTCTATTAATTATGGAAAGCATAAGCGAGCACAACTTCTTAACTTTCATCATTATGAAAACAGTTGAGATTTTATAGCTTAAATATTATAAAACCCCTGTTCATTGCAGTCCATCTTTTGATTGAACCATGCCTGGCGAATAGTAGTCTGTGCATTACATTAGGGTGGCATCTGTTCAGTGTTCGTGAACAAGAGGCTACCCTCATGAAGAAGTCTAATCAATAGAATGCCACAAGGTCGTACCGTGGTCTTGTCCGTTCGAGGTAAACCGCACACTTATCAGAGGCCAATTACCACTCTCAAAAAGCCATTTTTAAGGGCATAATATACTTCTTACTATATAACTATCATGAGCTTAAAAGAATAATATTGCATAAAAACTCGGTCCGAGGCTGTAGAACTTCTTTTCCGTATTTCTAAATATCTCACCATATTTAAATGTACCTGGCCCTTTAATCCCTAATTTGAAGACTTTAATTTACTTATATTTATTCTTGCCGTGTCGCACTTGAGTATAACACGAATACCCAAAAGATTACCTGATTTGATAAGTTTATTTGATGTTATCATTTTAACCATCGTATATTAATAAAATCTGTATATATTTTCGATAGGAAACCGAAATAAGCGCATATTCAGAAAATTATTCCTTGGTTTATTAAAGCCAAAATGTATGAATAAAATCTCAAATACAAATAGTTTTATGCATTGTAATAGTTATAAAAGCTAACTCTAATAAAATAAATCATCAAATAGTTTAAAAATTTAATAATGCAATATGACATTATGAAATGGAGAGCTCTCTGTACTGTTCTTTTCATTGACGTTGATGGATGCCTTGTAATATACAGCGGGAAAGAAAACACAGAATTCCCGGTTTCGCCTTTTATTCTTGCATCCTTGATAAAGGCGAAATTGGTCGGAATTTTTGGTGTTTTCTTTCCTGCTATGTACTGCAAGGCCTCTATCAATATGATAGTCAGATGGAAAGTAAAACTCTAATAAAGCGTGTCTTCAAATTTTAGGTAATTTTAGTTTTGATCACAATTAAATCACAATAATATAGAAGAAAACAATTTAACGCTGTATTTGTTTACCTTGAGCTTGGATAATTTCAAATACACTTGTTGTAATAAGTTGTTGAAGAAGCTGTGGCTCCAAACTGTACCAGCAATCTTCAAGTGTAATTTTCAATTCCTCCACAGAAGGATATTGCTTGTGATTGGAATACACTCTTCTGCTCATGATCCCCCACAGGTTTTCAATGGGGTTTAGGTCAGGACTTCTTGATGACCACTTCATAACTTGAATAATGTTTGCCTTTAACCAAACTGCAGTGGAATTAGATGAATGAATACTTGCATTGTCCTGTTGAAAAACAAATTCCTGGAGGAAGGAGGCGATGTCGCAAGGTGTCCTTTGACGATCCGAAATAACTGCCAAATTATGGTTCCATTGTAGCCAAATGCACCCCCAAATTATAATATTTCCTCCTTCTGGTTTGCGACTGAAGAAATACACTACATGATCAAAGGAGTTGGGACACTCCTGTGAACACCTGGAAATGTATCATCAAGGTGGACGGAAACCTCAATGCTGATGGCTACTGGACCATTCTGGATAACGGGGCACTTCCAGTGCTGTGGGAACAATTCGGTGACGGGCCGTTCCTCTTCCAGCACGACAATGCTCCTTGCCACAAAGCAAGATCCATATCCGACTGGTTTGAAGAACTGGATTGGCCCGCCCAGAGTCCTGATCTCAACCCCATCGAACATCTTTGGGACGAATTGGAACGACGTGTGAGATCCAGGATGGTTCGCCCTACATCTGTCCAGGAACTGACCACGACACTCCTCGAGGAATGGAGGTCAATACCTGTGGACACATTTCGTAAACTTGTGGACAGTATACCATTTAGGGTGGAGGCAGTGATAGCAGCTCGGGGTGGTTCTACACACTACTGATTGAAGCTTTTTGCGGCTTTACGGTAAAGCAACAGCTGTCCCAACTCCTTTGATCATGTAGTGTACTTCTCTTCTGTACGGAGCTCATGCCAATAGCTCGCCCAACCATCTGGCCCATCTAAGTACCATTTTTTTTTCATCATTGAATAATGTGCTGATTCACTCAGTCATCCGTCCAACTCATGTGTTTACGTGCCCATTCCAACCTTTCATGAATGTGGTTTTCCTTTATGGGTGGTTTTATAGCCAGTTTTTTGTATACAAAATATGGATTACATTGTAAACGCTTATGAATTGTTGACTTTGCCTTATAGACAGTGATGTGTTTTTTGCCATTTGCACAAAATTATATCTGTCATCTCTTGATGAAGTCACTTTCGGACGTCCAATTCGAGGTTTGGCATGAAATGTTTCATCTCTGGCTAAGACTTTATAAATACCAGATGATGTTTGGCCAGTTTCAGCAACAATTTCAGCCATTGATTTTCCATTGGACTTCAGTATTCAAATGTGGCTTTCGATTGAGAAAATTGCTTATTCTTAGGCATCTTCACTCAAAATGTGGATGAAGACCCTTCAAACAGCATATTATAAAGCACATGCAAGCAATATGCAAATGTTGGATAAACCAAGTGACATTTTATATGCTTTGGAGGAGTGAAGGATGTAAACTGAAAAATTACCTAAACTTTTGAGACACACCTTATATTTCCATCATGACGGATACGATAATAATTAGCAGATGAGCATACATATTAATTACAGAGGATGTTGTACTCTCTAAAGAATTGTTATGGCAAGTATAAAACAAGTATTTAGTATTTATAGTTCAAAATTACCCCTCCTAACAAACATAGTTGTGAGTCAAAAGCCTGTTACCCCATCCTATTATTGGATACTTATATAGCTGTAAAAATTCCACTAAAGGCAATGAATAGGAAGTTGAGAGTGGCCTTTCTGATGATACACTCAGATTGATTTCAACTATGCAAATTAAGAAAAATCAAATCGTATCTTTTAAACCTTAAGAGACAGACAAAAAGTTCCAATTACTAATTTACTCAGCATCAAATTCCGAACGAAAGAAAAGAAAATTTTCCAAAATTCGATCAACGATTTGTTATGTGAGCAAGTGATATGATAGCGAACCCCTCTGCTAATTTTTCTCCATGTGATTTCTTTGAGATTTTATTAGGGATACTGTCTAGAACACAAAGGTGACCTCTCTTTAAGCTAAAAAACACATGATTGCAGCCTTAATTCTGACATTCCGTAATGTCTATAGATTGACAACTTCTATCATCAAACATCCTTCGAGCAACCATCGCGGATAGTTTAGTTTTACATAACAATTGTCACATTTTTTAAAAGTAAGTTCTTATCTATCGTTGTTTTCATTTGAAATTTTATGCAATATTCAAAGACACAATGCATTTACTTCTAGTTAGCTCGAATTGCTTACCGTTCATAGCAATTTGTTATGCGAGCCTTCACGTTAGCCTTGTTTTAGATATTAATAAGATACACTTGGTCTACAGTGAATTCTTCACAAAAATATATCAAGAGAAGGTTAAAAAAAAAAGACGTAAAATTTCACCGTACATGAGGCCCTTTGTGGATTAGCGAATATCTTTCTGGAGTCTAAGCTGACAAGTTTAGAATTTTTGAATCGCTAAGCCATATGATGTCGTCAGCCTATGTGAGTTTATTTATATATCAAATGATCTTGTATCTTTGAAATTGGAATCATCGTTTTTAAAACATGTCCGATATTCGATTGGTTTTTTGATTAGAATTATTTTATTATCATTTACAAGCAAAATACACAAAAGCACAACTTACATACTTCGTTATAAAAATAATACGGCAGTTCATTTGTTATCAATTTTTACATAATTCGATAATATGTTAGAACACTGTATGTTAGAACCGTGGTTCTTTCTGAAGGCGTCTTTGTTAAATTCTTCAAAAATATTTAATTCATTTCTATATATAAATATCTTCAGCAACAAATGATTCAAATTACATTTGTTCAGGAAAAAAAGAATACAAAAAGTTTAAATTTCAAAAATTTCACAAAATCCAGTACATCCTGGAAATACGTTTAGGAAAATTGTTCAATAAAAAATAAATAAACAAATTTGATATGTTTTAATAAATATTATAGTATTGTTTGCTTTCTAATGTACATCTAAATTTTAAATTACGGGCTACTTTGCGTATAATTGAAAATTCTCACATTATTTACAGTCTTCAGACTAAAAATAAATAGCGCAAGCTAGTTTTTTGATTGAAAAAAAAACGGCATAAAATATCCTATAATGTTTTTGTTGTTTATTCGTTAAAACAAAAAAGTATTTCTCGTTATTCTATTGAAAAGGAAAGTTAAGTTGGAGTGATGATACCCTCGGTGGTGATGACACTAACCTCATGCTCCGGATAATAGACCCATCGGAACCGATCCTTAGAAACGAATTAGGGGTGGTGGCCGAGTGGAAGTAGGCCTTTTTTTCATTGGCGAAAAAAGTATCTGGAATCCAGATTTGATTGATGACTTCGGAACCCACGGATAGTCTACTGTCCCATTGTGGAGAGGAGACGGCCAGCCGGCTGTCCTTCCAAAACTGGCGAAAGTAGAAATCCATGGTAAAATCCTGTATCGCAAAGACAAAGCAAACAAAACAACAACAATGAGAAAGGGTTTGAAAAGGGGTGGATGATTGATGAATGTATATTTTAAAGCATTCAGTAAACACTATCGTTTTTTGTGAAAGTTTTGGAAAGTTAAATTGCGATCTTGTTAATCTTTCGAGGTTTTGTTTGTGTTTTTTCGTAAGGAAAGAATGGGCCATATGCAAGTCATCAAGATTGTTTTTTGATGTACAGGGTAATTCACAAGAGAGTAACAAGCTTCGGTATTTTGTTGGGGAGGTCATTTTAAACCATAACTGGTGTATAAACTATTACACTTCGTTGCAGATATAAGAGATCAACGTTTTGAAAGTATAGTAGTAAATCCATACATATAGTTTCTATAAAAACGATAAATACAGCCCGTTAACAACTGACAATCACTTGTGTGTTAACATCAATACTTCTGAACAGTTACTCCAACGGCTAATGGATGCGGCCAATCAAATTTACAATAACGATTCCATAGTTCGTATTTATGATTCGATGATATGTCGTGCTTGTATTCAGACTCAAGGGGCATATATTGAACACTTTTTATACTAAGTCGTATACTCTCTTATGCCTTTAAGTTAAATGTTAGTTATATGTTCGTAATCTGTGTTTTGTATACCTATTTGCAACTACACTAATAAAACTTTGATCTGTTGTAAATCTGTATTTAATTTGAATACGTTCTACGTTATGGTTTTTTTGTTTAATCTGACTTCCACAAGAAGTTTTCAAGCTTTGTTACACTCATTGTGAATCACCCTTCTAATTCAACTCATGCTTCAGAACTATCAACTACCTGTATCTGTATATCTGTAATATGTTTATTAAATTCTATTTTCTAAATTTGAGAGAACATATATCTAGAATTCTGTGCACAATAAGTTTCTCAAAATAAATTTTTATATTATATATTCTATAATGAAATTCCAGTTTTTTGTTTAGGTGTTAACATTTAAAGTGTTTGATATTTGAAAATTTAAACTATCCAATAAGGAAGCGTTATTTTCATCTCCATTGTTTGGATTGGTGGATGATGAAACAGCAATTATCTTGATTGGCCTTCAATTGAAAAAAAAAAAATTGAAATAATTTGCTTACTGATGCCTTGTAGAAATTGTGATGTTCACATATTGTTTTCAAATTCGGCCATGAGGGGGATGCAGAGTAGAAACTTTTCAATTAACTCTTTACTTTGACTTTTATAATATGTGTTAATTTTTTAATGGTCGATTATAATATTTTTATTTGTCACATCCAAACTTTGACTTATTTTTTCTTTTAAAAATTGTTAATTGTACATACACAGCAAGTTTTTATAATCTATGCGAATATCATTCACAGGTGTTAAGGTAGTTTATTAATAAAAGAGAATCGGTGATTGGTTTTATTTCTTGACAACAGCTGATAACTATATGAACTTACTTCTATACTTTAAATAACATTATATTTGTTTTTTACTGCTGTACTGGATGTTGCTTCGTCAGTCATAAAATCTGCCACGGCCATGTACCATCATTACCAGGGAGGCAGCATTACCAGGTGGCAATTCTTGAACATAAGAGATTTTATACATCTTTATAAATATATTCCACCCCAGCGAATCGTGAGAATTAGGACAATTAGGTCAATCACTGCGTTACAATGGAAACAAGCTGGAGTAAAATTTAGCCTCGTACTGAGGCTGCCTGTTAAATGAATTACTGTTAAATTAGTCGTCCTTAAAAGGGACTTTATACCAGTTAATGTGAAATTAATTTTCCTTAAAAGAATCGTAATATGTTTTTGTATGACATGTTTCTTTGAGCACATGTTGAACAAAGTGCACTTAAACAGAAAACGAACGATAAATAAAAAAACAGTTCAACGAGGCTAATGCAGGCACTGATTGCTGATGGACTTAGGCCAATGTCATCACGTGATCTATTGCAGGAGGATAGTTCCACATCCTGGATTCGAAACAGGAACCTTCAGCTAATTGCGCAGACCCCCTAATCAAATGAGCTGCTGTGGACATGGAGGCGAGCTAGGGAACAGTTCTGACCATCCCAAAGGGCATGTACTTAGCATAATGCTTCCATGTCCACAAACGCTCAATTGGTTTTGGCATCAGCGCGATTACCTGAAGGTTCCTAGGTCGAATAAATCAATCATTGTCATATCAATGAGTATAGTTACGGACGAGATATAAAAGCAGCAACGAATAAACACACGTGTCTCCAGTATAGAAAACTAGCAGCCAACGTTCGAAGTTATCGCGAGTGTCTCATAAGTCAGGGCAACTATTTTAATTTTGTTATTTCGCTGGATTTAAGTTGGGAGCACACGAAATTTATTTTGGAAGATGGTAGGAAGATCACATGTGGGCAAGAATATTTACTTATAAACAAAAGCAAGCAAAAGATATCAACATTTTCTGATACTGTCATTACTTCAAAAATAATTGGCACTCCCCCCTCCCCCAAAACTCCCGAAAAGTAGTAGTTTTAAATGCGCGCTCGTTGTGAAGGAAGGACATGGGGCCCCGTTTTTGGAAAGAAAAGAGCTACTCAACTATATGGAAACATTGCAAAGGAAGGAGCTACTCAAATATATGGAAACAAGTGTAAGTACGTTCGTGGATAAAGTGAGAAAATGTAGAAGCAAGGCAACGGAGGACAATGTGGCATCTTTGGAGGGAAAGGAGCGATTGCTTTGGACACGAGGTTAGCAGTTATGTGTGGGACGCAGCACCAAGTAGCAGAACTGTATTTCCCTGTATATCAGAGTTCAAAATCGGTGAGGACCATGGTGAATAAGGCAAAAAGCAGCGGAACTGCACTCAAACCATACAAAATAACTAATTTTGTCCTGAATAGGAGACTCTTTTTTTTGTCCTAATAAGTGGTCTGTGTGAAGAAAAATATCAGGTTGTTGCAAAAGTTTCTTCCGATTCTAGAACCCGTGCCCAAGAAAGGCTCATTTTCCGAGGGGGGTGTTCATATGTTTTCAAACAAATTATTGCATTTGATTCCTGAATATCTTTGCTATATTACATCCAAGAATCAACTTTCTGACTATACATCTGCGAGTGCCATCAACGGTCTGAAATGGACCTTTCACGCGAGCATATTCGAGCAATGATCTTTTACGAGTATTCTGGAAAGATCAGTGCTGCGCAATGTCACCGAAACATTTGCCAACGTTTAGGTGATGGCACTGTTAATTTACGTACAATAGAAGAATGGTATCGCCGGTTCAGACGCGGAGATAGCACTCTTCAAGATGCACCTCTCTGGTCGGCCAATCATGATTTCAGATGGTGATCTACGCCAAGAAATTGATGAAGATCACAATGTAACAACGAGGGAACTCGCAGAACAGTTCAAGGTTCACTTTTCAACCATTGCCCGATATCTGCATGAGCTGAATCTGTCATTCAAGTTCAATCGCTTTTGTGTTGCAATAAAAATCCGGAAAAAACTTTTGCAACAATCTGATAATTGTAGTGTCAATCATTTTTGAACGACCTAGATAAACCCCAAACCTCCAAAGATAAAAACATCTTATTTCTATAAATTTTTATCACATTTTTTTTCGTGTCCTTTTTCTGCATTCATGACTTTATTCGGATGACTGATAAGTCAAAACTTAAAATCGTAACCTTTTTTTGCTACTGCTTCAAAAATCTAATAATTGTTAAAATAAAGTTTGAGTTCTGATAAATCCAACATATATATGATTTATTTGTTTAGAAACTTTGGAAAATTGCGTCAAAAAATATTGCAGATGTTCATTATCAACAGTACTAATATTCAAAATTTTAATGGAATTACATTATAATAAATCAATGTATATTATTATTATTTTAGCAGAATTGCTGTATATTAACTTGATACTACACGAGAAAATAAGCGATAAGTAGGCAAAGCACGCTTGACAATATAATGGCGATTTCACGAATTAAATCATTACATGTTTTTCATGAAATAATAATATAAAAATAAACTTTAAGTCTACTTCAGATTTAAAAAAATAATAGTCTTCTAAATATATAAACTTTAAATCTATTATGGTATTTCATAGGGAATAGCTACCAATCTTTCGAAATGTGAAATATCTTCTGAGTTTATACTTAAAAAATAACGTAACGGCAAACAAAGTTGTATTCTCATCCATGACGGGAAAAAAAAATATAAATTTCTTACAAATATAACAACACAGTATCGAATATATGAAAAAAACATATACGAGGTGCAACCCAAAATTTCCCGAAATTGTTTTATTCTGACCGACATTCTGCTCGACCGTCAACAAGCACAACTCCAGAAATGATCACGAAAGCGCTTGACGTGATCCGAGAAGACCGAAGGCAGACCATCCACGATGCTTGTAATCGCCTTGAACTGCCATACGGGACATTTTGAGACGACTGAGGGAAAACGCGAGGCACAAAAAGCCAGAGATGTGGAAGAAGAAAGACCGTTGCTCCATCATGACAATGCTCCGGCGCACACGTCGCTCGTTGTGAGGGACTTCCTCAACAAAAGCAACAAGACCGCTGTCCCCTGGCACTCTGCGATTTCTACCGCTTCCGAAAATTGAAATTGCGGTTAAAAGTGCGGCAATTTGACTCCATTGAAGTGATCCAAGCGAAATCGCGACAGATGTTAAACTTGCTTCAACCTGAGGACTTCCAGGAGTGCTTCGAGAAGTGGGAACATCCCTGGAACCGATGTATAGATGCCCAATGAGACTACTTTGCAGGGGACAGTGGAAATTTAAAGATCGGTAAGTTCCGTATTTTATAGAGGTACATTTCGTGAAATTTTGGGTAGCACCTCGTATTTAAGCAGTATACTATACGTCGTTTACTACACGATATATTGTATTGGCTTTCGTTATCTTATAAAACATAAGCATAATATAGGGCAGCATAAACAATTTCGGTATCAAAACATTACAAAATTTAAAAAGTAAAAAGTAAAAATATCAGTGTGCGAAATAAAGAAAAAAATAAATAAACTCGATATTTATTGATGAAAATAGGAAAGAAAATTCCACAGCCTGGATACGAACCAGGAACCTTCAGCTTTTCGAAGGTTCCTAGTTCGAATTCAGGCTGTGAAATTGTTTTTCCTTTTTCATCAATAATTTAAACATCTGAGATTTATCGTAGGACAAACCCTCATCGAACATTCTTGAGACATTTTAAATATTTATTGCTTGAGACATTTTAAATATTTATTGCTTGAGACATTTTAAATATTTATTGCTTTGTTTTTAATAGATTGCAAAGACTATCTTACTGAAATTGAAAGCCGCAATTAATCTTTTCAGTTAAAAGTACTATAATATGCCAACACCAGCCATAAACCTGATCCCTATTTCCAGTCTGGACAGCCAAGTCAATTTTAAACTTCTACGATGTTCGTTCAAACTACTAGACTTCGGTTAGCTCAACTCCTGCCAAGCAAATGAAAACGCTTTTGGAATAAACTGTACACCGAATAAGGAGAAATCAGAAAATCAACGAACTTGCGAACCCGCACAAGGTGTAGTTAGGCCGTACTTGGTTAAAAAAAACTGTTCTCAATGCTCCGGCAGGCCCCTCCCGTAATATTGAACCCTTCCCATACTTCGCAATAACGGAATTAGATTTAGTTTTCTGGAGCGAAGTTAATAATTTGGATAAGCGTAATACTACATGGAAATTAAAGAGATTACGCGAAATTTTCTCTTACGGAATCAGCCGGTATTTTTCCGATGGATGGAGAAGGTTAAAGGGACTACGAAATTTGTGTCGCCTTGTAAAATATAACGTTGCTTTCTATTTTCTTCCGGCGAGGAAATTATCATTTACGGATTGAAGTTAGGTTTGCCCAACTTATAATTTGCTCTATGGCGGAGTAGCTTAGTTTTCAATTAAGCTTATTTAAACTTAATTTGTTAGCTAGTTGGAATTCTATTTGCTTATGGATGCTATCTATGTTAGTTAATAATTTAATTGGATATTCCGACCATATTGCATATTGAGAGACGGTATTGCTGAAATTAATAAGCTATCTGGAGTGATGGTCTTAAAATTTATCCTCTTTAAATTTCATTAGCTAATTGAAATTTAATCTATAAATTGGATTGCTACTATTAGAAGAATTGTGTAACTGTTGTATCTTAGTGAATAAGAATGTGACTCTTGCTAATAAGAATTATTTATTCATATTCTGCTCTCCATAGCTGGACGTTCCTTTTTCGATATTTATTACTCGAGGGAAGTGAATGACACTGCAACTTGATTTTGGCTACAAGGTGTTTTTGTCAGGTGCCCCTAAACTTTGTTCAGAAGAAGATTTCTGTTTGTATTTCCACTGCGTGTATATACACATCAGGATTACATTTATCAATTGTTTATTTATACTTTATTTAAAAAATTCTCTTGTGAAAAAAATCCTCTAATGTTATATATGGATTCTTGACTGTTAAAATATTATTCAATTGCCATTTTCAATTTGTAATGTCTTACTTTACATCACTAACTGAATTAAACTTAGTCCTTTTGATTTTTTACTTTCGTTTCAGTGCTTCTGTTTTTAAGTTAAGCGTTACATTAATTTTCAGTTATGAAAATTTGAACCTGACAAATAGTGTTTTGTGCTCTCATTGAAATTTCATCTTTAACGGAACATTTAGCAGAATCCCTAAGTGAATAAACAAGCTTAATTAAAAAAGTTAGTTAAAATTATTTGTCCATTATCTGTTGAAAGTTAGTTTCAAGAGAGCGATTTCATAAAATCGCTATCACATAAAATCTTCGAGATAGCTCGAAAGAAGTCATAATTTTAAAATTGTAATTAATCACTATGATTATACTAGTCAACACACATTTTGTAATTAAAACCACACATAGTGTTCTTAGTAGTAATTTGTATGTAGAATCCGAATCTGCTTTTAGATTTTTTCTATCACGTCAAGTTTCCAAGTTATGCACATCGAAACTTCTATGTTAAAGTAATGGGTGTGAAGAGAAGCGGCTACAGTGTTAAAGTATCCATATTTTGGGGCCGAAATTTACCAGGCCCCAAACGCTGAATGATTTAAAAATGTTTCATTGTAAAACAAGAAAACTGTGCATGCTAGAGAAATTTAAAAATTATATTCGTAATCAGCAGAAAAATTATTACCAAAAATCACCCACTTGCATTTAGTTACAAGAAAAAACTTATATTTTGTTGGGTAGTGTTATTGAAGACGCTTTCCTTTTCTATTATTTCATTCACTTTGTACTTGAATCATGCTGTTTAACCAAAGTTATACCCGAGGAGAAAAGTAAAATCATCCTCTCTCTCTGTCAGTAAGTTTGGTACAAAAAGCAGATGAAACATACATTTTTTCTGTTTTCATAGAGAATTTTTCTAAAAATATATATACGAAAATGACTTCAAAAGTAATTCTCTGTATTTTAAGAAGCTGGTGTCATTCCACACAACCTCCATTTCTTATTATAGCCGTACAATAGGAAAGTAATAAATTAGAACTTAAATAATAATAGATAATGCTCTAAACATAAGGTAAAGTACTACATGAAAAACTGAAGGAAAAATTCTGCGATCTGGATTCAAATCAGGGACCACGAGAATCTCCATCGGTCTCCTCTCCGATGGGTCTCCGTCTCCTCTATCCAATCATCTCCTCTACCAACTTTCTACCGTCAAATAAATTGATAAATTGGACAAATTTCAGGAGGCGATCCCTCACAAGAAAAGTAACAAAAACGTTCATATCAACATATATCCGGAAAAGCATAGTATCCATGGAAATTCCAATAATTGTATGCACAACATCATACCTCCATAACATTAGAGACAGTGTGTTTTTTCTGTTGCAGAGTTACTTTTGAGTGATCGTCGTGCAGCGGAGGTACAATGGTCTGGTAGACATACACTGAATGGCCAGTTTATAAGTAACACACCCCTAATACTGTGTTGTGTGACCCCAAGCAGTTATAACAGCACGGATTCGCCTGGCATGGATTCAATTAGCCGCTGGAAGCATTGTTCCGTAATGTTTGTCCATGCGGATGCAACAGCTGCTCCCAGTTCATGCTTATTGGATGGTGAGTAAGTTGAATTCATTACCGTGCGCCTATAACCATTCCATAACGATACGAACCTTGTGACACGCAGCATTGTCCTGGTGGTAGTATCCTTACGATGGTATAAACACAGTAGCCATGAAGGGATGAACGTGGTCGGCAACAATGTTCAGGTAGCCCTGACCATTAAGGCGTTGTTCTACAGATATCAGCGGATCAAGAGTATGCTGGGAAAAACATTCCCCATACCATTACAGAGCCTCCACCAGATTGAACAGTGGAAACCAGACAGGAGGGGCCATCTTTCGTGCTGTTGTCTGCAAATTCTGCGGCGGCCATCTCCATGAGCAATAGGAAACGGGATTCATCCGACCAGTAGATCTTCTTCCAGTCGTCGACTGTCCTGTGTTGGTGATTACGGGCAAATTGTGAGACGATTTTTGCGGTTTTGGGTGGAGATCAAAGGTACCCGGACTGACCGTCTACAGTTGTAGCCCATCCTTGCCAAAGTACGGCGTGTAGTGCGTTTAGAGATGTTATTCTGTGGTTCAATTTTGTACACCACGGTTAGTTGACGAGTCGTGATGTTTCTATTCGCACGAGCAAGCATTCCCTTTCTACGCTCACCCCTTGGACCAACGAGTCGTTTGCGACCAGCTGACAGGTGCGTTCTCGCTTTATATTGGTTCCGACTGTCACGTGGCCAACTGATATATAGTAATTGCTATGCCAACGGATTTGTATGGTCATGGGTGTTCATAATAAACTGGCCACTCAATGTATCAGAAAAAAAGCCGAGATGGTCTTCACATATGGAGAAGCATATAGGCATAGTCGAAAGGCCGCACGGATGCACCAAGTAAAGTACCCCGTCAGACAGAACCACCAGAATCACACAATGTTTGCAACCATCTTTCGAAGAGGCGAACACGGAGGATGTTGTTTTTAAATCCCCTTGACTTTTACTTGTGGGGGCACCCTCAAAGATGCTGTGTATGCGGAACTAGTTCCTGATCTGGACACACTTGAATAGCGTGCAAATGGAGCCTGTGGCGCTATTCGGATATAGGTTAGAATTTTTGAACGAGTGCGGCAATCCATGATATGACGTGTGAACGCTTACAGTACATTCCAAGGTGGCGATTTCATCTACACATCTTTTGTAACGTTGAATTAACTACTGCCACAATAATGCCACGTTCTGTATTAATTGCTCCATATCCGGCCATATGTTCATACAAGAAGTTTTGTTCCTTTTCTGGTCAGGAATCACCTTCTGAAGTTCGTCCCTATTGTTTTACTTCAACCTGTATATAGCAAATCTGAATTAGAAATTGTTAAAACCTAGTGGTGCATTATTTTTAGAGCGACCTCTTATATCCCCCCCCCCATACTCACACATTTAAAGCATAAATCTATGATATTAATTGGAAGATGGTCTTAGGAGGATTTTTTCACGCCATTACCTCCGATATTGATAACTAATTAGAGAAAAATAGAAAAGAAAATTCCACGACCTGGACTCGAACCAGGGACCTTCAGGTTACCGTCCCGATGCTATAACCAATCAGCCACCGTGGACCTGGAAGCTGGGACGGTAAACCGAAGAATCCCTGGTACGAGTTCAGGCCGTGGAATTTTCTTTACTGTTTTTCTCTATTTATTCATAAATTTATGCTTTAAATGATGAACTATAAACAAACAAGATATAAGCAGTAATTGGATTGGCCTGAATTAGTTCTTTAAGTGACGCCAGGGTCCCGTGTTACCTACCACTTGCTTTTTACTATTTAGCTCTTTTTTTTTTTTCTTCGCAATGGATAGTTTCTCAAAGGCAATCAGAGTTCTCAGTATCACGAAAAAATGAGGTCTATTTTTCTATTAATTTCAATTTGAAATATTTTACTTGTACTAAATGAAAGCCCCTAAGTTTTATTTTTAATTTAAATCAGACTTAACTAGACAGACAAAGAGCACTAATCGTTTGCTTTAACTGGCGGTACTGCGCAGGCCAATTAGCAATATATCTACTGAAAATTCAAGTTACAAACTGATTTTGAACCTACAGATAATGATTTTACGCATTAAAAATAATGGAATTTCTCTTAGGATGAGTTTTTGGCGTTACGAAAAACTTTCAGATCTCACTTTTAAAATCGAATTCAAGACGTACGGATATGTAAGAGACACCGTTGAAAAGAGGAGATTTCGCTGTTACTATGATTCCAGTCAGATTATATAAATTTGCTGGGCTACTCCTGTGAAAGCATTGAGATTCGTGTTTCCATATTATTGATTACGATGCCGCGCTTTTCTGTCGTTTGAGGGCGCATTTCCTCATTTCTGAAGAAAACGGTTGTTATGGGATGAACCAAGGCCTTCTATATTCATCAGGCCAGCTCACTGAAAAAACAAGGCGACGATTGTAGGCTTGCTTGAGCATTGAAACAAGGTGGCTGAAGCAAGCGGAACACTACATTTAACACACTGTAGAGCTTTATTAAACAATTAGTCTGTACAATAACTAATTTCACAGAATTCTAACTTCACAATATGTGCTTTCAATATTTTTTATTAAAAAGGTGCTTTTTCTGTTCCTCCATAGATGGAGCTACTTTGAAAAAAATATTACTTTATTTATTTGCACATATATTGCCAGTACTTTGATTGAAACATAAAGCCATTTATATAACAAAGTTCTAAAACTTAGATTTTGTTAGAGGATTAAAGCAAAAGTATTCTATTTCAGCTTATTTCACACACATTGTCAAGTAGCGAAGCCGACGCGATCTATACAAAAGCCATGGCACTACGTCACTTCTATTGTTGAAACGTCACGAAAACCGATGGGATATTTTGAAATATGAATTTTTTATTTTAGGTATATAAGTAAATACAGTATAATATAATGTATTAAAGCCAGACACGGGTCATTTACTTTTTAATAAATCATTTTATTTTAAATTTTGAATATCCCAATTTTGTTTTAAAAATTTGTTGCATGACTTCACAAAATCCAGCATGATGTCACAAAATCTGTGCCACGGCTTGTTTAGATCGCGTCGGCTTCGCAAGTAGACAGTCGGTCTCCAATTGTCTCCATTTTTTTCAGTATGCTAGCCTGGCGATTATAGAAGGCCTTGGATGAATTCACTAATGTAGAAAATATACAACAGATTTAGAAATATTTTTATACGTGTTACTGAATCCTGCGACTGCATTTTTGCGTTATAGATTGTCATTATGATAAACCGGATTAGATTAAAGTGTTCATTACAAAAAAAATGACTTTCTGGTTCTGGACAATTTCCTGTACAATTTCAGCTTTACTACTGTAACCACGAAACTCAGTGAATTTTGCCCGTGACAGAAGCTGTTTAACAGTAAGACGTAAAACTGCCTCTGATACTAATTTTAAAGCGGAACCAATGAAACGAGGACGAAATGCCTTATGTCCTGGAGTCAATGTGAAAATTCAGTACTGTTTGAACGTATCTCAAGCAGAAAGAAACCATCAAGTAAAAATATAAAAAAAAAGCTTAGATTAGATGATTTAAATTAAAAAAAAGGTTAGATTAAAGCACCCTTAGTTTCATTATATCCTTTATCTTACTGTTAGGTACTTCCATTTCTTAATCAGGAAAGAAATACAAATAATAATGTAGCTCCCCTATTTTGCGGTCATTTCTGCTTTTGTTATCATTTTAAGATGGTCGAGGCTCCAGATACTCTGAGGCGGAAAATTCTTTGATCCTTTGGGATTCCGCTTCAAATAGGTCTCACTGTATTTCTAATGAAAGTTTCGTTATAACGAAATAAATGTCTTTCCTCCCTCCTACCCCAAATTTCTGATTGTTGCAATGAAAAACAAGGATGAGAACAGGACGACCATTAAAAAATTGAATATAAATTTGCGTTTCCAAATATGCAAGCTATGGCAAACAAATTTCTTTTAGAAATCTGCATTTCGACTGGCTAATGCTTTTGCATGCTGGTAGGCAATTTTTGATAAATTCCTGGACGCATTTGCAGTTTTCAATAGAAGATCGCCTTTTGAGCCCACATGTGCAGCAACTCAAAAACTTTTTTTTTGGCTTTCAAATTCCGAGAAACATTTTCCTGGTTATATAATTTTCATTTGTAAGGTAAATTGAAGTTTTTGTTGGGAACATTTTTTCCAATGTTGGTATCGACATTCCAAGTCATTACTCTCTTTTTTCTTTAGAATATTGTAAGTGTCGGTGAACATAGAGTGAATACAAACTTTGCATAACAATGAAGACAAATCTAATAGAAACAAGAAATTAATCCCACAGGGAAAATAGCGGAGACTATGAGTACAAAGAAACTAGTAGCAAGGCAAGCAGGCTTACAGCCTGTGAAATTTATGTTTTGAGGATTATAGGAAGAAATGGATGCATTCAAATAATTGCCTTTGAGAATAAATCCATTTTATATTGGTTTTTCTAACTAATTCATTACCTCTTTTCTGGAACTCAGTGACGTTCATCCATGCCACCACCTTCCCCAGCACTGAATTTTTTATAATTGATGAAAATGGGAAAGAAAATTTCACAGCCCGGGTTCGAACCAGGAACCTTCTGCTCACCGTGTAGACGTGCCAACCAATTGCGCTAATGGTTCGAACCCAGGCTGTGGAATTTTCCAGACTTTTCATCAATTATTTAAACATCTGAGGTTTGGCGTGAGAAAAAATCCTCTTTAGATCATTCTTTACTTAATTGCACCGAGTTTATAGTCAAGTCGTCGATAAATACCCTCGATCTTAACCAAAGACTGTCGCGACACTGTCGGGTCGAGCTTACTCCGAAGTTTCGTACGGAGCCAGCTGTTTTGTTATTTCAGTCCAATTTGGATTGCATGTAAATGTGATGAAGAGATCCTGTTAGTTTTGTAGCAATGCGCATTTGCTCCCGGTAAATGACGTAGGTAGAACACGGATATTTCCTGCTTTCATATTAAAGTTATCAGCCTGATTGTGAACAATCCGTTAAACCAAGTGGTAAGCCTCCACTCTCAAACAGCCCTGTCCTTTCGTACAGTTTGTAGGAATAGAAGGCTATAACATGCTGAGTTTCGTCCCTTCAATGCTCCTGAATATTATCTTCCAGCTTTCTTCTCCATGAAGAAATAGCAACGGGTAAATCGTTGGATCACAATTCGGACTCAAAATCGACATGTGTTGTAAGTTGTTCCCCGTGCATAGATTTCGCTTAAATGGTGGTTGGTTCTCCATCATCGCTCCAAACACTGCTGCTACCGCATTGAGTTGGCAAATTATATCTTCTGTGATCGTGCTGTATTATCGACGTTTAATTTTCCTGTACTGTCAATATTTTTAGGCCATACGATAAATAAAATCGACATTTAAACGTTTCCTGTGGAGCAGCCACAGACATCCTTCATCATCTTGTACGCACGTGCAAAAGGGCGGATATTTCTGATGTTCCTGTGAAATTTCTGTTTTGAGGATCAGAACCAGAAAGTGTGAAGGCAACAGAAATTCATGCAGCTGTATATCCTCTCCTGTAGAGTTATAACAAAAAGGAATTAGTATAACTGCAAAGGCATTGATAATATGAGCATTAGATTAGGCTTACTTTATTATTACTCAGAGCAAAAATGCTGTGTAGTGTATTCTACATTTGAGCACCATTCCATTTATCTTAGAAATGTACGTCAGTGTTAATTTACAAATAGGTACATGCTTATTATCTTACAAAATTTCACAGAATACACAGTTATAAATATAACTATCAGATCATTGGAGAATACTTTTCCTTGCTTGGAACATGATCTGAACTGAAATCAAAATGTCTTTGTTTACCCGAGGCATGTCAACAAAGCAGAGTGAACAATTGTTGTAGCTTCGTTTCCGCAGTGGCACGCCAGGCCAACACATCCTAGACAGAAGACCTGATAACGGAAACTTCATCATAAGTCGACCAAATTTAGAGTATATTATTGGTAGAAATAGTATTAACAATGGTCGACTAAAGATGATATAACAATGCATGAAGTTGCCGTTATCAGGCCTTCTGTGTAGGTGGCCTTGGCCAGAAATGTTAACAAAGGAGAGTGAACAATTGTTGTCAGTTCCGTCTCGTGTACCACTTCAGACTTTAGAGAAAGAAAGATTGGCACCCTTAAAAAGCTCAAGAACTGGGGTATAAAATGTGCGGGTAAAAATGGGGGTTAAAAGTGGGAGATAAAGAAGGAATCTCCAGGGATGGGGCGCGGGGGGGATGTACAGCTAAATGTCCCACTCAAATATATTAAATTTTAGTTTGGAGATTTTATTCGTACGATCCATACTTTCCGAGATATTTCGATGTTTCAAGTTAAATGTATCTTCCTGTATATTAAAAAAACGCCAATCACTATTCTCGTCTTCACCTTTATTCGATGTAGTTAGTTGATGCAGTAGCGCTTAAGAAAAGTGATACGTTTCTGTTCCCTCATGGTGCTTGATTAGTTGAATTTCCTCGCCTCTCACCTCTCAAAATTAAATGCTCAAAATGATGACCTTGAACTTCAATGCACTTGTTGATTCGTGCTTCAACTGTCTATACACATATCAAATGCATATCTTGTTTAATTGCGGCGCAAACATCCCTTATACGTTGCATTATATTTTCGTGAGTTGTAGAGGTTTCTTTATAAACGGCATCTTTTAGGTAATCCCTCAAGAAAAAAATCTAGGATGGTAAGGTCTGGCGATCTGGCTGGCCAGTGCACCGATCCTCTTCTACCGATCCAGCGATTATTGTAATCCTGATCTAATACCTCGCGTGGTTCTAAGGAATAATTTGCTGGGCAACCATCATGTCGAGTCGCAGTTCCAAGCTCAGGTCTTCAAGCAATTATGATAATTATTCGTCTTCAAGAATGTTTCGGTAATTATTGCCATTTAAATTACCGTCAATTGTCGTATGGTCTGATAAGTTTATCACCAAATATTCCATATCAAACATTAACAGACCAAGGACCTTGATGGTTTACTTCATGATTTCAGTTTGAGTTTTCTACACTCCAATAATGCATGTTATGTCGGTTAACCCCACCGTGGTTCGTAAATGTTCACTCATCAGAGAATAGTACACGAGTAAAAAAGTTCTGACGCATTTGTATTTGCTCAAGTGCCCATTGACAAAACGTTTTGAAAATCATCGCCATTTAGTTCCTGATGCAAGGGCACATGATACGGATGAACTTTAGGTAACTTCAGCATTCTCCAAACACTTATACGAGAAATTCCTGATTTGTGCGATATTTCTCGGACACTTGTATGTGGATTATGAGTCACTGAGCAGCTAGTACTGCTATTTGATTATTTTCTCCACAAGCAGTAGCTGCACGCGTTCTTTTTTTCGGCTGTACACTTCCATCAGTAGAAAACTGTTTAACAAATCTATCAAAAGAAGAACGTGATCGTACTCTTGCAGGAAACCGCTCAGCATACAAATTGACAGCATCGTTACATAATATTTCTCCTACATTCGCCATAAATGAAAATCAGTTCAATTTTTTCTTGCACATTTACATAATACATGATGCAAAATTAAAAGAGAATGACAGTGGCATGGAGCAATTTTCAAAAATTGATTAAGCACCTCTCCTAGTTAGAGAGTTAAGTGTCTAATAATTGTCGGATCGTCTCTTAATGGGCACGGACCATGGAGAGACACCACCAACAAATTAATTATAAAAAATCTTATTTTATGGAATTGCAGCGCCATCTATCACGAATCAAAAAAGTGCTTTAGACAAAACTTATATATTTTTATCGTAGAATCCAAATCTGCAATAAAAAGTGGGGGTTCTCATTTGAAATTTCAAAGTTGCTACTCAGTCCACCCACAGGGAGTGTGGTCGGGGGGTCAAGTTTGGTATCAAAAGATAACTTTTTAAAAAATATTAAACACGTATTTTCTTTTTTTTTTGTATGATGCGTATTTTTCGAGTTATTTTGATTTGTAAGGTTAAATGGGACACCCCGTATTAAAGGAAATCGTTTATGATATAAAACAGCCTGATTATATGAAATCGTTTGAATTGGCAATTGATACATACAATTATGAATGGGGATTAATCGAATTTTATACCGTACATCACATAAAAAATGGTCAAAATCTTCGACAGGTGAAAGGAGGAGAGTATCGATTCCTAATCCTGATTTCCAAAAACAGCCCTGCGTTACTTGATAATATCGGATCTGGTCATTGCTCAAGGTAGGGAAAATTTTTTAAACGTCTTTACAACAATGTCATCAAAACAAGATTGGACATTGCTTACTGCATGAATTGGGGTATTGTCATTTAAAACAAGAATGATTTTACCGCCAAAGCGGATAAAGGGAGCACATTTTCTATTTATAGCATCGTACATGGATATATAGAATTAACCAACATTTTAAAACACTTGAGAGTAAATAAATAAATATGAAAACTAAATTGTAAATTACTATTTAAATAGGCTAACGTATAGAGAGAATTTAAAAGAATAAACTTGAAGAATGAAAGGTAAATGGAGAGTGAAGTTATTCCTCATACACTTAAAAAAATAAAAGTTCTTTAATTTGTAAGAATTCTCACATAATGTTAAACGAAGTGAGCCTCAATTGCTGAAGCGTTATGTGTAAGCATCTATTAGATTTTCATATTAAATTACTAAACTCTTATTGAAGCAAGCGATTAACTACTAATAAATTAATTAGTAATGAGTTTTAAATACCATTAAGCCTAAGAGTACTATACTCTTGATTCAAATAAGCTATGGATAACAAAAGATCTAATAACGCGTAAGGAGTTGGTTGATATATTACACGCCATATCTTAGCATTAAAAGTTCTATAAATTCTGTATTGTACCATTAGGGCACGTGCTACAAAACCAATTGCCACTATCATTATTTACTCGTGATAGTCACTCATGGCAC
>JAHWFO010117521.1:1599587-1659673 GCA_023313115.1 Rhysida immarginata
AAATTAGCCATTTTTAACTATAAGCATAACATAAATTAGCCATTTTTCACAATAGGCCTAACAATATTTAGTCATTTTAACTGTAGGCCTAACATAAATTAGCCATTTTTAACAATAGGCCTAACATTAATTAGCCATTTTTAACAATAGGCCTAAGATTAATTAGCCATTTTGAACTATAGGCCTAACATTATTTAGTTATTTTAACTCTAGGCCTAACATTATTTAGTCATTTTAACTATAGGCCTAACGTTATTTAGCCATTTTTAACCATCGCCCTAACATTAATTAACACATTTAACAATAGGCCTAACAGCACTGAATTTTAAAATGAAATGAGCACGTGCATCAAGAAAGCTTCATAACGGGCACGTGCTCCAGGCTGCCATCAACAATGCTTAAATGATAAGCAAAAAGTAACACTGTATTCACTTATGACTCGTCGGTAGGATTCGATTGATATATTACATGCCCTAAGTTCATATTCTTAACATTAGTGCACGTGCTTGAAGGGGTCCACGAGAGCTCATCAAAAGTTGATATATCGCTGTTAAGTTCTTCCATTTTCACGTTTTCGTGCAAACGATGGCTGGCCAGGCACATAAAGGTACTGATCATGCTTGTATTCTTATACGTATATAGCTTTAGCTAAAGCTCGTAATAAGGGGTCATTGAAGTACTTTTTGGGGGTCATTTTCTCGGACGTAGCATTTCGAAAATCGAAAATAATGTCATATTCGTCTTGTGCTCGTCACTCCCGTTCGAATGACATATTACATGCCTTATATTGCCAATAAAAAAAATTTAATGGGGGGGTTTGGGTCTCAATAGTCACGTGACTGTTAGACCGATTTCGACGACAAACTAATCAGGTGAGCTCAGGAAGGGTCTCTATCGAACAGCGAAAAAAGAACTTGAAAAAGTTAAATCATTCTCGAAAAATCGTCGGACATACAGACGGACGGACGGACAGACAGACAGACAGACAGACAGACAGACAAACCGAGTGAAACCAATATATGCTTTTCAGCATATAATAATAAGCTCCGTACGAATAAAAAAATTCTTTTGATTTAGAAACCATTCTGCACTTTCAATAATCGTCATTCACGTGCATCCTCCACGCGCACCATCTCATTAACGTTTAGAGCACGCGCGGACCCGAACCGATGTGCTCAGTACGCCGGATACCTCAGCCAGTGTGCTAATAAAAACTGTTGCTCAGACAACAATATGTCACGTGTCTTTTTAGTTCCGGCGTGTGCTTCAAGCCGGCGCCAACAATGGTTAAACGTGCATCAACAATGGAAAACTGTTTCCGTAACACTTTTTGGTGTCGGTTTTCGCATCACGTTTTTTGTAGATAGATGTCCAGCCTTAAAACATCATGTTAACAATGCAAGGGAAAGTTTCTGCAGCAATAGTCCGGTTATGTTTGTATCATAAATGGTGATAGCAACACTAAATTCTAAAAATGTAAATGTAAATTTCATTAATAAAAATATTTTGGGGACACAATTTACATGATTACGTCGAGGACCACCCTCTTATAAAATATAATGTTCTTCAGGGTTTCTAATTTCCTAATCATAATTTCTACTTTTGTGTAATGGTGTTCGGCATACTGCCGGAAGGGTCTTCCTTTTCTAAAAATCAGTGAGAAGCCGTCGGAATTTGAATTCAAATCTTTAGAAATGATCAGTAACTAGAGGTAATGGAGAGTTAACAGACTATTGAGAAACAGTGGAAAGGCGGCAGAAGAAGTAGTCCCTTAGCTCGGCGCTATATCGGTTTTCCCAGCGCACTACTGCAACTGAGCAAGTGATGAATGCCTAAGTGGGTCATCGAAGTTCCCAGAAGGCCGTCGACGATCCAAGTGTCAAATGAAGAAATGGCGACTGTTAAACGACATCAAGTGATGAGTGCCCAAGTTTTGCTTCAAAATATCAAAAGCAAAGTGCAAATTGCAACAACAGAGTTTTCAAGTAGTGACAGATTGTTGGAATTGACGACCACGCAGTAACAAACGATCATTTACATCCACCGCCACCCAAGAAGAGAAAAAACAAGCCCCATAAAGAAACAACACTCGCTGGTTGCATTCATTGAGTTTGGGGATCGTCCGAAGTGAAGCGTGCGTTCTCCGATGCCTACAGGGTGTTTCAAAATTATGTACAATAAATTTAGTGACATATTCTTCAGGTCAAAAGAAGACGAAAATGTTTTATAGCACTTTGTCTAGAAACGATTTGTTTGCGAGTAATCCAATATCATACAGTAGGGAAGCACGGTAGTTAGCGGACGATATTTTAGCAGTTCCAGCGTTTCGACCCAACACTAGGTTGAGTGGTTTGTTCCATTTAAACCTACTTTAGGGTTGTTCCATTAGTTGTGTACGGTTGTTTCCATTACTGTAGTTTCACTACTGTACATCCACTAGGAATATCAATTTCAGAACGTTTGCGTGCTTTGACATACGCATTACGATTTACGTAAAAAAAAGTCATGTACACGTATTCCAGTGCAGAATACACTGACATGCACCTAATGTATGGTCTTGCGGACGGAAATGCTGTGGAAGCAAGAAGACTCTACCAAGAACGCTTTCCGAATAGACGTTTGTCAAATATCCGAACATTTGTATCTGTCGACAGACATTTGAGGGAGCGTGGTTCCTTTGGCCGTCAAACAGGACAAGGGCGGCCTGTAGCACATTCTCCGGATGAGGAGGATGTGATAATTGACATCATACATGATGAACCACAGACAAGCACCCGTCGTATTTCTTCCATGGTACACATTCCGCACTCATCTGTTTGGCGCATTCTTCACCGTCAGCTTTTGCATCCATACCACCTGCAACTGGCTCAGGCACTGAACCCAACGGACTATCCACACCGACAACGATTTTGCCAATGGATACAACGTCGTCAGGCTGCAGACCCTAGTTGTCTCAGCCAGATACTTTTCACGGACGAAGCAACCTTCACCCGGACAGGAATCGTAAATTCTCACAACCAGCACCATTGGCCAGATGCTAACCCGCATGTTACCAGAGCTCGAGCGCATCAAGAGCGTTTCTCCGTGAACATTTGGTGTGGAATTGTCGGAAATAACATAATTGGCCCTTATGTGTTGCCGCCACGATTGACTGGGCGAACGTATCTTTTGTTTCTGCAGAATGTATTGCCAGAATTACTGGAAGATGTTCCTCTTTTGATAAGATCTCACATGTGGTTCATGCATGATGGCGCTCCAGCACATTTCAGCCATGTTGTGCGAGCACACCTTAATGCTGCATACACGAATCGGTGGATAGGTCGAGGTGGACCGGTAGCCTGGCCTGCAAGATCACCCGACCTTAATCCTTGGACTTTTTTCTGTGGGGTCATGTGAAAACGATCGTCTACAGCACAGAAGTTCCTAACATTATGGATCTGCGACAACGAATTGAAAATGCATGCCAAACCGTTCGTAATGCTGGCGACGAACTCTTCCATGACATCAGACGGTCGCTCATGCACGAGCCGAAGCGTGCGTGCGAGCTGGTGGCAGGCACTTTGAACAATTCTTGTAATTTGGAGCCACGGGTTTAGTTGGCTGTATCGCGTAAATAAATCGTTTCCAGACAAAGTGCTATAGAATATTTTCGTCTTCTTTTGACCTGAAGAATATGTTACTAAATTTATTGTACATAATTTTGAAACACCCTGTATAGAGTTCTACGATATCACCAATGGTTAAATGTGGCGTTGGTAATTTTCGTGAAATTTCACGAATAGATATTCCGTAATGTGGCATCCGAACGAACATTATTGCCCGAGCAAGTTACCACAAAAAACACCGAAAAATCACATGAACTATCGAAGTGCGAGCATGGGTTCTAACGCGCAAGCCAGATTTCATGGGTTCATTCCTTTATTTAAAGTTAGCTTTCTGTTTAGGACAGTGAAACGTTATTTCAGAAAAAAGATTCGTTTTACAGCAGCACATATAATCTTTAAATTCTTACAATCTAAAATTATTAAATCTCTAGACATTGAATTATTAATTCAGCACATTTGAAGAATTTATCTTCTTTATTTCATGGTTTTCTGCGTATGAATTTTCGTAGGCAGATGCAAATTTTAGCAGTGTCTGAAATAAATTGACATACCTATTTAATATAGGGTTCTCGTTGATTTTAAATCTTAATAAATATCCGCTGCAGATAAAAATTTGGTTTCATGAGTAAAGGTGAAACCAGAGGAAGTCTAAATTCTGTGAAAGAGATGAAATGCGTAAGCAATCATCCACCTTTCTCGAGTTACTCTATAAAAACCCAGATTACTCCCAAACCTTACGAACAATAAAATCGCTCTCCTCGCACATGCACAACTCGATGAGGTAATGGTTGAAAAAATATAAGGTAAAAGGGGGGGAAAAGAAACGAGAAAGAGCAAGAACACATTCTGGTGTCAGATCTTTTTACCCCACCTGTGTTGGGAATTGATCAAGCGCTCGAGAAACAGATTTCTTCCAACTGCGCATGCGTCGCATACCGATGAATGCAACGCACAAGGGCTTTAAATTGAATTGCGGCAGAAGTCATTTGAAAAAGCCGAAAGAATAGTTTTGCAGAATTATAACGACGATTGAGTTGCTTTGTTCCGCGTCGACCGAGAGACTCACAAGAAGGAGCGCTACAGGGGCCGTTGAAGACGGAGGCAAGAAATGCCAACGTGGTCAGAAAAAGATCAGATAGAAGGAAAAGCATTCCAAAAAATTTTTTTTCTCCGATTCAAATTTACATATCTCTCGCATGCATGTGGCCGATTGAAGAGCAAAGAAAGGAGATAGAGAAAGAAAAGGCACAGAAAACTCCTTGAGTTTGCCGTACTTAGCGCAACCATCTATCACAAAAGATGACCTTTGAGTTTCAAGGAAAATGTAAGAAAGGAGCCCACGAGAAAGATCCATCAAGAAGAGAGATAGCTCGAAAAAAAAGAACAGTCATTGCAACGAGGAAACGCACTCTTTCGATTCGTAATTTGTTTTCAATGAAACTGCTTAGAGGGTTTCGTGTAGCGAATTCGCAATGTGTTCGGACTCAAAAGGAAACGCTGACCTGACCTTCCGAGTCCACCAAGAGGGTCAATCAACCTATCGAGAACTGTTACAGCAACACCGCACCGGTGTTTGGTGTGGTATTTAATGAATGAGTGGAGCGGCACCAAAGGATTGAGTGGCAGGACGTTGTTTGCGGTCAGGGAACGGTTAAAACGCCTGGAAAACGAACGTTCGTCGCTCTCTGTCTCGCTCTCTCCCTTTCTCTTGCTTTGTCCTTCACAGCACTTAAGGGCAGCGAAATGAATCGATCGGTACTTCCCCTCACCCACCCAGAAGCAATTGCGGCATTTTTCCGTTACGGCTTCTACAAAAGTTCCACAATGGATGTGAATGAATCGATGAATGAATGAAACCAAGCTCTCCCGTTTTCTTCTCTCTCTCTTTCTCTCTCTGTATCTCTCGGTTTTCAGGGACAGAAATTTTAAATAGATTAGATTCATGAATCGAACGATAATAGTTATTATATGCGGATTTAAAAGAGTCAACAGTTTAGTTATGAAATCATAGCTTTCGCTCTTGTTATTCAATTAATACTGATAACATAAAAATGCCCATAATATAAAAATAAATTATCTGCAAAAATGAGATTTCACTCGTATATGCTGGTCTACAAATTAAGATGGAAAGCAGAGTCCATTCAATTTAATATGCAATCCATCGACCCCTTCTCCCAGTAAAAAATTGATTGGACGCATTTTTAAAACATATTTAAAATGTTTAAATATTCAGGGCCAGCGCCAGACAATTTTGAGCCTTAAACAAGATTATTTTGAGCCCTGGATCAAGACCAATGTAATGGTTCAATTTTGTATCCTAAGTAAGGTTAAGTACTGCATCTGCTCAGATTTACGCTTTAGTCGGCTATTTACAGATTTTGCTCAACTAAATTTAGTTTTTTCCTATGCCAGTCAGGGAATCCATAGAACTGCTAAAACTGATGGGCGACGTCCATGATATGAGTGTCTAGACTTAAAGAAGTTTGAAGCATTCAAAATTGGTTTGCTACACTATTCATTACGAATAACACAGGCCAAACTCTTTTAAAGTTAAGAGCTGATTCTTATGCTTTCTTGTGCTGAATTCGTGTCTTACCTCAGTTTTTTCCTAACTCTCACAGATTTCTTGTTTTTCAATGTAACATTGAAATTATTCGGAGTTTGGGGCGTGATAAATTTCCTTGTGGCGCAAAAAATGTGGATACTTTAACATTTCAGCTACTTCTCTTCACACCCATTACTTTAACATTGCAATCTCTAATTGCATATCTTGGAAACGTGACGTCATAGAAAAAAATCTAAAAGCAGAGATTCGGATGAATAAGGCAAATTCATTCAAAAATTTTTTTCATCGTTGGCCTGTGCAATCCGTCGATTGGTATTAATTATAATTAAATAATATAATACTTAATTACTTATATTACCAATTAGTTAGTCTTTTTTTTTAAATGCCATGAAATATCCATCCTAGTTTTATTCAGAACAGTAAATTCATTAGAAAATATGTAGCAAATTGTATTTATAAAATGTTTAAATAAAAGGATGTAAAATCTTCCTTTATCTTCAAGATTACTCAGCATCTGACCAGCAGTTCTCACAACTTAGTTGGTTTGGTATTAATGTCCTTTTCAACTGCCATGGTCATTTCAGGACGGCGTTATAGGGGCTGCAGCTTTTGCCTCGCAAGGGTTCTTTAACGTGCAGCCGGCAAAAGACTATACGGGATCAACGGCTTTACTTCCCTTCCGAAGGAAGTGCGTGATCTCAGGATTTTCCCCCTGAAAAAATCCTCGTCGTCCTCGGCCGGGGTCGAACCCGCGTCCTCGGGCATCAGAGGCGATCACGCAACCACTGAGCCACCGTGGCCGATTGCTCACAACTTAATTTACCTGTTACGTTGTAGGGTTTTCCAAAAACGTTATCTTGGGAAGACTGGCAACTCCATACGTGCCAAATTCTCTAAGCACAAATTCGAAGTCTTTAACAATGCTGACACTCCTATTGCTAAATATTTTAATTACCCTGGCCATTCCCTACAGGATGCTAGTCTTTGTATTCTTTGTAACAACTTTAAAACATAAATGTAAGTAAGCAATCAGAGTCTTTTCTCATTTGGAAAATCAGTTTGCTTACGCATTATGGCATTAATCTTACCAAAGGTGCCAATTCCTTCGCTACCTCTTCCCCATTCCCCTCTCATTTCAGTTATTCCCTGAACTTATTATAAAACTTCTACAGTTCTTTCTCTGTCCTTTCCTTTCTACAGTTCTCCTTTTCAGTGAACATGTTATTTCCTTTCTACAGTTTTCTCCCTTCCCCCATATTTTTCTTTTCACATTTTCCACTTTGTCTTTTTCTTTGTTAACGCTCAGTTCCCACTAATATTTTTCTTTATTATAATTATGAAAACGTCATTCAATATGTTTTCATTAATGCACTTTTTTCATTGTCCCCGTCATCGTCTCCCATTGGGTAGCAGATCACTTCATCGAAAAGCACTTCATCGACAGTCACTTCTTCGACAGATACTTCATCGATAGAGACGTTTCATGGACACGACATTTCATCGACAGTCACTTCATCGACAGACATTTCATCTTCAGGATGATTCATCGATCAATTGATATAATCGACAAACAATTAAAATTAATAAGCAGTTGTGAATGCGCAAGGTTTTGGTGTAGTGATAAGCATGTTTGTATCTCCATTCTCCGGTAACATACGAGATCTTCGCAAGCGCATCTCCTTTTCCTTTGCGTCCTATCCTGACTGCTATATTTTCTACTACTACAACCTCCTAACGGCAAATATGCATGAGAAATTTTTTTAAAAACTTGGAGAATTTACCTCTTACACCATTAGATTTACTATGATCCGTTGCTTAATTTTTAAGCAGGCGGATATTGCTGCTTCCATTTGAACTGTTCTCTTTCATCCCATGTCTTTCATTTTTTTGGGAAGCGCTTCATTGAAATGAGGTGTATGTTGAAAAGTATGTTGGATAAGCGCCTTGTTTTAATTTTATTCTGTCGCGATGTATAACGATTTCATTACCTTGCGTTAGTTTACGTATTATGAATTTTCCATATGTTTCACGGACTTAAGACTAATCCTGTATTTCTAATTATCAGAGTTCTTTCTTATTACTAAAGAAGTATCTGAATTCTCAAGACGAAGATAAATCCTTATAATAAATGAGGTCGTGTATGGAAAGCGACCAGAAGGTAGAAAAATAAATTACGTCAACCAATCATCCTAAATTTTATTTCTTTTAAACAGGTGTTGCAGACATAATCACAAATTATTTTGACAAGATTTTTCATTCTTTTCTGCTTTCGTCAGATAATATCCCGTTATTTACAATGAGCAAAGCTTATATTCAGTGATTCAGCGAGTTTAAAGAAGTCTAGGTAAACAAATAGTTTCTGAATAAAGCTAATTTAAATATCAGTGAATGATCAATTTAGTTCTAAACGCCGGACCTGAGAAAGATCGCGAGCTTCCAATGTCGGGCCTGGAAGGGTAGGTTGTTAGTAAATGCAACCAGAAAACAACCGCTTACAATCTTTCTTGAACAGTTCCAGCAAGGAATAATTATAAAGCTAATACCAGGCGAACCATTAGCCCTCTTTAACCGGCCTTGTGTAGGGCAACACTTTGCATGCAATAACTAAGGTTTTCCAATTTCACTTCCCGAGTGAAACTTGAATTGTAACTTGCTAGGTCAGGAAATGAAACTATCTCTTATGCCAAAGAGCATTATATCACTTGGTCGATGAATCGTCTAGGTAATAGTTCCCCCTTATTGTTGTGCCTTTTCTAGCATAATCGATAAGGATAACCCCTCTAGAGTCCCAAAAAACTCTAAGCATCACTTTTCCAGACGAACTTCGGTCCGCGCCTTTTTTTTTTTTAGGGGAGGGTGGAGATCGCGTGTTTATCTATGAAATGTCGGTGAAGTGTATGTCGATGATGTGTCTTTAGACGAGGTTACCTGTAACTTTTATCCTATCCCAGCTTTTCCAAGCTTTCCCATTGGCTCTTTGTCTCTTTATCTAGTCAATCTTCTCCATCTAGTCAATCCCGTGAGCTGAGAAACAAGCCAAGCTTTCTCTTTTTTTAAATCTATCTTTGTCCCCATTCTCACCTATGGTCATGAGTCTTGGGTAATGAACGAAACAGTGCGATCGCCGGTGCAAGCAGCCGAAATGAGATTCCTGAGAGGTGTGGCATGTATTACCCTGCTAGATAGAGTGCACAGCAGCACAATAAGGGAGTCTTTAGGCGTTGAGCCGCTACTTCTCCGCATTGAGAGATCTCAATTGCGTTAGTATGGCCACGTGATACGGATGCCGCAAACTAATCTTCCTAGCCAGTTGCTATTTTCCAAGAGACTAAGGGGTCGGCCTAGAACGAGGTGGCTAGACTACATGGAAAATTTGGGCTCGAGTCGCTTGGGTATTACCATTGAGGACATGCGCCTGATGGCGGAAGATCGCGATTGCTGGAGATTCTCCATAGGGCTTGCTTCCGCCCGCGACCCTAACGGTTAAGTGGGTTTAAAAGTAAGTAAGTAAGTATCCTCTCCATCTCTGCTCCCCTTGTCTGTATATAAGGACGTCTTCTAACGCCCTTCTTCTTTTTATTATTTTTATGATTTGTCAAAGGATAATCTCAGACGTCAGCTGTTTTCAGGGTCTTACCACTCTGTGTCTAAATTTTGTATATTCCAGGATTTTGTATCTCGTCCTTTTTTTCTACGTCCGTGATTTACAAAATGTTTGGAATGTTAGTTACATCGATATTTCAACAGCTGCAGCAGAAAATTCGTTCCGCTTTCTAGGTTCATAATGCATTAAGTGAATTCTTTCCGAGTAACAAGAGATCAACATCAAAAGATCCGCTCGTTGAAATGTTATTCATGCGTGTAACTCGTTTAAAATTTTATTTTTTATTTTTTTCTTCAAACAGCGGAATTTCTTTGTATTTTCCTCTTTTGTGGACATTTCGCATGTGCTATCCTTCAGCTCCCCTTACTTTCTATTAAATTATTTTAATTAAAAAAAATAAATAATTTTAATTTAATTAAATTATTTTAATTAGTTTTTTGAAACAGTCTATAAGTTCCTGAATATTTTACTTTAATTTAATTTAAATATTATTTTTCTATTTTTTATTCTAGAAATACTTGAAAACAGATAAAAAAAAATTGTTTAGTTCATTTCTAAGAGACATTTACTGCTCGTCGGTTCTTCTTTAGAGGTGAACTTAAACAACAAATCAATTAATAAATCATTAAAATTAAAGTTAAGCAGGCAATGCAAAATAAAGTTTAGCTATTAAACCTGAGTTAGCTAACAGTGCCTAAAAAGTATCAAATTTATTATTCATGGAATTTGTTTCCTATAATCTATAGAAATAGTTCCCTATAAAAGTAAAAGAAAACTTCAATGTGCCTTCAACTTCCTGCCATTAACAATAGGTTTGGATATTTATATCTAAACATGATGTTTAAGAAATTCAATGCAAAATAATATCATTCTTTTCATTATCAATCTGATCCAAATTAAACACTGTCATTACTGATCGATATTGCATTAGCAGTAAATTGAACTGGTATACTTGATAAGAAGGCAAATCGTGATAATATGCGTTAATATAAAAATCATTTCATTATAATGTTAGGTTTAATTCAAGAGATTTATACTGGCTGGCCAATTTATTAGTAACCCCTGATCGTGGGTGATATCACTATCTTAATTGTAACCGCCTCATTGGCAGGACAAAACACTTGAAGACCTTCAATGTGGCGTGCCAGCGGCCGCCAAAAGAGCAAGTGTTAGCCTTAAGGAAACACGTGAAATTTTTAAGCTTTTCACAGACCGCCGTTTCAAGATTGTTCGCCTGACGGCGTTATCAAGGGAAAAAGCACATCTGCTGAAGTCCACAGGCCTTCGATGCAGGGGATGAGCGAAGGATTTCTTAGCTCATAAAAGACAACCGATCTACCACCAATCACCAACTAAGGTCCGGATCTGTGGAAGGAATTTCGAACACAGAACCCGTCGAACTATTCCACTGTTTAGTTACAACAGCTGACGCTTTATAAGGGTCCTCTCCTATAGGAAGAGAATAAGAAAAGGAACGACTCCACTATACCTGTAACTATTAATATTGGACTGTAGATAAATGAAGAAAGATAGCTATTTCCAGCTATTCCGAAGAAAGTTTCGGGCTGAGATACATATAAAAGCATGTATTCTTCCACTCTGATATTGTGACGAAATCTTAGTCACGTTCTAGCTAACGAAAAGGATAGGCCTGGAAGCGGAAAAATCACCTGACATCGGGGTGCTAGCAACATTCCAACTTTCATTGTCTCCATCTTGGATGTTAACAATCAGTGTTTTTCCGTTTGTTGGGAACAATGAAGGTTGGATTTTTAATCAGATTACTATTTCACTTCCAGGCGTGACTACCGAGAGAGAAGGCCTCACCGCGGAAACGTAATACATTGTTACATCATCATCATTAGGGCATTGTTATTCGTATTTCTACCACGATCTATAGACATTCATGGTCATCGAGCTTCGGCTATTTTCCATTGTTTCGAGAAGCTAAGGAAAACAGATCGCGCCAGGTGCCGCATAGATCGCACTAAGGCCGACCGCAACCTGCGATAGAGATTTTCATTGAAACTAAATATGAAAGCAAAGTTTCTATCTGCCGATAGGGCGGTGCTGCAGGCGCAGTTGGGTCGATTGTACATGCAGCGCTACTTTTCAATAGAGTTCCCGCCCTACCGGGAGCTAGAAACTTTATCTTCATTTTAACAATGGAGCTCGATGACCTTGAATCTATAGACCGTGATTTCTACCAATAATAAGCCCGAAATTTGCCCTAATGATGACGATGTAACAATACATTAAATTTCCGCGGTGAGGCCTTCTCTCTCGGTGGTCACGTTCCAAGCAACACCACCTATTTTCGTCAGATTCAGGTTGTATTTTTATTATTATTATTACCACCCTTACATTAACTCGCTCTTGGATCTTGTGAGATGGTACGGAACCTTTCAGTCGAATTTTGAAGCACTTCCGCTTTTCCATTCGCTCTTAAATTTTACATACAGGTTTGCTCCTGATGACAACACATTTTAGCAAGTTTTTCTTTCCAATTTCGGTTTTTGGGGCCCCCCCCCCCCCCAAAAAAAAAATTTAAATAAGTTAAGTTTTCATGCATGTCTATGGAGTTTTGTTTGCGTGGCGCAGTTTGTGACGTCAGAATTTGTTTTGCCAATAAGACTATTTCTTCTAGGTGATAAAACTTAAACTTTCATTTTAAGAATAAGGGTGGTAAAAAATGCTCATTTTTCACTTTACTTATTTCATTTTATTTTCTTTCTTTTGCTTTTTATGTTTTTTCATTTCCTGCTTCGTTGTGGAAAAAGAGTTTTATTTTATTATTAAGTTGTACATCGTCATTATCCACATAAGATTTTTAGACTTTTATTTATTATTGGTAGAAATCAAAACCACCTAGAGAAAAGGCCTGTTTACTGAAATGTCATACGTTGTTATATCATCATCAGAGTGCAAAATTTAGGGTTTATTATTGGATTTCTACCAACAATTAGGGACTTTTGTACCATTTTTTTTCACCGAGGGCAGACTGGATTTGCTAAGCTCTCTGTCTGGTTGCCGAAAGAGTGAGTTTTTTCATCAAATGCTACACAGCTTATAACATAGAGATAGATAAATATACCCAGAGGTAGAAACTCAGTGGAGCCACAAGTCCTTTGTTCACCAGGGTGGCGCTGCGAACCAATCCTGTCTTGAATAGCAGACGACTGTATTGTTTTATTATACAACTGAAGCTATTTTTCAGTAAATGTTGCGTTTAAAAGTTTATTATTCCAAATTATAAAATATGTCAGTTTCTGTAAGGTGTGGAAAATTAGTTTGCCATTAAAAAAAAGTGATGTCAATATACATTTAATTCAATTCAGATTAGCAATTGAGTGAAAACTTGCAAAAGGTTATAAGCTTCATATTGGAATAATTTATACGAACAAATTTTAAAAAAGTTTCTAGACTACATTACAAACCCCTAAAATTAAATTAATACAGAAGAATCACAAAATACGAATTTTTCAATCAGATATTTTATATTTTCATTTTACATATTTTAAGTTATCATTTGAAAGTTCTTTTGTTTTCATTTTTACAAAGTGAACTAATCTCATCTTTATTTATATTATATTTACATATTATATAGGTATATTTGTCCAAAGTAGAAAAGATGATTTATAAGAAGACTGGAATTTGTTTTATTTTTGTCTAGTTTTTACAAAAAATATGAGAAGTTGTGCAGTTGCATAGCTATTAGAGCTTACCGTTGTTTCGGTTATGGAGATTAAAAGAGATAATTACAGTCCGTAGAGATTAGTATCTGCGCTGCTAATAGCTCTCTAGAACCGGACCTGGACTGCACGCTCCGCCATTTTGAAAGACACGAGAAGTGTGAAGTTGCACCTCCCTGGCTTATAACATAGTTTGCAATCTCTTATCACCTTATCTGCTTTTAATATAAACAATATATTTGTTCAGCGTAAAATTAATTATTAATATGCCTAAAAAAACCGCAAATATTAAGCCATCTAGTCTGAAATTCTCTTCAATGGACTCGCCTTCTAGAGCTCTTATCGAAGATTCACTCCCACAGCTGGTTGATAAAGCGGTAAATGCCTATTTTCTGGATGCCGCTTCAATGGAATCTTTAATTTCAACTGTATCCACTAAAGTTTTAGAAGGAATTAATGTTAAACTTGCAGATATAGCATCCAAGCTCACCCCTCTCCTTGAGCACATGGATTCAACCCTCAATCGTCTAAAGCAGGGCTGTCCAAAGGTTTCTGTCCGCGGGCAGCACCCGTGCACGCGGATAATTTTCCTTCCCCCCCTATTGCACATTACGTTGATCAGTTCCTTAAAGTCGAGTTGCCAATTATCAATTCGATACTGTAAAAAAAAACAAAAAACGAGGCACTTTACCATTTTATTTCCTTCGTTTTAATGTGACAATTTTCTCGATGTCAGGTAGAATTGTATTTTCTTTTTCCCGATAAGACACGATTGCATATTAAGCATTTAGAATCCGATCCGTGAACCAGATTCTCCCACTTCGGTTTAAATACTGGTTCAGTGATTTTATGCTTTTTCGGAATGTGCGCCATGTTATACGAGACGAAAAACAAGCAAGTGTCAGTAACAAAAGAAATAATGCCTCATTAAACGGAATCGCCCCGTAAAGTCTGGCAACTGCATAGGAAAAACTATACCCACTCCCCTCCTGAGTTTTGGACTATCTCCTTGGCTTTGCCCGTGAGCTTTGCCCGCGAGCTTTTTATGTTGCACGCGGGCGACGTGCACGATTTGGACGGCCCTGGTCTAAAGCAAATAGATACTCAACTACCTCTATACAATTACAAACTCGAATGGACCGTCTCGAGTCTGCTGTTTACAATTATGAATGAACACCATGTTTTCATTATGGATGCCTTCCATTGACTAAATCTACAGTACACCACTTTGCCTATAATGATTGCAAACTTTCAGAAATTCTCTATCCGCTGACATGAATTTCCGCTGTCTGTCATAGTTACCGTTCTATCGATTTCTAAAATCTTGGAGGAATTTATGATTCTCGTATTTTATGGACGGTTGAAAGCATTCGGTAGAGGAAAATCTACACGAGTTGGAATTTTAATGGTGGCATCATAGTTGTATGCATCACATAAAACGGAATCTAGCCAATAAATGGACTCGTTAGTTCCTCTACTAAACTACCTCCCAATAAATGGGAGTCGTGCGTCAGTCAGCGGTCAAAAGTTGTGCAGTAACGATGCTTTCGAGGCAGGAACAGCAGACCTGGATAAAAGTTGAATGTACCCGAGGCCGTACAGCAAAACAGCCTTATCAGATAGGTGCGTGAGTCTTGCGGGAAATGTACATTGCCTTACAGAATAGTGGCACGATGATGATTGTCGTGTACAACTGTGATAATGTTATCCTACTGCATTCCATACCTCAAGTTCAGACTGTCAATGCACGGTATAACTGTAAATTTTTGAGTATAACCTGCGAGCAGCGTTGCGAAAAAAAGGGACGACACTTTCTGACGAAAAAAAACCATCCCATCATTCTTCATGATAATGCTCGCCCGCATTTAGCGCAACCCGTGACTGATTTGTTCTCTCGCTGGGGCCGGGAGTTGCTCTACGATCCTCCGTACTCTCCGGAATAAGCACCTGTGGTTATGATTTGATTCTAAAGATAAAGGAACCACTTGCGTGGCATTCGTTACCTGACTGTTCCAGAGATTCTTAATGCGATAGACCACTCCATCCGAACCATCAACAGAACTGGTACCAAGTATTCTACGACTTCCACACCATTGGCAACGGCTTGTATACAACGCTGGCGACTACATCTAAAAACTGCAGACGTTTCAATTTAGTACTTATTTTGTATCAGCTATAATTGCATGCTTGCCACTATTAAATTCGCAACTCTTGTAATTAAATTTTTTGAAAATTTTGAAAATTTAGACAATTCTGGGATAGTATGTTCCTTTAATGTTAAATATTGCATATTTCGTTAAAATAATTCTATGGTCCTTTATTAGAAGATTAATAAAATTCAAGCCTGCTGCTATTGTTTTCCCATCAAATTGGCAGTGGAAATTATTTGTTCAAGTATTAAAACCTCCTAACAGGAATGTAATTCTCAATGATATCCAAAATGCTTTGAATAACAGTTTTCTTTTCTTTCTGTAAGAAATAGTCAACTTAACACTCTATATCCATACAAAGAAATAATCTTAACTTGTAACGCAATAACATCATATGCAGGCGACTAAGCATGGAAATTTCACAGCGACTGCCTTTCTATGTACTGTTGCAAACTTATGTTGTTTGTATTACTGAGTACTCTTGTGTTAATGTTTGGGTTTAAAATTAAATATCGTTCGTCTAGAGCGATCAATGGCCCGGTGTTCTGGATGGCTCTGTGCCAAATAAATTTCGGCTAATCGCTGCGAGGCACAAAAGACCCGGATTGTTCCGTGAACCTTAGGTTAGCTATCGCTGTCTACTATCTTATTTCTTTTTCCACACACAACCATTTAAAAAGTATTCACTATTTGTAAATCTTAGTCTCATACGTTTTTACAAGTTCAGTAGATTTTTCTTATTTTTCCCCTAAATCTTTTGAATCCTACATTATAATCTTTTTCGAAGAAGATCTTTCCAAAATGCTTAAGGAATTTAACGCAAAAATCATTTTTAACTCTAAATAGTCTAGTTAAGAGCAAAAATTTCCACTCTGATGTTATAGAAATTGAAGCCCGTGACGTCTATCGCGAGATTCTTCCACACATCGATCGTCATTAAAATCGATTTTCAATGCTCGTTTGCTTTGTGATTAAAAATGCTTCTATAGAATGCATGTTGGTGAAAAAATTGCGGTTAGCAATCCGCGAAGAAAAAACATAATGTAATATATTTTTATTTTTCGTGCTTCAATAGTTAGCTTCAAGAAATAAATACCTATAATCGTCATTACCGAATGCTCTCACAGATGGATAATCTTGTTTAGTTGGATCACTTTTTCGAATTGAATTGAAGCAATTTACTTTAAAGTCAAAGGATTTCCGTGTTCTGAAATCCGTATTAAATAGAATAAACCATTAAAGAATGACATATCCAAGTACCGAAAGGCCAAACAAGTCGCCGTCATATAAACAATTTGAAACGTTTCTAAATTTTTGAATTATTTTTGAAAACCCAAAAACAAGCGTCACTGAATCAAATTCGACCATCTTCGAACTTATTAATTACTTTTATATATTCGTTCATGACATGTCGTTACAAGTTGTTTTATATATTACATGCCATATCTTAGCACACTGGAAATTTCCTACGGTGCCATAATGGTATCATTGGTTAATGTACTATTGAATCAAATTCCACCATCTTCGAGCTTAATCACTATTCTTATATATACTTTTTGTCACGTCATTTCAAGTTGTTTGATATATTACAAGCCATTTCTTAGCATTGAAAATTTTCAATGGTACCATACAGGTATCTTTAGCACAGGTAGCACTGAATCAAATTCCACTATCATCGAACTTATTAATTACTCTTATATGTTCGTTCGTGACATGCCATTACAAGTTGATGGTATATTTAAAGCAATATCTTCGAAAATCCGGCCATCATCGAACTGTATTTTTCGATTGTCAAAAACGTACTTAACAACTGTATATTCTCCCATAGCTCGTCGTTACGAGTTGTTTGATCGATTACTTGCTATATCTTTACCTTGAAAATTTTAGGGGATGTCATAATGATATCATTACAGTATGTGACATTGTATCGGTTTCAACTATCTTCGCACTGGTCCGTGCGCTGAGCCATATTTATTTATTGGTGAAAGTATTACTTAACCTTCGATTTATTTTAAAGTACTATTTATCTTCAAGAGTTGGTTGATATATTACTTACAATATCTTAGCATTAAAAATCTATAGGGGATCATGTGGGGTACAATTAGAGCACGTGCTAATGTAACAATCTCGACCATCTTCGAAATGGTTCGTGCGATGAGCCATATTTATCGACTGGCGAAAAAAGATTTTGAAGGTCTTTCAAACGCTTGGAGAAGATAGAGTTACAGACGGACAGACAGACACGTTTCCCTCCACTAATAGCATAAAGCACCTTTCGTTATTTAATAAGGTAGCTTTGGTAAGGGCAATATTATAACGATTACATCTTTGGAAATTAATAACTGCGAGGGTAGCCCAAAAAGTAATACACATTTTTTTTCTTCAACAATTATTTATTGAACACAATGAAGCTTATACACACGAAAGAATGTTTCTTCTACACTCCCTTTTTTTCCACATAATCTCCGTCTCGTTCTGTGGCCTTCCTCCAGCGAAATACAAGGGCGTGTATGCCCTGTTGGTGCCAGTCCTTGTTCTGTTCACGCAGCCATGTCTTCACTGTGCGAATCACCTCTTCGTCATTCTCAAAATGTCTTCCACGAATGGCATTCTTCAATGATCCAAACAAGTGAAAGTCCGAGGGCGCTAGGTCAGGGCTGTAGGGTGCATGGAGTTGTAACGGCCAATTTAGCGTTACAAATCTGTCTTTCTCTTCCTTTCTCCACCCCCCCCCTCCGGTTTTTTTTTTATTTTCCAAAGTTTTTGGCTTCCCACCCCCACTATAGAGGAGTGGATGTAATAAAAGGTGTAAAAAAAAAAAAAAAAAAAAAAACGTCATTTACGGATAGTTTATTGTCATAAATGTCAGGAACAATGGATAGAGTAACAATGATAGCATTGAATATAAATGCAGTGTTGTAAGTTTACACGTAATACACGAAAAAGTTTTGTTATAAAGAAAAAGATTTAGTTTTTAGAACGACGGCCGCCATCGAAGAAATACGACGGTGAAGATGGGAGCCGCCAGAACGAAATCCTTTTTTATCTACCCCCATTACATATCCACGTACTTTTCTGATGAGAAAAAGAAAAAGGAACTCCTTGATTGAGGGAGACGTTAAACAAGCTCGATGAGATTTCGACGCTCTTGTCATGGATAATGTATAATTACCGTTCTCAGCCAATTAAACGAGGAGAACGCTTAGCTTTGCTTCAGAGATACAAGGAACGGATTAGAATCAAAGGCTATCCGGTATTAAGCTTTGTATTTGGGGTCTAGTACAAATGAAGAGGTTTTTATTGATTATGTTCTTTTATTTATTATACCAATCAGGTCATTCGACTTTCCGTACGGGAGAAACCCACTTTGCAACGAAGGACTTGCGAATCCACTTCAGCGAACCCGTAGCTAACGAAGAAAACAGTGTTATCGGACGTGAAAATGCCGTTGGTGTTGTAAGCGTAGAACAGTAAGATCCCTACTAACATCCTCGAATTCGTGTGTTTTGCGGATTTGAGTTTCCCCACCCCCTTCATCCGTTATTTATTAGAATAGTAATTAGTTTACCCTTCCGTCTTACTGTCGCTCAATACCGTCGTTCGTGCTTGAGAAAAGTTGTCTACGTAACGAGATTCACAGTTTCGATCCCAGGAAAGCTAGTAAAGTATTGATGATTCTTCTTTTACCGAAAAGTACGTAGAAAACGTTAAGATAACACAGAGACGCACATTAAACATGTATGTATGATTCTATTTGAAACAAAAAAAAATTAATTGAGAGCCGGTATATTTATAACTAGAAGAGGTACCCGGCGTTGCCCAGGATAATTACACTTGCACAAACTTTTCCTTTCATTGTTAGTCATGAGATATTGATTGTTGGTCCATGCAGAGCGTTTGTGAATTGCGTGTTGATACCATTGTTGATACCTATTGTTGTACAAACTTTGCCTTGCATTGTTGGTCATGAGATATTTCTCATTAATATGCCTTGCCATAACCATGAATATCGATTTTTTATCGATATTTATTATTTTTCCGAAATCTGAGGTAGACAGTGACCTTCCTCATGCTTTGAAGGTCATGTATGCGAAATTTTATCAAGATCGGAATAAACTGTAGATTTGTATAAAAAACAGACCCACAGACGCACAGACCCACAAACATCCTTCTTTATATATATAGATAGATATCTTTACTGCGGTTTTACCAAGATGTTTGAAGGAAAAACTAAGATGAAAAGACAGTGATATGGATCGCGAAGGAATATTCCGAAAGGGGTCAGACGATAGAAGTTTCAGATGTTAAAGCTAAAGTGCAGATACTTACTCGAATGGATCAGAGTGGACTTTCAGATCTTTTAAACTCAGACTGTTAACTTCGTTTAAACTATTTAAGACTATACATTTATAATTTATTTTTTTTCTTTCTGAACGCCCGGCGGCGAAAGACTAATGCAGTCAGATAACGTAAAGCATAATTGTTGGAAGTAAAGAAAGAAGGCTCGTCTGTTATACATGTGTTTCTATATTCCGAGAAAAGAATGACTAATGACACATCGGTGTTGAGACGCTGTAAACGTGTTACCTTGCTTTGTAGAATAATTTTTTCGATCTAATTGTAAATTTCAACAGTGAAATAAATTTTACAATAAAGCCCTGGCTATTTTTGTCAGACATAGTAGTCTAGGAGAATTCTAATTTATACTCAAACACGAACAACGAATCGTCCACGTTGTTTTTCTCTTTTATTCACGAAAGCTAAAGGCAAAGGGAAGTTTTGATGATAATTTACATTTGAATAATATTAGCATTTCTAACTAGAACTCGAAACCTCCTTGTTAATGATTTCGTTGTATTGTTTATTCCCTGTTTAGGAAGACTTCTGTACGGGGGAGCGTTGCGTCCACTAAGAAGAACAACCTCACGTATTTTTTTGTCCGTTACAGGGTAACAATGTCCAACCCTGTTTCGTGATGTGTTCCGACCTCCTCAAACCTGCGGTTTGATCTCCTCGGTGTTGAGAGTATGCAGCATCCACACTACACACACTCTGCTGCATCGTCTGCTTGCCACCACAAGGTCTTCCTTCTCTGGAGTGATTGCATCTTGTGAACGTCTAGACCACAGAATAATGGAGTGATTGCATCTTTCCTTATTCTGTGTCCAGACCGTTGTGGGTCTTGAATGGATATTTGTCTTCCAGAAATTCCTTTGCTTATTCGTTAAATCGAGGAAGGCTAAGGGTATATTAAGACCGTACATCAGTACCATTCGCCGATGAATACCATTCCCTTCTGCAACTAGGAACCGGATTATACCTCGTTATTCAATCGTGGACTCTTCCATTGTCAATCAGGTGCACGCAAACAACGGAATCCAGCTACAAACGTTTTGCCTTATATCGGTAGAACCTTGCCTGCTTTGCATATTTGTGACACCTTGGGTTAGCGGTGTTCACGGTCCACGTATAAAACATCGAAGAGAGTTTAAAAATAAAAAGAGTCCGTTTAGATACGTAAATAATAAAGGCTTTTTTATTTATTATAGATAACTCAAAGTTTCACTTTATTAATAAAAGGGTTCGCAAATAAAGTAATTCTTTATTTTACTACAACATGGGCATAACGCTAATTCAAAGATTACTAAGAGAGAATGGATTTTGGCTTTTCGGAAGTTAGTCATCGTTTAGCTCGTCTCTGAAAGGATACATTTTCATGAAAGATGCTAGCCTGGTCTGGACTCTCCGAAGTACGAGGCTGAATGCAAAACAAAATTCAAAATTAGACTACAGTCCGTAAAATTAGGCACCACACGTGCCTAGTGAACTTATATGTTAACGTAAAATTCGGACATCGCAATTCCAACAATCATAACAGGGATTTCGTCTTGGAGAAAATCCTCGTGCAAATTGTAAATCATAACAAGAAATTAATCCCCCCGAGGAGGGTATAGAAAGTAGCGGAAGCTCTGAATTCAACTACTCTTACCCCTTTATCTGCACTTTTTAACTCCTCCTCCCATTTTTTTTAATCGAAAAATTGTTTTTCTCGAACGTAGTATTTAGAAAGTGAAAAAGAGCTGTATCTTCTTTCGATTCTCATCATTTCCAATTACTTGCCATATATTGTCATAGTTCTCAAGACGACGTAACTTCCACCCCCACAACTCCGATCCCAATGGAACAACTTGGCCCAAACTTCATAGTAATGTAAATTTTGCTAGAATCTGCATACCGAATTTGACTCCTTTACATACAGGGTGATTCAGAAAGGTAGGTCAAGAATGAAATACCATGTACAGTTTGTAGCGGGGAACAAAATTTTTCCTATAAACATGGGTCCGGAAATGCATCCTTACAGAGATAATGCAACTTGTACGAGGTAGGAATGACATTACAGTAGGCGTTCAAAATGCCGACTAGGCCTCGTAGGCAACTGTGTCTCGAAGTCGTTGGTCTAGTGTTTGAAACGCCAGGCGATGTGGGTGATCACGGTCTGGAAAACGCTGTTGGTAAATCCTTTCCGCTTCAGTAGCATTACCGTGTGCCTCGCCGTAGACGAGATGCATGTCCGCCAGCTCCGCATTAGTCAAGCGATCCATTGTACGACAATGGAGTTACATGTTTCGTTTCCTCTCTTTTAAAGGAGAGAACACGAACAATTTACATGTTTAGATCCTAATTTACATGGACCCTACCATTGCTGTCCGGGTAACGCACATCCATTCCTACCTCGTACAAGTTGCTCTGTAAAGATGCATTTCTGGACCCATGTTTATAGGAAATATATTGTTCCCCGCTACAAACCTACAGGGTACATGGTATTTCATTCTTGACCTTCCTTTCTGAATCACGTAAACCTTTTGGTACCCTCTAACTCCCACCCTCAAAATTCCGACCCCGATGGGCCAATCGAAACCAAACTAAATAGTGAAGGTGCACAAGCCCATGGTAAGTTAAATTCCGAATTTCAACCTTCTATATCAAAAAACGCAGAAATTATGAAGGGGACGGACGGATACGGACATTGTGAAACTAATAAGTAGCTCCGTTCTTCCGTATCGGCCTCGGTGGCTCAGCAGGTTGCGTGATCGCCTCTGATGCCCGAGTACGCGGGTTCGATCCCGGCCGAGGACGACGAGGATTTTTCAGGGGTAAATCCTGAGATCACGCACTTCCTTCGGAAGGGAAGTAAAGCCGTTGGTCCCGTGTAGTCGTTTGCCGGCTGCACGTTAAAGAACCCTTGCGAGGCAAAATTTGCGGCCCCTATAACGCCGTCCTGAAATGACCATGGCAGTTGAAAGGACGTTAATACCAAACAAACCAAACCAAACCAAACCGTTCTTCCGTTACTTTATAATGAATCATATTCAAGGTTAATGAATTCAAGATCAATGCGCAATTTATTCCAGTATACTAATATGTAATACTAACTTTGAATCAGTTGACGTCAGCAGAACATCATGGATATCGTCCTTTAAAAATGGCGACTAAAATTCCAAATCGTTCGAATATCCTTTTCATATTTGCTTCTAATACATCGAAATAGGCAAAATCTTCCGAATTCGAATCCAATGAGATTATTTGCTTGTTTGACTGAGTCAAATTGACTCATAACTTTGCAACAGGAGCCAAAAAAGCCTAAACTTGTCCTAGGGATCTACCCTTAACACACTCTCAACAGCAAGAGAGATATCCCATCCGTTGCAAGTCATGTCCAATACGCATCTCCTTCCTTTCCGCGAAGCAGGACAAGTGGCAATGTGTCCCGCCAGAAATGAGTAAAAAAACCAAAAAAAAACAAAAAAAAAAACTTGTCGACAGCCTTCGTAGTTGGACTAATATCATTACTGACTGCAGTAGTTTCACATAGGGAACGTAAACAGCGTTTTCGGATACTTTTGCAAGGCAGTGTATATTTTATTTTGTTATATTTTTTAGATCCATTTTAAATATTAGTGTGAAAAATTTTTAAATATGCGTAAATATTATTCGAAAACCTGTTTAATAGTTTGTTTTTTTCCAAATATCGGTTTTTGTATTAAAAATGTTCTCCATAAATAAACTGTCAGAAATCCACTTTGTTTCTCTACCTTTATGTTAAAGAAACCTATTGAGTTATTCTTATAGCACTTCTAGACAATCATTTCCAGTAGAAGAGCAAGGAAAGTTAGACTATGAAAAGCTTTAGTGGATTAAAATTCGTATGAATTACCCACCAGCAGGCCGGAGACCAATTAACATTTCGCACTGCCAGATGGCGGTTTAGACGCCGTCTCATAGAGAGCTATTTTTTTATGAATTTCCGTTTCCGCTAATAGCGTTCTATGCTGTTTTGCTCATAACTTCCCATGATTGTTTAAATGTCCTCAGAAATTGTTAATGAATCCCGTCGGAAAAGTTTTCATTAATCGTTTCCGATGATTAACAGTTAATATTCCTATGTGGTTATTTTTAATGTTACTAAATTTAAAAGACAGGCCAGATAGAATGGCTGAATATTCCTAATAGGAGGTGTGCTAACGACCTGGAGAGATTTAAGGTTTATCACTGAAATGATACTTTCTTCAATGTTTACACGTTTGTCTTGGGTTTTGGAATGTGACAGGATAGAAATATTTTTATTTCTTCTTGTTACGGGTTATTCGATTGTGAGTATAACCCAAATGAACGAATATAAAATTAAGTTTTAGCTTTAAGGAGGGTTAAGCTCCTTCTTAAAAACACAGAAATTTTTGTATAACTTAAGAGTTTCGTCACTGAAAAATTCATCCAGCATTTCTTGAGCACGCATTTTACCTTCTGTCTCTTTGTTATCTAAAAAGTTCAATTATTGAAACAAACTTTATGCAATTGTTTATTTGCAGCATATTTTTATCTTCACTGTTCCCCCTCCCCCTCAGGTCGGCCAGGTGGCCGCGAGGGGTAGGGCGTAGGCTTTCGAGTCCGCTTTAAGCGTAGTTCTCGAGTCCGCTTGGTCGTGGGTTCGAATCCCGCCATGGGCATGGATGTTTGTGTTTGTCCCGGGCTGCGTACAAATATAACTTGTGTAAAAGGCGCAAAATGACAATAGTAGTCGACGCCTTAATTTCTAAAATCCCCCCCCTCCCCCTCAGAAGCAATCAGAAACAACGTAGCCGACGAAAAAGACAGCTGACTATGGTAGGCCAACCTTCGTTGTTTTCAACAAACAAAAAAATACTAGTTGCATTCACGAGCTCCTAACTATTCCCACTTTTCTCACTTATCTTGTTTAAGTCACTTACAATGAGGTCATTTTAAGGAAAACAAAGTCTCAAAAGTGACTTTCCTAAAAGCGAGTCAGTACCCACTTCCCCCCTGCTTTTGTTACTTTTCTGGCTTTACAGCTAATAACTTCCGGTTTAGTGGTAACCATATGGAATCGTCGCTTCGCTTGTTTCGACGATTGCCCACTGATAAATTACAAGTTTAACGGCATAAGTAACGTATTTAACGTTGTAAAATTTGTTAGTTATAAATTCAGGAATAATAAAACATGGAGAACAACGAAGATCAGTTTCAACAAACAATAAATCACTTACTATTTTTCAAAGAATTTCAATATATTCATCATGTCTATTTATGGCGGACGCAGTTTTAAATGCAAAAGTAACAAAAGCAGCAAAAGTGATCTTTTCACTTCCGGTTTCATTCACAATGAAAACCTATTTTCTCTGCTTTTCAAAAGCAAAGACAAAGTCACTTTCTCTTAAATGGAAGGATGTGAATGCGATTACTGATTGTTAAAATCCAAGATAGGAACAATGAAGATTACATTGATATTCGAGGCCAGTGAGAAAGATAAGGCCCTGACGCGGAAAAGTCACCTGATCATAGTATTCCAACTTTCAATGTCTTCAACAAACGAAATTTAATTTGCAATCTATTAGCGCCTTGCACTGTTCTCTATTGTAAATTTATATATACAGTTCTCTGTATGTCTGTCTGTTTGCTAATCATTCCTAAATGTTCTGGACCAATCTTGATGAAATTTTGTATGGTAATTCAGGTTGACCCTGGAAAGGTTTTAGGCAGGTCAAATTGATCCAACCAAATTTGTGAATTTCCACTTTCGTGCACACTTTTTGCCAAATTTTCCTGTTTTCCACCGAAAACCACCAAAACGTGTGGATTTCCAGTATCAAGCACACTTTTGATCCAAGGTCAAGAACATGGTGGAGATATAGCCTAATGCTTTTTCACTCCCCCTCCCCCACACATTCTTTCTCTCTTTTTTTAGGGGGATTCTAATTTCTGTGACACGTAAAGGGGTAATAGAAGAAGAAGATAGATAGAAGAAGATAGATAGATGAACTAGAGGCTTTTGTTGTTGAAAAGGAGCCAAAGAGCTATTTACAACAGAATAATTGATGCTGTCAGAGGGCACAGGAAAAACCTTCCTGATCAACCTTCTTCTCGCAAAGACCAGACAGCACTGCATAGCTATCTCTTGCTGTGGCATCTTCTGGCATTGCAGCAACATTTCTTACTGGAGGCGGAACGGCACATTTAGCTTTTAAGATTCTTTTGAATTCGGCCAAAACAGATTCTCCAATATGCAACACTTCAAGGAATTCACCCATTGCCAAGATTTTGCGCCGGCTAAATGGCCGAGAGGGCTAGGGCGTAGGCTTTCTAGTTCTTGAGTTCACTGGTCGTGGGCTCGAATCCCGCCTTGGACATGGATGTTTGTGTGTGTCCCGGGCTGGGGACAGATATAACTTGTGTAAAAGGCGCAAAATGACCTTAGTAGTCGACGCCAAAAAATTCTAATAAACCAAACCGACCAAGGTTTTGCAACAAACGCGGCTCATTGTCTGGGATGAGTGCACTATGTCATATCGCAAGACGCTGGAAGCTGTTGACAAGACTTTGAAGGACATCAGAGGCAGTGACGTCTCATGAGAGGAGTGACTCTGGTACTTGCAGGATATTGTCGACAGACCCTACCCGTCATCCCAAAAGGCACAAAAGCTGAATGATGAGCTGAATGCGTCTTTGAAGACCTCCATTCTATGGCAGCATGTTCAGAAACTGAAACTGAAGACCAACATGAGAGCCCGTCTGTTTAGAGATTTAACAGCTGAGCACTTTTCACAGCAGCTGCTTGCCATTAAGCAGCAGAATATTGCCTTTGTAACAACAGCTCGACATGCATCAACTGCCATATGGACAGATAGTTTACACACTAGATGAGCTCAAGGCAAAAGTCTTTTCTAGCATGAACAACAACTACAAAGACTTCACCTAGTTGTGTGAGCGTGAGATTTTGGCTGCACAGATAGATGAAGTCGACAAAATCAATCTGGATCTGCTAAAAATGTTACCTGAAGCAGCAAATTCTTTCCTATTTACTGACACTTTTGTCAATCAGGATGAAGCTATAGAGTTTGCAAGCTTTGTCCAACCACTTGGTATTCTACCGCACAACCTTATCCTCAAAGAAGGAGCTCCAGTCATGCTGCTGAGGTAGTTGGTCCAAAATATGCTTGCGCACAAACAGTGTTCTCTCGTACACCTTCGTTTACTTCCCTTGTAAGAACATTGTTTACTTGGAAGCTTTGCATTAACTATAGCTGTCGCCACGTAAGTTGAACGATCTTTTGACATGCGTAGTAAGTCATCTCATCAATATGCTTTGTCTGGATTTTACCCATGATGCACTTGTTCTATATAGTAATGGTGGAGATATCGTTGAAACGTGGAAAGCCTAGTAAAAGTCATAATATAAAACAAATTACATTCGGGTCGAATATTCTGAGTCATTTTGTAATTTATTAATTTATTAATTTCATTTATTAATTTCATTTATCTATTTAAAAGAAAAAACGAAAATAGAAACTAAATATAAATACGAAAACAATGTTTCGAAAACGAAAGCGAATGTTTCATGGAATAGCTAAGCGATTTACTTCCCGTTAACGTCTATTGGCTGGCGTTAGAAATGACGTCATCCTGTCGTTCAACTTATGTGCGGCAGCTCTAATTCCATGTTTTGTATGAGTTTGTGTTTAACTTATGTTTTTTCTTTGTTCAACAGAATAAGCTCATTCAATTAAAAATATTCTTGATAAATTTTTCAGTTACATTAGCTTTCACTGGTTAGTTTACAGCTTTATTTTTTTTTATTAAAACCCGAGCAACGCCGGGTACAGTCGGTGCAGAATGATAAGGCCAGGTGATAAAATCCAGTTTTTGAATCACACAACATTTTCATATGATAATAATCGTTAGTAACAAGTATAATATGTGAAACAATATAGGAAAAATGAATACATTAAATCTATTACACGATATTAAATGTGAGAAGTGGGGTTTCTCATTATTCTATGGTGCAAAATGATAAGGCCATGCGGTTGACAGTAGATTTATTGACGCCCCTCCATGAGTAAAGTGTACCCGTGCCTCTGGTTTTGCATATTTCCATTCTATACAATTATCTTATTCCAACAGTGTATTCAAAACGGTGGACGTTTGCTGTAAAATCATGCCTAAAGGGAAACTCCTGTCTCCTGCCGAACAAAGTGCAATTTTTGCATATCACGATTGTGGTTTGTCATCTAGAGAAATTGGAAGCAAGATAATCAAGTCTAAGACTGTAGTGAATTATTTGCTTAAGCAGAGAGAGAAGTATGGTATTAAAAAACAAGTGGGCGACCTAAGAAACTAACTCCACGCCAAGAAAGAATGATCATCCGTAAATCAAGTACACAAGGAAAATGTGCAAAAGAAATTGAAGCAGAGATGCAGTCTGATGTATCTGTTTGGACCATTCGAAGGACTTTACATTCATCAAACATCTTGAAATACGTGAAGCCCAAGCAGATGACACGATTGAAACAGCATCAAAATGATGCTCGAGGTCACTTCGCCGAAGAACATGTTAAGAATCATGCAGATTGGTCCAAAGTCATCTTTAGCGACGTGAAAAAATTCAATATGGTTGGACCAGACAAAATACACTCGTACTGGCATGATATCAGAAAAGAGCCTGTGTATTTTTCCAAACGTCAACAAGATGGTGGTTCACTGATCGTTTGGGCTGGGTTTGCAGCACGTGGAATACTAAAACTGGCATTTCTGGAAGGTCGACAGAATAGCCGTAGCTACATTAATACACTACATAACTATCTCCTACCAGATGCAGCTGGAATTGCTGGAGAAAACTACATTTTTCAACAGGATAATGCCTCTATCCACACTGCACGTGACATGAATGACCAGATAATGGCATCACTGTTCTGGAATGGCCAGTCATTAGCTCGGACTTGAATCCAGTGGAAAACATCTGGGGAATCATGGTTCGTCGTATTTATAAAAAAGATGGCCAAATTATTCATTTCGACAATAGACAGAAGTTGAAGGATGCTATCCAGAGTCCATGACTGGACATTGCATTGACGTCCTTAAAACAAAAGGAGGCATGATATCAAAATAAATCAGTGTTAATTTGAGATACAGATTACATTGTTCTTAATGGCCTTATAATTTTGCACCACCCTATAAAGAGAAAAAGCGCTTCTCATGCTACGATTATGCTTATATCGTTGTTTATGTTTTTATTATCCCTGTGTGTGTTCAATGATATGCTTGATAGTAAACGCTATTATCATGTAAACATATTATGTGATTCAATAAATGGATTTTATCACCAGCCTTATCATTTTGCACTGGACTGTATAAAGGCTAGTACGTTATAACAGAGAGAAATAATAGATAACACAAGACATAAAAATAAATCAATACTTAAGGAGGATAACAACTAGGATAGAAAACTTATGACAAAACTAAACTATCAAATCATCATGAAAATTTCCTTTCAAGCGCCGTGCCACTTGGTTGGTTGTTTATTAAACTGCTCTTATAGACTTATCCATGTGCTCTCTCCCTCTATATTGACACAATTCCTTTATCTACTAGATTGTTCAACCACTTCAATATTCAATAACTTTCAACTTAAAATCTCTTTCAAGTGTTCAAATAAATGGTACTTCAGATCGTTTACCTTGAAAGTATAATTTTCTTGGTCTTTAGAAAATGTTTTTCAGATACATAACAATTCAAGAGTGATAAAATAGTGCAATGATGCATACAATCATTGCGCACTATACCCAAAGAATTCTGCTCCGCCCTAATACATGGTCTCTCATATCGCTTTATTGTATCCATATAACAAGATAAGAGGGAAAAAAGTTGTTTTTTTTTATCAAAACACGCTTTTATAATGTTTTATTATTATATCTCTTCAAGCCGGCGTCAACAATTTATAAAACTAATTGTTTGGTGGAAGCAATTAAGCAATTCGCATAACAATTGTTTCTCCGACTTATGAAAAGATGACTGAAATGAATTGGTGCCCTAGAAAAATGTTTCCTTTAATATGTATTGTTGTCGGTCTTGTGTATGTGTATCAAGTTTCAACTCTCTAGCTTATCGGAAAGTTGGTTTAATATTGCTTACAAGATTTGACGGATACACAAATCTACAGAAAAGCAAGTTGAATAAAAGCATATAATAATAATAATAATAATAATAATAATAATAATAATAATAATATTAAAGGAGTATGTGAAAAAATTACACGTTGATTACAACAGATGGGTCTAGTTTCGATATTTGTAATTTAAATTCCATAACATATCGGAATCGTTTTCGTAATAATGAGATTTCATTTAAGCGAACCAAATCAAAATATGTATACAATATTTTGTACCCGGGTAAGTCAATATGTAAGTCGCAAAATATCTTTCAATTTCTGCTATGTGAAATTGTGCTATGAATATCGGTCGTTGCAATTATTCTATATGCAAGTGTTGGTCCAGTTGACGAAACTAGTAGTCACGTTTTCGTGCGGCAGTGAATCATTCGAGTGTCAAGTGGCTAAGATACTGGTTTACAGTAACAAATGTTTATCCAGGAAAATCATTTGCCAGTGGAGTTATTCTGTTGGATGACAATGCTCGTCCCCATAGTGCGAATATCACAGTGGCTCACGTACAGTTCGGATTTGGCATCATACGATTTTCATCTCTTCGGCCCAGTGAAGAATTACATGGGTGGTCACCGGTTCCAGGATATGAAGGAGGTCTTTCGGGAGGTTATCAACTGACTACGACATCAACCACAAACCTTCTTCGCTGCTGGCTTTGAGGGACTCGTGTAATGGTGGGACAAGTGTCAAATGTACATGGATATTATGTTGAAATATAAAGCAAATTTCATCAGGTACCTATTTCAATTTTCATTTCTATGCCATTTTGAGACTTATACGTATATTGACTTACCCTCGTATACAGGGTGAGTTAAAAGGCTCTGACTCCCCTTCTATCTTAGATACAAATGTAGTTATGTAAATTCTAATAAAGGAAGTGAATAGAATAGGGTGGTGCTCTTTCTCATAGTGGCACTTACAGTGCTGTCAACATGCAAATTAGGACATATGCAAATTAGGACATCTACTAAACCGTAGGAGATACATAAAAAAGCAATTACAAACTTGTTCAGCATCAAATAAGCAAAAAAAAATAAAAATCCGACGAACGGATCAGCCATAAACCTCATTGAAATCTCTGCAAACAATGAAAATAACACCAGTCACATATAATGGCAAAGTTGGTAATGTAATGGCATCGTTGAAATGCCATGCAGAATTATGTTATAGTGCAGGTGAACGTCACATTGAACACCTTCTGGATTGATTGTAAAGACTTAATTTGTACACTTGACTGTTTGTAAGCAACAAAAAATACAAGAGCCGATTGTCCAATTGCAGAGATTGCAAGAGGTTTTTGGGGGATCCGTTCATCGGATTTTGAAAATTTTTTTGTTTTGTTACTTATTTGATACTGAACAAATATCTGACTGATTTTTATTATGTAGCGGAAGAATGGAACTAGTTATTGGTTTCACAATATCCGTCTGCATATCCGTTCGTCCCCTTCATAAGTTCTGCATTTTTTGCATTTTTTGAGGTAAAAGGTTGAAATTCGGAATGTAGCTTACTATGGGCATGTGTACCTTCACTATTTAGTTTTTGTTTTGATTGGCGCACTTTGGTCGGAGTTACGGGGGTGGGAGTTAGAGTGGACCAAGTGAAATTTATGTGATATTTATGTATGTAAAGGAGTGAAATTCGATACGCTAAGCGTATTACGCTAATTCCTCTAGGCAAAAATCTACATCCCTATGAAATTTGGGCCAAATTGTCCCAGTGGGGTCGGACTTGTGGGGGTGGCAGTCACTTGGTCTTTAGAACTATGGCAACATATAGCGTGTGCTATATCATTCGATCGAAAATGATGAGAAAGGAAAGAATATAGGGTTCTTTTATATTTTCTAAATACTAAGTTCGAGAAAATAAATTTTTTGATAAAAAAAAAATTGGGTGTTATAAAGTGCAGATAAAACGGTAAAAATTGATGAACTCAGAATTTCCGCTACTTTCCTATAGCTTCCTTGGGAGGCTTAATTTCTTGTTTTTTATGTGTATCTCCTACGGTTCAGTAAGTAGATACGATTTACATACGTGCTAATTTGCATATTGACAACACTGTAAGTGCCACAACGAGAAAGACCACCCTCTACTTCCTATTTATTCCCTTTATTGGAATTTGCATAACTACATTTGTATCCAAGATAAAAGGTGAGGAGTACATTTTGACTCACCTTGTATATTGAGATTCAAACAGTAATGGAGACTTGCTTGGAAATTTAATAAGATTAGCACATCTCATAAAAAGAAGAAAACCTTTAGGATAGGTTCTGACAGCGTGCAATAGATAGCAAGACTCGGGCGATTCGAAGTCAGTGCGAGAATCATGGTCGCTCCGCTAAAAAGTCCACCAGAGAGGAGGAGGAGCGTTCCGACATTTGCTCATGGCTCTGTAAATTAAGATTTCTGTCGAAGCGAAACTGAATCTTGTAATTAGCAGTCTTCATCGCGTAATTCTGTCCTAGAGCTTCCTCTATATGACAATCTGTGCACGTTAATCTCCAAGTCTCTTGTGATCCACTTTCCATCGACGTGCACAGGTAAATTTGTCAATGAGATTAACCTTTTAACAGCTAAATCAAATCCTACATTTTCACATGCCAAACTTTGAAAGAGCTTACAGGCATTAATTAGCAAAGTCTTTTTAAAACACTAAAGTGTTGAAATTTATTAAGGGTGGAAAGCTAAGATGAGATACATATTCCAAAATTAATTTATAAATTTTATATTTAATCCCGTATTTCCTCTCACCGTTTTTCAGTTCTATTACAGTTCACCACTGAATTCATTTGCGAGATCATTAATATCAGGAATTAATGGAATTTTGAACGTGCACATGGGATACGCAATTCTTTACTATTCATCTTTTTATGACCGCCAACTAGTTTTATGCAAAATAGCTAAGATTTTTAGTTGTTGCCGCAAGATGCTGAAATTGGTATAAAAAGAATTGCCTGAATGCTTTTAGAGACTAATGAACACAGAGGCGCATCGTCCCACTGCCTTTCATCTGCGAATAGTACAGGTGTACGGTCTTTACACCCCTTAGCCTTACTCAAGTTAAGGAATGGGGAAAGAGATTTCGGGTAGTCTAAACATACATTAAAGATGCACAGTAGTCTGGACGTCCACAAAATACAGCTATTCCAGAGTAGGTGAAAATGATTGGCTGTATCTTGTGGACGAAGATAGGTCAAACACACTGATAACGATAGGTCAAATTGCAACTGATGTGTAACTTAGTGTTGGTACTATACACGCATTTGTACACAAACACCTGATTTTCGAAAAATGTACGCACAGTGGTTATCACACACTTTCAACGAGGGGCAGACCAAACTCTAAATGGGCTTGTCATGGAAGCATCTGACACGATACGTGTCGCATCTGTATAGTATTGTCTGGCTTAAGTGTCTGAATAATTATAATCGGGTAAGTACAGGGTGGTTATAATTAAAGTGACACCATTTAGACCCTTCTAACGGCCGTTCTTGTAATCAGATTTTGACGAAACTTAAGATATATGTTATACAGACCACGAGGAAGAAAATTTTGCAATAAAAAAAATTAGTTCACAATTTGACCGCTAAGTCAAAATATGGCGCTGGTCATGTAAGAAATATCTGAGAATTTTTACTCAATCAGATACGTAATGCAGATGAGATGTAAAATTAGAAAAGCTTTAAAATGACAGTGAAATTAAATGTAAAGTCATTCTTCACGATGGCTTTAGCTAAAAAGGATAGAGCTTTATTGGTGAAGTTGTTTTACCAGAACTGCAATATTGCTTCTGCTGCACTTAGAGAATATCGACGTTTGAAAAACTTGCGAAACGGGCCTATGTCCATTAATGGTTTAAAAAAGATGATTAAGGAATTTGAATAAGCTGGTGTTTTGGGTGTGCTGCCAGGGAGAGGACGGAAACGAATTGCAAATGTGACTGTCGAAGACGTTGCTGCTGCTGTAGTGGAACTTGAATCTTCAAGTTCCCAATATACTTCAGCAAGTGCTCGAGCCGTATCACGTGATTTGTCTATTCCGTGGTCTACGGTACAAAAAGTTTTGCGTTCCATTTTAAAGTGGTATCCATACAAGATCCAGGTGGTTCAAAAGTTGATTCATGAAGATCCGGAAAAACGCACCGATTTTGCTTGCCAGTTTCTGGCTAGAATAGCCGTCGATAATGCATGGCCATGGAACATTTTGTGGTCAGATGAAGCGCATTTCACACTAGACGGAGCAGTGAATGCTCAAAACTGTCGCATCTGGGGTACTGAAAAGCCGATAGTTGTGCATGAAAAGCTTTTGCACTCTTATTACGTGACTGTATGGTGCGGATTCACTCCACATTTCATTCTTGGCCCCTTTGAAGAGAACACTCCTCAAGGCGCTAAAGGATGTTCAATCACTGGTGCTCGTTACTGCGACTTCTGCAGCAGAAAGTCATTCCTGCTTTACAAGAAAGACAATGTTTATACACTACTGCCTTTATGCAAGATGGTGCAACACCCAACATTGCGCGACAAGTGAAGGAACTGCTTCATGCTCATTTTGGAGATGGTCGGGTGATTTCGAGAACTTTTCCAACTGCATGGCCTCCTCGTTCAACGGACTTAAACCCTTGTGACTTCTGGTTGTGGGGATATTTGAAAGATAATGTCTATGGAGGAAGAATACGGACTGTTGTCCCTGAATTGAAAGCAAGCTTAACACGCCATATCCCTGCGATTCCTCAGGAAATCCTTCGCTCTACTGTGGAACATGCAATAATGCGCTTTGAACATGTCATTGACACAAATGGAATGCACATTGAAAAAATGCTCTGATTTTATAAATTTCTCTGCTTCTAACTTGTTTTTGTTATAATTCATGCGCCATATTTTGACTATGGCGGTCAAAATGTGAACTAATTTTTTATTGCAAAATTCTCTTCCCCATGGTCTGTATAACATATATCTCAAGTTTCGTCAAAATCTGATTACCAGAACGGCCGCTAGAAGGGTCTAAATGGTGTCACTTTAATTATAACCACCCTGTATTGTAAAGAATAAAATGCCTATCAGTATCTTGTCTTTGGTTAGTTAATTATTGAACAACCCGTATATAGTTGTTCATTTCACACGAAAAGAAGATAGAGCCAACTAGTGATCGTACTTCGGTTAATAGGGAGTTTTGGATAAACGAAGTTCAGATAATTTAGGCTTTTACTGTATTTTGAATTAAAATAAGTTATGCCAAAAGTGAAAAACTTATTTGACTGTATTAATTTAAATGCAAATGCTTAACTATATTTTGCATTGGACTCCATTATGTGGAGTAGTAAAATTCGCAAGTAAAGTACTAAAATTGAATTATACGCAAACTTTTTTTTTTTTTTTTTACTTTTAAGTCATTTTGTCATACGATTTTTTTTACATTCGTTTTTCTCGGCTCAAGAGTTTAATTAAGTTTTCAATTCATTCAAAAATGAGATTCTTAAAATTCTTCTTGTCCCCGGAGTAATTTTTAAACCTTTTCCTGATTACCTATTAATTACCTCAGTCGAATCAATTCGAAAAATTCCTCTCTACTGCAAGAAGTTCATTTTTCCTCTTTTCTTTTTGCCAATTGCCAAATGAACGTGTAGTCCGTCGTCATCTTAATTCACGGAATTAGCTCCGAAAAAAACTCCCTCGTTTCTTAAAGGCTCCGAATCTTTTCAGCGAAAAGATAATTAGCACGGTTAGTAATACCTTGGAAAAAATCTAAAAATAATATTGCATTTTTCGAATTCCCACTGAATCTATTTATCGATCAGAAGATATGGACATTTCTTAAATAAATTGTATCTATAAAATGTGTTGACAGATGAAGTCTTGCGAAAGTCGAACTTGTAAAGGAAAGGAAAAGACAAAAAGGGGGTTGCCACTTCGAATATAAAGACCCCTTTTGACATGGAATTTTTCCCTTGAGAACTGACTGAATTAACTTGGCGACACTTGGTGACAGGAACAAAGACACGTACGGTTTCAGTAACAAGAAACTCGCCTTTGCAAGTCTGTATCCAAAAATAGAATTTTTGTTGGCAGTCTCCCTCTGGAATTATGGATTGGCAATAACATCTGTAAAGGTTATCGAAATTCTTTAAAACAGTTCGATCATACTTACAGAGCCAATTCGCTATCTTCAAAGTTATTTTGAGAACATTTAATTAGAAAATGTGGGAATCCTGCGTGGTCCGAAAGTTCTTAAAATCTGATGAGCTTTGAAGGCGTTTTAATTTTACATACTTACTTTGACTTACTTGCACGATTTATTCCACTTAATTGATCTTAGTAAAACAAATCAAATCCGCTTTTCCATAGATATTTTTCTTTAGCAGGAATATGCATATTTCAGCCACCATGTGGCCATCTTTCAGCATGACTAAATTCATTTACAAACTATTTTTACATAAGCAGTAAAAGCAAAAAAACTTACATTGAAGAGCCAATGAGGGAAAAAAAGGTTTTTTTCAAATGTTTTAAACTGTCTAGCCAGTTGGAAAGGTCGATGGGTCACCGATCCTGATTCATCAGCTGGTTGGGAGGAAATTCTGTGAATCAGGAAATTCTGTGAATCTCCACTGATTACAGGAAATTCAGCGATCTATTATCTATTATCTTTGAATGCTTCGCCGCCTTTTATAAAGAAACTGATATCAGGACTTTTCTCCATTCAGCTTTGACAATTCTATTGACTGTGCTCTAGAAAAATTAAATTCAGTTGGTGGTGATCAGCCGATTAACAGACATTTGGAATGGGAAACGGGTGCGGATGTAGGACCATTCTATTAAATATGAATGGATCCTCTCCCGCATGTATTTATGATCTATTTTGTTTAGACCATCTGCATACCCTTTTAATAATTCCTAAATAAATAAATGTAGATTTTCTCATATTACATAACATTAACTATTTGAATGATACTAAGGTCCGTCTCAAAAGTATAGAGACTTTGGGAAAAAAACCCAGACGTATTTGCACACCTGTTTATTTTTTGACAAAACAAAACTACATATCATTCCTTCACAATGTTAACAAGAACATTCCTAATTTTCCAAATTTTCAAGAATATATTCCTTCATTTCAGTCCAAAAATATGTTAGAATAATCATAAGTGTCTCATGAATGTAGAGACTCACCAAAAGCCAATGGTTGAATCTTGTTTAATAAATTAGTTTTTGGAATAACACATATGGCAAATTAATACATAATTTTTACATCTTGCACAATTAAAAAGTGCTAGCATTGCCAACAAACATGCCTCGTGCGGAAGGAACACAAAGAAGGATGAAATCTAGAGGTTGAAATTTGTGATAGAATTGGAAGATCCAAGTCTGCTTTTCACAAAATAATTGCAAAACAAGAAATTTATGAAGCTAAGAAAAGAATTGGACGGCCAAGAAGCACTAGTAAACGAGATGATCACCAGATTTTTCTGCTTCTGCTACTGGCAAAAAGTCATTACGAACAAACAAAATCACTTGAATTGGGTGGACAAGTATCTAAAGTTACCGTACATAGACGAATTAAGGTAAATCCTGCACTGATTTACACAAAGAAGCAGAAGAAACCATGTCTAACCAAATAGCACAAGAGAGAGCGATTGGAATTGGACGGAGGAGTGGCTTGGTGTGATTTCTTCCGATGAAGAGAAGTGGAAGCTGGACGACCCCGATGGAAATGCTAACTACTGGCATGATGTTAGAAAGCAACCAGAATCCTTTTATAGCAACCAGCAAGGTGGTGGAAGTGTGAACAAATGTGGTGGATTTCCTTCATCGGGATTACTAATTTGGCATTTCTGACTGAAAGACAAAACTCCTTAAAGTATTGGAAAGTCAGTCACTATCTTTACTGTCCATATTGGTTGGAAACAACTGCATTTTCCAGCGGGACAATGCCAGTATACACAAATCGCGATCAATAGGTCTATGATTTGAAGCACATAGCTTCAAAGTACCAGCCAAACGTCCGGATGTAAATCCTATTGAAAACTTTGGGGAGTGATGATACCAAGTTTTATGGCAATGGTAAACAGTTCGCTTCCGTTGTGGAATTAAAAAGTGAAATTGAAAAGGTTTGGTTTAATTTGAATCAAAGTGTTTTACATAAGTTGGTTACATCAATAAAAGATAGAGTTTTTCAAGTAATTAAGTCCAATGGTAACTTTATTTGAACATTACTTGAAAATGTTTGTTTATTTGATGAGACACTTATTTGTACAGATAATTCTAACATGATTTTTTTGTACGAAAAAGAAACAATGTATATTCTTGAAAATTAAGAATATTCTTGTTCACGGTGTGAATAAATGATATTTATATTTGTTTTGTCAAAAAATAAACAGGCGTCCAAATACGTCAGTTTTTTTTAAGGTCTCTATACTTTTGAAGATGGACAACGATGATAAGATAAATTAAGAAATTGTTAAATATTGTAAAGCATGTTTACTTTATAAAAGTATCGTGCCTTTTTTTCAGCAGTTTTTTTAAATTTATTTTTCCTTTCAATCGATACAAATCATTCCATCGAGTGAGCAAGAAAATAAAGGAATCGATTGCATTTTACCATCATCCACTTTTTAATATTGAACCAACGACTGTTTGGGAAACTTTTAAAAAATAAAAATCAATATTTTTTATAAATTTCTTCGCAAAATATTTTCGCCTTGATGCAAAAAAAAATATGTTAATAAGGCTTCGTATTTTTTGCGAACATAGGGAAAAATGTAAGAATCAACACAGGAAGTAACAAGAAGCAGATTTAGCAATATTTGATGAATCCTGGTTCAATATTAATACAAATGGAAATGCACGCTGCTTTTACATCTGCTTTTTATGACACTACTCAGGGAAAAAAGGATCAGCTTGTGTAAAAAGAATAAAAAAAAAAGTTTGGCGTTTTTTTCCTTTCTTGTTTGAGCATCGGATGCGGGGGAGGTTCTGTTCCCCCTCGAGATATTCGGCCTCTTCTTCTCCGGGCGATTGCTTCAGCATTTTTTCACCTTTATTTTCTTAACAAAAATAGAAAGGGCTTAGAATAATAGTTTTTATCTTACTGGTTTTTCTAAAATTTTGTTTGCATGCAATTCCAGCGGATTTTTCATGCGTCTTTTTTTAAGTTATGTAAAAAATTTTAAATGAAAAACTTAACACAGAAAGAAAAAGCAAACTTTCCAAGTCGTTTTTTTAAATTTGAATATTCTATAAGAATTTTTAAAAATTAAAACCAAATTAAAAAGATAACAGTAAAAAGATCGTTTTAGATATTTATTCGAATTAATGTAAATTAAATTCCATCTCTGTGAATGTTATTGTGATTTTCGAAGGATTTTGTTATTTTTAATCAAGAAACAGAATGTAACTCTTTCTACAAGGTGTACACAAACAATTGCCCCGGTTTGATGATTTTATTGTAGATGTGTTATTTAACATATAATCACAAAACTTTACATGTACATAGAGCAACTCGCCAAATTTTATTGCCATGTTACAGGCGCTCGATAATGTGCCCTTTTAGTGACTCTATAAATATAAAATCTGTAATCAATGAAGCATGTCTCCGTCAATTTGAGCAAACGATCGGTGATACGAGCTAGATAATGACAGATCAGCCGGAATACTAGCACAAACATAAGTCCATCAACAAACAAGTCTATCAAATACCTCCATACAAACAAGGAGTTAAGTCAGGGAAGCGTGGAGGCCATGGCAGCTTTCTTGATCATCATTTCCGACACGATAGCTCCATCGATTTTGCAGCTGTAGCCCTCTAGCGGCCGCAAAAGGAAACATAGATCTGCCGGACATAAAAAAAACAAACTTGGCGAGTTTCTCTATGTATTTGCAGAGTTTCGCGATGATATGTTACATAATACACCTACAATAAAATCATGCAATCATTTGTGTACACCCTGTTTTTTTTTAATGCGTTTATTCTTCTGTATTTGCAGAGATTCTCATGAAGGAACTCTTACTTCCTTACATTGTTTAGCAGGCATATTTTCATTAAAATCCTCTGGAAAAATGTATAATCTGACTGACAGATACATAAATATTACTGATTCAGAAATATCATGTTTGCATGCAAATATCAGCTTTTAAGTTAAAGAGACCAATATTATTTTTTAAAATTTTTTACATTTTTTGTTTTCATGAGAGGCTATTCGACGGCTGTGTAGTTTAGAATCATAATGGCCGCTGGCGCAAAAAAATTGTGGGATCGTGTCCTCACCTTCTTTAATTGACCTTGCAGCTGAAAGGTGCACCAAATGGCATCTAGCGGCAGAACTTGGTACTGTTTTTGGTTTGGACGGAATATTCAAATATTCATATCATCTGTATGTGTAAAGCTTTTATCATTGTACTGGAGAGTAAAAACCGGAATTTTGTGTTTCTCAACAATAGATATTTAAATTGTAAAATTTTTAAATGCTCCAAACTTAAGCGGGACTAATTTTTTATGAATTTCATATTTATCAGTAATTGATTAAAGTAAAATTTTTATTTGATTGATATTTCTGTGTTGAGGTGTTTATTAGAATTAGTTATGGTAGAATCAGTTGTTCCTCAACGTTAAGTTTTTTGTATAAACAATATCAATTCTAAATTTTTATTTATTTCAACCTATTCCCATTCCACTTTTGTAAATTTTCATGAAAAATTTCCTAATCATATTTTAAATATTTGGTCCTTCTAATCTGAAAATTAAGCAGTTGCATAGTTAAAAGCACCAATACAAAATAATCGCTTATCTTTTTTTATAAACTGATAATCAACTCCTTCAGCTACAGTAAAATAACTTTTCTAGTAAGATTGGGGAAAAGGCACAGAAAGGCACGACGTTAATTTGTTCTCTAGAAAAATTTCCTGGAGCCCGGATTAAGTGTACGCCTTTAATTAGCAGCGGCTAGCAGTTAATCTGGAAGGGATTTAGAACCGAAGTCCTGGCAGTGATTCAAGGGTTAGCACTCACCATGTCGACTTCTGACACGGAACTGATGCCCAGGATTAACATGGTGATTCCCACTTCAACAGGAGCACCTAAGAAAGAAAGACGGAACAAAAGGAAACATCGTTTTAGACACAAGCTCGGGCACTATCTTTAAAGTACATAGATATACGATAATTAAACAAATAAACATATATAACATAGCAATTATTTTCAATTATTTTAAAGTATATGATACAATCAGAAATAAAATAAATTTTCCTCTGCATTATGTTGGATCCGTTTTCCTGTGATTACGCCGAAATATTGACTGACTAAAGAGTTGTTAGTACAGCTATCAGGGTTAAAACGCACGGTTATAAATTGTCGAAAAAACTAGTGTGCAGTGCCGTCGGATTTGTAAGATGATGCATAAAGAGCAGCGAGAGAACATTAAATTTTTTTGTTAACTCAGAAAATGTTTACTGGAACGTTGAGAGTCGTTTTACTGAAACGTGAGTCGAACGGAGAAGAAGCAAATTCGCGGCTACACATCATAAGCGATTGGCATAAGCGAATCAAAGGGTAGCCGCGTTTCTCCGGAACATGAACCACATCAAGACAGTTAGAAAACGCAAGAAGGAAATGAAGAAATTGGTCATCTTATTTGGAAAGAATTCGGAGGAGGCGACAGGCAATCGATAGATGACCTAGCAAGCTTGTAGAAATCTTTTATGTCTCCGTACATGCAACGGTTTTATTATCTCACCTGTTCTGAACAGGCCAGTGGCTAGCGCAAAACTGATTGAAAACATACACATCTTCTGAACAGAGTTCTTAAAGGCGAGAAGAAATGGTATTTTCTCTACCATCTCAATACAAAACTCCAGTCATCGACATGGAAAAATCATCGCTTCATCATAAAATAGAAATTCACGCAGATAAATCACTGGAAGAAATTTTGCTGGAATTTTTTTTATATAAGAATATATCCAAGGAATAATACATTTCAAATTCACTCCAGAACACCCAACTAGCAATAAGAAGTCGTCTTTTTTGAGATAGTGTCATGAAAGCAACATGCTACAAGAAAAAACTAAATTCTCCTTCGAAATTACGTCATGGTCAATAAATACATGACAAAACAGTCTCCGTATACTCTGGACCCTTTCTACGTAACTTATTTCTATCTATTCATGTAGCTCAAAGCCTTGATGAAGAGGACATATTCACATCAGCTGAAGAACTGAAGTATACAGGTATGCATGAAAGGAGATAACAAAAAAATAGTCTGCAGGATGATGATATGTGCACCGGCGTGAGTTTGTTGCTGTCCAAAGCGCTAACTTTGAAGATTTATTTTGCATTTTCTTCTGTTACAACGTGCAATTTCAAAAAATATTCAATTTTGACCCTACCTCATAAAGAAAACATTAATTTGATTTTTAAATTTATTTAAGGTCAGAAAAAAGATCTAATGCGAAGACACATGAAAAATCTTAGCTAAATTCTGTTATTTGATCTCTGAAATACATTTCTCTTGAAAAATTTAGTCAAGATCTCTCCAGGCCGTTAAAAGACATGCGAATTGCAAGCTAATTAGGTCTGCCATAATCTGCGATGCTTGGTTGTAGTATGATCAACTGCTAACCTAGTTCAATATAACATTTTTCTGAATAAGATATACAGGGTGTTTCTAAATTATCTCCCGTATTTTTTTTATTACACAAAATTATTTTTTTTTATTATTTTTATTATTCTAAATTACACAAAAACTATTACAGATTTTAATGTGATTTTTTTTATTCACAAAGAAAAACTCAAAATGTTTCTTAGCCTCGCGTGAGTTGATAATGAAACACGCGGTTGGCGCATGATACCATTGTTGGCGCATTGTTCCATTTTTCGCAAGACGCAGTAAACAATGGCGAGTGTTCAAGAAAAAGCTCAATGCGTGTTATGGCTTGCAGAATTTAAGTCAATGATTACAGTTCAGAGAATGTTCATAACAAAGGGTCCTCCAAATCATAAGTCAATTAAGTTATGGCATGAAAAATTTTTAAACCACAGGCAGGCTGTTACACAAAAAGGGTGCTGGTAGACCTTCAGCGATACCACACAGAGTGGAAAAGGTCAGGGAGGTGTTCGATCGTAGTCCCCGTAAATCACTTCCTCAAGCGGCTTGTCAACTAGATATGCCAATAACATCCGTACATAAAATAGTGAAGCACCGCCTTCCTCTTACACCCTACAAAATCCGGATGATGCATAAACTAAAGCCAGATGACTGACCGAAGCGCAAGAAATTTGCTGAGGATATGCTCCAAAAAATCGACAATGATCCCACCTTCCTTGAGGACATTTTGTTTTCTGATGAGGCAACATTCCTTACTTCCGGAGCAGTAAACCGACGCACACTGCCGCATTTGGGGCTCATAAAACCCCCACGTTCTAAGGGAGCTTATACGCAACAGGCCAAAGGTTAAAGTTTAATGCGGTTTAATGCATGATCGAGTAATCGGGCCTTTCTTTTTCGCTGAAGACACCATTACCGCTGCAACATACCTAGACAAGCTGGAGAACTACCTGATTCCACAGGTGGAAGAACTGCAGCCCAACATAGTCTACCAACAAGATGGAGCACCTCCTCACTGGGGCCTGCAAGTTAGGCAGTGCCTTGATACGAACTTTCCAGGGCGATGGATGGGAAGGGATTTGCCAGTCCCTTGGCCCCCTCGCTCACCCGATGCGAACCCTCTGGATGTTTTTTTGTGGGGATATGCGAAAGACAAAGTGTATAAGACCAACGTTGATGACATTGAAACTCTCAAGAACCGAATAATTGAAACAATCGCTAAAATCACTCCCGAAATGCTAGCCCGAACATCGGAGGAAATCGAGTGTCGCTTTGACGTCCTTCACGCCATAAATGGGGGGCACATTGAAATTTATTAAGGCATGCTAAGAAACTTTTTGAATAAAAAAATCACGTTAAAATCTGTAATAGTTTTTGAGTAATAAACATGTATAATACGGCAGATAATTTACAAACACCCTGTATAAGAACTTGTTGACTGATATCTTCATAAATAACAGAAAGTACTTTCTTATTATCTACTAGCGTTACATCCATTAGCATCTCCAGTATTCAATATTCCTCTGCCCTATCAAGTCCTAATTGATATGATCCAAATCAATTAATGCTGTATCTGATGCATACGTGTATAATGTGCCATGAAATTCAAATAGATTGAAATTGATCCAACCTCAAAAATTAATAGGCAAATGACGATAGCACGATAGCCGTATTCGTGGCAGAGCGTTCATAGCAATTACTATCTGGGAAGATGTTACTTTGCAGATCTGTTAATTTACATGCCCCGAATCTGTAAATTAAACAACAATCATTTACTTTCCTCTATTCTGTATATTTTAAACGTCGTTTCAAAAATATGATGAACACATTCCATGATCATCTGTCATTTTCCATTCACTGTATTCTATTGTTGATCCTGGTGATGCCTAAGTGTTCGGTGAGTTCATCAAATAGAAAACATTTAGTACAAAAAAGCGATATACTTTTGGAATTGGAACCAAGATAACATATCAAAATAAAATCATGTAAATATTCTAAGAAGGAGCTTTAGCTGTGAAGCAGAAATACATTATACATTTGTTAACAAGAAATTAATACCCACCGAGTAGGGTATAAGCAAATAACGGATTCTGCAGTCATCTATTTTTACATCTTTATCTGCACATTTACCCCGCCCCATCCAAAGTATTTTAATCAAAAATTGATTTTCTCGAACGTAGTATGTAGAAGATGTACAAGAGCTCTATCTTCTTTCCTTTCTCTTCATTTCCGATCGAATGACATATCACATGCCATATGTTTCCATAGTTCTAAAGCCCAAGTGACTGCCATCGCCGCAACTCCGACCCCTCTGGAAAACAATTTGGCCTGAACTTTATAGTAATGTAGATCTTGCCTAGAGGAACCTGGATACTGAATTTCACTCCTTTACGTACATAAAGAATACGTACATCTTTTGTCCCCTCTGACTCCCACCCCCGTAATCCCGACCCCAGTGCACCAATCAAAAGCAAAGGAGTCATTCAAGTATTACGTCATGCGTTGCTGGGGGGGGGGGATCATTCTGTGACGATTTGCGACGAGGGAGAGGGGGGATCAAATACTGTGTCACATTACGGTCACTTCAGGCAGTCTAGAATCTAGGAATGGGGACTCCATATCTTTTTGTTTATCCCAAGTCCCAATAAAAGCCCCTGAAAGGGGAATTTCTTTCTGTACTTGATCAGCATCAAATAAATCGTGACCTTTCTTGACAGATCAGCAATGTTGTTCACCGTTTCGAAGCTCATTGAAAATAATGCCAAACCGCGCTTTACCTCCTCCAGTGCGCATTTTCCAGAATGGTGCAGGACTCAACGTAGCAGAAGATCATGGAACCTATCCATCCGTTTTTATAAAGTAGCATATTCCAAAAACTTTGTTAAAAGAAATCGGCCTCGGTGGCTCAGTGGTTGCGTGATCGCCTCTGATGCCCGAGTATGCGGGTTCGATCCCGGCCGAGGACGATGAGGATTTTCCAGGGAAAAATCCTGAGACCAGGGCGACGGAGTAAAGCCGTTGGTCCCGTGTAGTCGTTTGCCAGCTGCACGTTAAAGAACCATTGCGAGGTAAAATTTGCGGCCCCTCTAACGCCGTCCTTGAAAGGGACGTTAATACCAACCAAACCAAACCTTGTTAAAAGAAAATTTATTATTTGTTGTATTTAATGAAATACCATACGACATAGAATTCCCAACACTGAAAAATGAAACAAGAAAAAGAATTTTTAGTAAGTGTGGCACCTATCATGCCTCACTTACTTATTTGAGGCGTCATCAAAAGAGCTGTGGCATAGTTCCTGTTATGCCAAAAATACAGCCATCTCGTATTGTGACAAAACGATATGAAGTTTTAGCCATAATGAACATTAGTGAAAAGCAATATGATACGGACTTGATCAAAGAGCAGTTCGTTGATAAGGAAAAAATAATAATTCCAATTGTTGAAAATAGTGAAATTGTAAATTTAATATCAATAGAATCCCATTTAGAGTGTCCCTGGAAATGAAAAATTTAATAGAAATAATGAAAAATTTTATAGCGATTATAAAGTAGTGTATTTCTTTATAATATTTTGAAGAATAGGGGGGGGGTAAAATTTTGTGATGTCACGTTAAGGGGGGGAGTCAAGTGACCCCAAATTAAATAGTGAAGGTGGACATGCCCATAGTAAGCTACATTCCGAATTTCAACCTTCTGCCTCAAAATATGCAGAAATTATGAAGTAGACGGACGGACATTGTAAAACCAATAAGTAGCTCTATTCTTCCGCTACTTAATAATATAATTTATGAGCAATTGAGCAATCGTCCGCCGACAAAGCGATTGTCGCGTGCTCACTTCAACAATACTTAAAAGATCAACAGAAAGTAACAGTGTATTTATTCTTGACGAATCGGATGCTACTATAGGATGCTTCATTATAAAATACGGAATATATTTTTAATCTGATTTTATTGTATAAATATACGGTTTACATAAACCGGCTTGAGCGTTGCGTGCTTTACAATGAATATTGGAAATGTTAATTCCCTAGGGAATATTAATACGTAAATATCATCCTGATCAATTAGAATCACCTTGTATATACTTACCCCAGTTTTGTTACAAGTCAAATATGCGTTTATCGATATGTAATCGACAACAGGTCAACAAAATATCTTAGATGAAGTTGCAGCGACAGTAATAATGCTATGCTGTTTTTATTTGCTTTACCAGATATTTTTAAAAAGAAAACTCGAATTTAAGAGAGCTTCCAAGCATTATTCAATCTAATATACAGGAAAAAGTTTAAACTAATAAATACAAATGCAGATAAAAAGGTTATGTTTGCTCAGTAACGTTTGAAATGAAGTCGTTTTCCAGAAAAAAAAAATAATGCTAGAATTGTTCAGTTTTTGGCCAACAGATGGCGTTGTCAGATTCAGACATCAGTTTATGAATATTTTCAGACGGTATAAAAGGAGCAGAACTCGCTGCAAACGCTATTTCGGAAGTAGATAGTGATAGTTTTGTATCACCTATAATTAATCCTGTATTTTACCGTCTGAAAATGTCTGTAACCTGACAACACCATCTGCTGCTCAAAATCCGAATAATTTTAGCATTAATTTTTTTCCTAGGATTTTTTTAACGATTTCATTTCAATAGTTTCTGTGCAAACAAAATATTTTTATTTGTATTCGTATGCGAATTATTGAGTTTTAAAGTTTTTCCTGATTTTTGAAACACCATATAATTTTAAAAACTCACTATAACTCATTTTAATTCTTTTGGTGAAGATTAGTATATCCTTAGGTGAATTCGAAAAATTAGTTTCAAAGTAATGTTTATTAATGTCTAGAAGCTTTAACGTTATTAATTCTAGCACGGATGAGGTAAAATTAATTTTACCTCATCCGTGATTCTAGCTATAACCCCTAAATTCGGTGGATTTTATTATTAATGTTAGGAATAGAGCTCTATTTTTGTCGCGTTTGTTTAAGCCTCTCGTATTCATTTTCATAAAGGTTTTTAATTTCCTATTCAAACATATGAACAAACAACGTGTATTCTAAAATTTAATTTAATGCAGCGATTAACAAATTTCATGCTTATTAATTAGCCTTTGCAGTAGCGTTTTACGTTTCATATTCATGAAGTGCAGATGATCAATATTCAAACTAAAATTACGTCTGATAATGAGTAACGCGAATTAATAAATATGTAAAAATGAAAACTTTCCATAGATAAATTACACTCCCCTCCAAAAGTTCGCTAGAATACATAAAGCAATTGGTAGTTTTCAACCAAATTGTCTGCGTTGTTGCAAATATGGAAGTGTTTCTGAAATAATGATTGGGGCAGCCAGTAATATGCAAAGTAATCAAATGTATAAAAGGAGTATTTCTTTTGGTGGTTTTTACGTCAGCTGAGAACAGGCATATCATTCATCATGTCAGAAAAAGTCTGCAGACCTGGAGAAAGCCTGGAACCAGATATCAGCCCATTAATTTCGTAGAGCGCATTCCTTTAGAGGTGGTGGCCAACACAGTTTGGGCTGGCTTTTCGTTTGGTGGCCGCACCGATCTCCAGGCGGAACTGTGGCAGCGTTAAGATATCGAGATGAAATTCTTGAACACAATTCATATCTTATGCTGGTGCAGTAGACTCGGAATTCATTCTAGTGGGTGATGATGCGACAGCTTGGGGATGGTCTAAGATAAGCAGTATCAATTCGCCATACTCCTCCCAGAACACGTAATAAACTGTTAACAGCTCTTCAAGAAGCGCGGCAATTGCTCCCTTCAGCAGCACTTGATCATCTCACTAAATGGAAGAATCGACGATGCCAACCATTTATTCAGGCTAGAGGAGGGCATATCCCATTTAGACATTAATTAAATGTTAATTTTGTACTGTTTTGATTCATTCCACGATGGATGATTATGATAATCATCTTTAATGGCCTCTGTTCTTTGTCGTTAATAAACACTTTAGGCTTACTCATGATTGATTGCGTATCGTCTAGTGGCCAACCTAATTGTCATTTTTCCAGCCGCCCGTAGGCCTCTGACATAGCTTTATGTGACAACAGCCAGGACCGACGGCTTTACGTGCCCTCCAAAGCACGGAGGAGGATCAAGATTGAATGCCACTAGTTGACTATGCCTTGCGTTGCTTAACTAGATTGAATGCTTCCAATCCATCCACTGGTTGACCATGCCTTGCGTTGCTTAACTTCATGACTATGTCGTGCCCAGCGAACGCAGCTAGGCTACATCCCCCCAGGCTTACTCGTGTTCACATGATACCAATTACATCACATGATACCATATAAAGATACCAAAAATTTTGCAAGTAATATCCAGTTCTCTGTTCCGTGTTTTACCTAAAAGTTCTAAATGCATTAAATAAAAAGTCATTTTCGCGATCTATCACATTATACAGGAATTCTGATGTGAATTTATCATACGTGTTCCTGCCCACGTTTAAGTAATTTAGATGTCCACATAAGATTATACCCTATTCCACAGAGAAAATCCAACATAATAAAACTTTTAACGTAGAACTATACAAATTTCAGGGTATTTAATTTAGAATTTAATTAGGATATTAGAATTTAATTTAATTACGGTATTTAATTTTCTCTATACCTGCTTAGAGAAACAGTTTAGCAAAGTTTTGCACTCCCCGGCTATGTAAAGTGCTCACCAAACTTTCGAGTTTCTCAACGCCACGAAAAGTGGCCAAATTATGGTCTTATTTGTGAATGAATATAGAATAAGTGACAAAAAAGTCGTGGACAAATTAACTTTTGGGGACAAAAGTCGATTGGTATTTGCGGAGAAACTAAGTATTTGGAGACGGTGGTCTGAATAACGAACTTCAAGTGGTGTCGCACTAGAACTACCTCACATGATGAATGGCATAATATGGTGCTCAAAGTGGAATCTGGTGATGAATATCGCATCTTTTTGAGCAATAATTTTTACTATTTAGAGCGCTACAAAAACTATCAAAGTGGAGACGATTTGGGATGATGTAACAGTTGATGCTCTCTAGTGGACATGACGGGCACTTTGACAGTACATGTTGCAGCACATGTTGATTAGGTGCTGCATCTATTGCAATACCCTTAATTTCAGTATATGATTTTGAATGATATTTTTCATTAAGACAACGTATGGCCCGACACAGAACATCAGCAGGTCGGCTTTCCAAAGTGTCCCGTTGATTCCTCGATTAGAACTATCCCCAAACCTATCTCGAGTTGAGAATCTGTGAGGTAGCATTCTTTCAATGCCACGAATTTAGGAAAAATTACATTTCAAATCCAGATCAGGAGTAACCATATTTTAACTTGAAGCTACTTATATGAATCTCGGAAGTTTCAGTTCCTTTCTTCCATGAAGGTCGCTAGATGTGTAACAGGCATTTCCAAGAGCTAAAGTTTCGGTATTGCCTGAATTAGTTCTTCAAATGACGAGCAGAATCGTTTGCTGATAATCCTTTTCGCGAGTAACTTTCTCAGCTGACTCATCTTAGCAATAACAGATTGACATGTTTATAACGAAATATTCCCAGCTTTATTGACATGTTTATAACAATTTACACTACTTCTTATTCGATTTTAGCCATCTAGGGACCACGTTAATTAACACTCACTCACTGTTAACTGAAGTTTGGAAAGGAGGAATCGATATATATCTACTTTATAACAATTTATACTATTAAGCACACCGGACAAATAAAATTAGTCACTTGCAATTTATAGTACGTTGCACATCCCTTCGTTTAATCACAGCTTTGATTCAACGAGTGTCTTTAGTTGAATCACATTGCCTATAGTTGTACGGGATATTTGCAGAATGGTTGAAATCTCACGGACGGACTTGTTATGCAAGTGGCATCCTATGATGGTTCCACGTTGGAAGTCGCTGAGCTTTTTTGAATGACCCATATCTTAAAAATACGAAGCAGATAAGTGTGAGAAGATGTGTGATGATATTTAAATTAATTTATATGTCATTGTCATGCGACATTTACACATTCCATGATTTATGAGGGCTGTGATCACTTTGTGTACTATATGAGTATGTAAAAGAGTGAATTCGGTATGCAGTTTCCTCTAGGCATCCCTATGAATTTTGAGCCAATTGTGGTCACAATTGTGGTGATGACGGTCATGTAGTCTTTAGAACTATTAGCATTTTCAAATGGCATATGATATGTCATTCGATCCGAAATGACGAGAAACAAAAGAAGCTAGAGTTCTTTTCTATTTTGTAGCCACTACGTTCCAGAAAATGAATTATTTGATAAAAGGTATAAAAAAAGATTAATCAGGGCGTTCCCGCTACTTTCCTATACCCTCCTCGTGGGGAGTAATTTCTTGCTACTAATGAAAGACTCGCTTGAGGAAACCAGTCGTTATATTGCCATTAAAGTTTTCTATTAGCAATGGGCAGTTTCTCTAGCATCGTTGAAGAATGAGGTGAACATAACTTCTATTTATAAATTTTTACTTGTTTTGAATTAATGCGTTTCTTATGTTCTCATAATAAAACACATGGAACTTTAATCAGTGAATAAAGAAACACTAATTATTACCCTAATAGCAGTAATTTCACTAAAATTTCAAGCATAAAAATATTTAAATGACGATTTTTGCAATTGAAATATAATGACTCTTTTCCTTAGAATGTTTACATACCGTCTTTAACGCTGCGTTTTCGTTGAAAAGAAATAAATTACTTCCGATAGAAGTTCGCTATAGAGACAAGGCTAGCCATTCTGCAATACGTATAGGGTGATTCACAAAGAGTGTATCAATGTTTCACAGCTTGTTGTGGAAGTCAGGCTTAGCAAAAAAAAAAAGGTTATATTAACATTGATTGTATTCTGGTTAAGTACAGAATTACAACAGATCGAAGCTTTATTAGTGTGGTAGCAAACAGGCAAACAAAATACATGCTATGAATTAACCATTAACATTTAATTTAAAAGCATAGGAGTTTTCTCCAAATTTTTATTTTTGAACTGGCCACCAGTATCAACTTTTGCTTTTGCCCATTTCTCTATTGACTTCTTTTAATTTTTAATATTGGAAAACTAAAATGAATCCGCCAAATCATCAAGAATATTTTAGCAATTCAATTTAACAGTGGAATTCACTTTAACAGTTTATTTAAACTAATCTTTATACTGCATAAATGAGGAACTCTTTAAACCCAGAGAAGCTTTTGATTACGTTACCTATTATCTTTGTTCTTCATAAAAATCTATGCTTCATTAATTACAATTTATCAAAATTAAGCTTCCGTTTACATTATCCTGTTTTGTACCGTTTAATTTGTCTGTACTTAAATTTAAACTACACTTAAATACTGAGCGAAAGCGATTACTCCCACACTGAAAATTAGCAATCAAAACAGCAATTGCTCAGAATGTTTACAGAATTATTTCTTGAAGAACAACAATCTGCTTTGGGGAGATTATCATTAGCGTGATTGCAGGAAAACACGAACGAGCCTATCGGACTAAATCTAATCTTAACTACAAGCTCAACCAAGAAAATAAAAGGAAAAAAAAAAGGAGGAGTGAGCGTGTAGGGTTTCGAAAACAAGTCAGTTTTGGGAAATGGGTTTTGAAGATGAGCGCTAGCTCCACCGCACGGAATCACGGGAACTTCTTCTTTCAACTCGATCGATCGTTGAAGGGTCCGCTAAATGGAGTCCGCTTCTGGGAAAAAAGTTAGAGGGCTACTCCTATCGATTACGACACTCGCGTGATTTATAGGTTTGCTTTCGTGGCCTGAGTGGCTCTAAATTTAATTCTAAAATTAACTGGTTCCTATTGGAGGGGGTCACCAAGAGTGAGGGTAAGAAAACATGGAGTCACTCGCCCCCGCTTCGATTTTAATACTCGGAAAAAGATTTAATGCTTCTGTGCATTTCGCTGAAAAGATTTAATTAAATACATTTTAAGGCAGTTGAAGGATCGGTGAACGAATTTCAAAGAGATTGATATTAAAAATGTGAAAGAAAGTTTTTCGCAAGAAACATTAACTGCACAAATGAATATGTAGATTAACAATAGAAAAATATACAGGACATTGTATACGGAACATTTTTCCCTATTTGGAAAATTGTAGAAGAAAATTGATATTGTACAAATATGCAGTTTTCTTCAACTGGATTTTAAAGGTCTTAAAATGGTATTTGAAGAGCATCGGAAGCAAGGAACTATTAGAGAACGTCAGTGACATCATTCAGTCTTCGAATGCGGGTTGATCTTGGTTTAGAATTCCAGGAGATCTGTTTTTTAGGGTTTTAGCATCATATAAACCGCTATTAACAACGGTACATATGTATGTATGTATGTATTGTGTATGCCACAGGCCATAACTTTTGAAAGGATTGAACGAGAGGCTTGAAATTTTCTATACACGTAGGCTCTATACAGAGGACGGTGCGAAAAATATAGCGAATCCTCTAGCGTGGGCCAAACCATGTGTTTTTGTGGTTTCTCCAACTGACTTCCTTTCACGTCTATGGAGTTTTGATTGCGTGGAGCAATTTGTGACGTCAGAGTGTGACTGTCTGACGTCAAAATTTAAAGAACTCTATTTGAAGTATAGCGAATCCTCCCGCTACTGTTCGTAACATTTTGATGCTAAAAGCCTTATATCGTTGGATAACGATGCTTTAACTAATTTTTCTAAATTGGTTTGATTGTTTAGTACGTTCGTTCCTTGGCGTATTGGTGTTTCTTCATACCCATCTCCTCTTTCATTGTTGGTACCTTCCATAATATACGAGAGGCAGTCAAAAAGTTCCCAGAATGACGGTATCTCTAATGGCAGGACATATGGCAACGCTTAACTAATCCCCTTGCTCCATCGAATCTACCCTTCGTATCGGTGGGAAGACTTCTTGAGGAATCTTCGGGAGCTCAGCCGTCGCATTCAACTTGATGTTCTCCATGGTTGCGAGACATGTCCTTTCTGGGTCGTAGGCGAACACCTATGACTCATCACCCGTGACAAGTTGTTTGAGAAACATCGGGTCTGCGTAATTTTGTCGAACAGATTGCCAGCGATCATCATGCGCAATTTTTTCTGATCCGTGGTCAGCTCCCTCGGAGCAAACTTCGCACTGAAGCGTCTTATCTTCACATCATCGGACAAACTTCTCCGCGATCATACGAATTGCCATTCTTCGATCATTCGAATTGCGACGAATGACCAACACTCACATGTACTCAAACGGAACAGTAAGGAAAGGGCACCCTGACACCTGTCAAGCCTTATTGCGCCTGCGAGCAGAGATGCTGTACTCCCTTTAACAAAAGTGGGATGGCTATCTTATCGCTCGTTCGCCGTTTGTTGAAGAATTCAGGGAACTTTTTGACTGCCCCTCGTATTCATGCATTCACTGATGCTTGAATCTATCAAGTTGAAAATTGATATCTAAGCATTGAAAATTTCCAATGGTATTAGAATGGTATCATTAGCATAGGTACCACTGAATCAAATTCGACCATCATCGAACTATATTTATCGATTGTCAAAATTAGCTCATAGCTCGTCAGGATGAGTTGTTTGATGTATTACTTGCTATATGCTCGCCTTGAAAACTTTAGGGGATATCATAATTGTACCATTAAGGCACGTGACATTGTATCGGCTTCGACCACCTGCAATGAACTTCATAAGGCACGAGTTTTACAGTGGAAAAACACACCCAGTTCATGTTTTAGCTCTTCTTCTGTCTTGAAGCACTTGTTTCACAAATGGTTATCGAGATATCGGAAAAGGTGATAATCTGTTGGAGAGATATCCGGATAGTACGGTGGATGAGGTAACACTTCCCAAGCAAGTTTGTTTATTGCCTGACAGGTCACCTTTGCTGTATGCGGACGTGTGTTGTCATGAAGAAAAACATCAATCTTACGGTTCGCAAGAGCTGGCTGTTTTTGCTTGATTTTTTCATGTGTACAATGAAGCTGACCAACATACACAGTGATAGTTTGTCCTGGATTTTGGAGCTCATAATGGACTACACCAGCTGTTGTCCACCAAGCATTCAAGAGAATCTTCCTAGGGTTCATGACCAGTTCTAAATTGTTTTGAACCAATTCTGTGCCGTTCAGTCGGTGACAGAATCATCACTGAATGCTGTACAAATGTTACGAGCAGCCTCCGCTGCTTTATGGCCAAGTTTAAATTCATACAATAGGCAGGCTCGAATTATTGGTGATGTAGATGCCATTTCAGACGTTTTTTCGAAATAAAATTGAATGTTTTCACTTAGACACGTAAATGGAAAAGAATGATACCAATCATTTCTCTTTAATGTATAAAAAAATTTGCATTATTCAAATCATCCTACGAGAGGATTGTAACCATTCAAAAAGTAAGGGTGAAGAAACGAAAAAAATTTCCCCTGGACCTGATACTTATGAAGTCTAAGATTTTTTAAAAATAAACCGTGATCTTTTATTTTTTAGGCAGATTGCTTTGGTTCATTTAGATATTAAATTATGGTTTGATTCAAACAATCACCACACCTTCAAGCATAATAAATAATTTTAAAAACTTTAAATAATAATTTGATAAAGAAAAAAATGATTCAGACGTAACCTCTATGAAAGAGAATTAAATGAACCCAGCTCATATTATTATAATTTGTTTATCTGAAACTAAAGCAAAAAGATAACAAAAAAAGGAAAGGAAATTTGCTTTTGGATTTTTCCGGATGTAATTACATCTTTTCCTATGGTTGTTTTGATCGAGACTTTGCTTCCGAAACTTCATTATAAAAATGACGTAAACAGAGCTCTTAGAATCAATCGATATTGCTCACCCACTTTCAATTTTTTTTCCTCGAATCAAACTTCAAATTATCTTCTTCATCTTAAGTCATTTTATATAAGCTGTTATTCCATAATTCTAGATATAGTCAGAATTGTAATGGTACGTTCATAGAAAACCTTAATTCACGCTACTTACTATGTATTTACGGTTCATGCATGTATTTGGGATGGTGAAAAGTGCACCATGGGATAGCACCCACAACTTCCTATTCATTGGATTCATCAAAATTGATATATCTGCTTCGGTTATGAGAATAAAAGGGGGGGGGGCTCATTTTTGTATCCACGCTGTATAGGATACACCACTGGACACATTAGTCTCCATTATTGCTACGCTTTCAGTCAGATTGTGATTACTTCTTAGAGTTATCTTGTGAGTGCGTTTAGAAATCGTCAGCCCATTTTATTCATTAAGGTGTCGCGCTTTTCTACCGTTTGAGGGCGCATTTTATTTAATTTCTGAAAATGCTGCTTCTTGAATTTTTTATATTCCAAGTTTTGAATATATTAGGTCTCAACTTAATTCTGCGGATTTTTTTTCAAAATTAACCATGTTTATTTATCGGAAATTGTCGCAAATGTATTAGAAAAAATTTCCCTCGGCTGCCATCATCTTTGTCTATCGTCCGGGCAACATTTTGATTCCGCGCCGGAAAACCAATTCATTCTTCGATTCGAAATCAATGATCCGATTTTGTATTTCTTCTTCATTTCGATAACGGGTTCCGCAAATCACTCTGTATAGACCGGAATTACCGGTAGTGTACGCCGGATGAGGCATTACTTCCCACTGAATTTCGCTAATACTTGAGGAACGTGAGGACGAACGTTATCGTGCAGCAAGATCATTCGATGGCCATGTTTCCTCAATTGCATATTGCAGATTTCGCAGTTGCTGTACGTAACGGTCCCCCATGACTGCCTGCCCTGATGGGAGAAGCTTATGGAATAGCGCTCTATTCTGATCCCATCAGATGCACAGCAGAACCTTCTTGCTGTGAATGTTGCGTTTGGGCTGCAAGGAGGGTAGTTAGTTGGTGGTTGGCCCATGAATTTTTGCGTTTAGGGTTATTGTACCCGACCCATTTTTCGTCGCCGGTTACGATTTTGTACAGAAAAGAGTACTTCTTCTGCCTGGCGAGCAGTTGAAGAGACATGTCGCATCGCTGCGTCTGATTGTTTTCCGTCAAATCGTGAGGCTCCCATTGTCCATTCTTTCTGGACTTTTCTAAGCGCGTGCAATCGATTCGATGATTTGGCGTGTTACTACAAATATCAGTATAAGTTTCCTTTGAGTCTGTGAACTGTCTTCAAAATCTTCGTCCGAAAACTTCTGCAGCTGGGCTGGCCCGGGCGGTTCTCATCGTTCAAGTCGAAATTGCTCGCTCTGATCTGTATGAGTCAAGGTTGACTTGGTTTCTATCTATTTCGCACAGGATCTTGGCTATTTCAGCAGCAGAAGTTTTCATATAACAGTAAGACTGTGAGTTCATGTTACCAGGAACAACCGTCAGCGGTCCAACACGGTAGTACGTGAGTCCAACAACGCGCGAGCCCATTAATTTACTGCCAAACGGTGCCCAATAAGTTTTAGTAGAAAATGTATATTAGCACGAAAGCAAAAGAAATTTTGAAAGAAAGTTAATTTTTTTAGATGCCTTTTCAAATTTTAATTTTCGGTAACACCAATTTCAATCACACCTACACTCTCATCGATGTTCAAGTTCTGAAAATAATTGAAGAAAGAAAATTTCCTAAGACTTGTTTCAAAGACTCAATTTACTTAAACAATGTAACCTTTTGCTACTCATTAAGCATGCTACTCGCTTTAACTTGTAGAATGTTAAAAAAAAAACTCAAAACACGCACATTCAACAAGCACACATACACACACGTTGGCAGTAAAGAAATGCTGCACGTCAAGAAATTAAAATTCGATAAATTGAATCAATCTCGTCAACTTTATGCTGGTTTTAATTTTCTCTTGTGTGTAATTATAACCACATGAAAATTAAAGTCGGTTGCCAGTGAAAGAAACTGCGCCTGATAAGTTCAGGCAAAACGAGGTTCAACATTCATTTAGTAATGCAAGAATTAATTAAATTTCATTCTTCTTCCTATCTGTTCTTCTCTTACGTCGCCTCATTCGATAGCCTTCCTGTTCACCTACCCCCGTCTGCGCACTCCTCCTTTTTCTACCCACCCACCTTCCTTTTGCCTTTCTTATTATTTTTCTCGTCTTCCAACGTGCACGAAATCCTTCTCGTCATTTTCCATGAGCAGTGGTTTTTTAAAAGGCTCTTCTTTTAATTCCGACACATTTTAATTTCATGTAATCTTTTAGAACTAATTTCCAAGCACTCCTTGTTTGAGGAAAGGGAAAAAAAATCTCTTGACGTTGGGTGAAATTAAAAATAAAAATTAGTTAGCAGAGAAAAGGGAACACAAAAAAAAAATCTAGTTCACGAAGGAACACAACGTACAGCGTAATTATACGGTTAGTAATTAGAGATGTCGTCTTACTAATTTGTCGCAGAAATCTTGCAAGACTTTTCCTTATTTATAAAGTTTATAAATTTCTTGGGAAAAGGCTGCTCTTATAAATCACATTTGCTGCTATGAGTATATGGCATTCTGTGGAATCTATTCTGTGATTTTTTCTAGTAGATAGTCTGTGGAGTGCTTTGTTTATGTTTCAGTGTCAAAACAGGGCTCCACTTATGCTCGGAACACTGTACAGGAAAACGTTCCCAAATTTAAAGATAAATTCTATAATCACCAGCGTTACCAGCGGAAGTATTGCCTGAAATAAGTTTTTCCACCCAGATTCTAGGTTTTTTTTTTCGTCACATGCTCCCTGAATTACTATGCTCAGGTATCGTTATCTGGGTTTTTCTTTTCTCATCAGATGCCACTGGGATAGGGGAAAACCTATATCTGGTGGAAAAACCCAGGTCTGGCATCGCTGATAATCACATACAATTTTTTCTGAAACGAAATATACAGGTTGTTCGGAAAATGCAGGCTAATAAGCTTTGATTTGTTTGGTATTAACGTCCCTTTCAACTGATATGGTCATTTCAGGACGGCGTTATAGGGGTCGCAAATTTTGCCTCGCAAGGGTTCTTTAACGTGCAGCCGGCAAACGATTAAACGGGACCAACGGCTTTACTTCCCTTCCGAAGGAAGTGCGTGATTCAAGATTTCCCTCTGAAAAATCCTCGTCTCCGTAGGCTAATAATAATTCCATAGTGTGATTCCATGCATCAATCTAAGCAAAAGATTCCTTATCGAAAATATCTAAAACTCAAAATTTAGGATCTAAAAAATCTTTACATCAATTATGATCTTTCCGTAGCCTGCGTAAAAGACAGGCCTGGGGCTTGTCTTTCTCGTTGGCCTCGGTTGACATCGAGGCTAACGAGAAATACAGGCTCCGGCACTGAAAAGTCACTTGACCAAGATAGTTCTATTAACGATCCAACTTTCATTGTTTCCAACAAAGGAAAAAACACTGATTGTTAAAATACAAGATGGAAATAATGAAAATTACATTCTTAATAGACATATCTTGGTCAGGTGACTTTTCATTGCCGGAGCCAGTCTTTCTCGTTAGCCTCGGGTTGACATTAAATGACGTTTTCTGCCAGCTTTTTAGCAAACTTCGCGTGACGTTTAGAACCTTAAAATTTGAATTTTGAACATTTTGCATAAGGAACTCTAAGTTTGTCATCATGCAAAGGATCAAACCATGCATTTTCCGAATACGCTTTATAGGCTTTAATAGTCACTTAGCATTCGTAAAAATTTTTAATTCGAACTCAAAATTAATGAAATATACATAAAATTCATCCCCCCCCCCCCCTACAATCAAGAGACGTCATTTTTGTGGTCCTTGGGACATCAGAAGATGCGAAGGAATCGGAATCAAGAATTGCAAATTGCAATGAACCGAATTGCAATTTCAGTTTGTTTATCTACACACTCAACCACACAATATTATGCACGTGAAACAAATTATCGAAATCTTTGGATATGTAGAGACGTGAATAAAAATGAAATAAAATCGAAATGCGCATGCGTTACTTTTACCGTTTCACTGTGTCGCGCTCCAGTTTTCCAAAATAAATAAACCCTTTCACTTGAGATATTTATTTTATAATAACAATCATGAAATTATTTGTCGAATATTATTATAATGCTAGTGAATAATAATAATTATTAACTGGAGATACGTCTCCAAGCATAGGTAATGATTTTTCAATTGAAAAATGGAAGGAAAAATTCTGCGACCCGGATTCGAACCAGGAACCTCGACTATCATGGCCGATGCCTCTACCAATTGGGCTATCGCAGACACCACGGACAGCCAAGCTGTCTCAAGGTGTCTTAAAGACAACCAAGTTGTCACGGTTGAAAGCCCAATGGGAGACGGGAACCTGGCCCGCAGATCGAGAATTTCTCCACTCCAAACCATCAGAAAGTTGATGAACTCACAAGTAAATAATAAT
>JAHWFO010117521.1:1659773-1687046 GCA_023313115.1 Rhysida immarginata
TTTCGTTGATAATCTTGAAAGTTTGGCAAAAAGTGTGCACGAAAGTGTAAATCGACCCATTTGATGAACTCACAGAAAGTTGATGAACTCACAAGGAATAATAATAATTATTAACTGGAGATACGTCTCCAAGCATAGGTCATGATTTTTCAATTGAAAAATGGAAGGAAAAATTCTGCGACCCGGATTCGAACCAGGATTTTCTGATGGTTTGGAGTGGAGAAATTCTCGATCTGCGGGCCAGGTTCCCGTCTCCCATTGGGCTTTCAACCGTGACAACTTGGTTGTCTTTAAGACACCTTGAGACAGCTTGGCTGTCCGTGGTGTCTGCGATAGCCCAATTGGTAGAGGCATCGGCCATGATAGTCGAGGTAACTGGTTCGAATCCGGGTCGCAGAATTTTTCCTTCCATTTTTCAATTGAAAAAAAAAAAATTATAATGCTACTCGAAAGTAACTTGTTATATTTGTAACCCGTTCTGATTCATTTTGAAAGTTTTGTTCGTTGATAGCGTTGTTTTTAGAAATTGAATCCTAAATCGTAGAGGTTACTAATTTGGTGACAGCAGCACCATCTCTTGAGGAGATATATATATATATATATATCTCACATATATTAAACACATGTTTAAAAAAATTCAGTAAATGTGTTTTTTTTTTCTTTTTTTTGAGGGCTAATAAAGATTGTTGTGCAGTATTCTGTTAATGAGCAGTTCCAAATGCAGGCAATCAAACAGGCGTCAAAGAATAGTTTCATTGTCCCTTCTAACTGGGACTTAAACCAGCTTGAGCATACGCGCTTGTTTTTAGTTCATAGATAGCGGGAGCAGATTGTAGAATTGGCATGAAATTTTACTTCTTTCGGCATGAGATTCCTAGCAGGTTCTTGCGGCAGGTAATGACGTCATGTACTGTTGTATAATGAGGGGAGAACCAGACAGCTAATTTTCAATATTCCGACGTATTTTTGTTAATAAATTATTAGGTGAAATCGAAAATTTGACCGATATATAACTTTATTACCCTTGAGTAATGTTATGATGCAAATATTGCGATTGTTGCACCGGGTGATGAACCATAATCGATTTTCTGCAGTTCAATAGTAACCATCGAGTTCTGAAATGACTGTTCGTTGAAAACCGTATACAGGGTGCTTACGAACTCTATTTAAAAAACTTTTAGGGATTGTAGAGGGCCTTATTTTGAATATATTTTGCCAATAAATTGGGAGTCGTAAATGAATCCTTGATACTTAAAATAATTTTCAAACAGCTAATTCACTTTATTCTCTCGAATGGAATAACCAATATGTAATATTTAAATTCATGAACATAAATTACCATTATCTGTACCTCATGCATGACTTTGAAATTAAACTGAGAGTCGCAAATTAATTCCTGATACAGAAACAATGACCATGCAAGAGACACTACAGTGATTTTGGCCATGTCAGAAATTCAATGACAAGACTGTTAAAACTGTGAGGTCAACAGTTTTAACATTTTTTATAGTTTACAAACATGTAGTATTTGGTTATTGAAAACGCTGTGACCATCAGTATCAAGTTTTCTAACTTTTCTGAAATTACATTAAGTGTCAAGTTACTTCAAAGCTGTAGAAAAACGTATTTTGGAGTGAAAAATAACCCTTCATAATCTGGCAGTTCGAAGCTTGTTATGTGGACGCTGCCTGTCAAATGTGTTAGATTTGATGAAAAATACTTCATGATCTGAGTTGCTTTCGTGAGTAGGGTTGGATTTATTTTTGCTTTGACTGACTGTGAGGCTGTTGAATGTACTGGTTACACTGACATTTTATGCTTTCAACATTATGATAATGATTGGTAACCTCTGTCGACAAATATAGGATAAACGTCGTTTGATCATTGGGAATTTAAAGTGGGCTTAATAGAATTTGGCTCACTAATTACTTTCCAGATTTCATATTTTCTAATATCGTTATCTTCATTTTGTCATTTGAATAATGGAGAATCTTCATGGAATTTTCAGTCTTTCGGATTTAAAGGCGTCGCTTATGAGATGGTGGAAAAGTTGAATTTTATGTGTAAGGTAACATTTCTTTGGGTGCTCGCGTTAAATTTGTGTGAAATTATGCGGATATAAAGTTTGTATACACATCTGCAATTAAGAAAGATATAGGGAAAGAGGTGGATTGTGGAAAATTATGTAAATTTTTAATCTTTCCATTAATCGGCCATAAGGACTCGGGAGCGAGAAATGTTCATACTCATAGAAGAATGTAATTAACGGGTGAAAATGGTTTTTTGCAGATAGTGAAAGCAACCCATTTCTGGGACGGAGATGGTAGAGCGGAAATAGCTTTTTGGGATCTTAGATTCATGGACTCATGGTGTATCAGGCGGAGAATATGAGATCATGGACGTATCGTTTGTGTCAGTATACAATACCGAGAACTCTCAACTCCGGCACCTTTATCAAAGCGAACATAAAGGGTACAACATTCGTACAAGGGAGTAAATGAAAAACTTAATAGTGGGTTCCATATGCTTAAATCCTTAGATTAATCAGTTTGTTAGGTGATGGTTGTTCCAAGCCATGAAATCACCCAAAAGCACACTCTTTGGTCCCAGCAAGGGTTTGTTATGATTTTCCTTTGAGACTGGGTTTGCTTGAAATTTTCAGCATGGGTGAACCGGACTGACGCCTCTGCATAGACGGATCTCACTCCCAGTGACTACCATTTCTCTCTACGCCTCAAAAACTGGCTTTCTCTCAATTATTCGAGGAAACTGAGAGCCTAAGTCCACTATACAAAACTGGCTGAAAACTAGGCGGTTGAATTTTAGGCGGTCGTTTTACAATACCAAAGGTGTTTTGAACGAAATGGTGGGTGTGCAAAAAAATTGTAAGGAAGTATGCATGCGGAGCCATTAATAAAAATTCATTTTATTGTATACTAGCAAAGGTACCCGGCGTTGCCCGGGATAATTACACTTGGATGTAAACAGAACAATCTCAAAAAATTAAATTAAATTTTGCAATATCTTAAAAATAAACACATGAAAATGCTTAGAATTAATACAGTAAAAATTCTTAATGAAAATTCGAAAAAAATCTTTTTAAAGGCTCACAATGGCTGGACCTCTCCAAGGATGCCACTGCTAGTCTAAATAATTTCTTACTCACGTAATCTTACCTCAGATGTATACTTAGTGTTGTTGCAATTTCCACTCTTCTCTCGATGTGTTGAAGCAAAACTTGGCCATTCATCACTTTGTGCAGTCTAGCGGTCGCCGATTCTTCTATTTACTTGCTTCCCATTTGCTCAATACATCACGGAGCTAAAGGAGTGCTTCCTCTGTCGTCTTTCCACTCTTTCTCAATAGTCTGCTAACTCTCCATTATCTCCAGTTACTGATCATTTTTAAAGATTTTCAAGAAATTGTTAAGTACTAAGAACTCTCTTTTCTAAGAAAAGCCTGAATAACAGGAATTCTATGTATTGTTACAAATTGAAACTTATCCATATTACATCATCATTTTATGTTCATTGTTATAATTCTTGGAAAGATTGCTTTAACATTACATCATCATTCTGTGCTCATTGTTATTGGTGAATTGCGCGTTGATACCATTGTTGATGCGAACACAATGGGCCTATTGTTGCACAAACTTTGCCTTGCATTGTTGGTCATGAGATATATATTGTTGGTTCATGCAGTGTGTTTGTGAATTGCGTGCTGATACCATTGTTGATACCTATTGTTGTACAAACTTTGCCTTGCATTGTTGGTCATGAGATATTTCTCATTAATATGTCTTGCCATAACTATAAATATCGATAAAAAATCTGAGGTAGACAGTGACCTTCCTGATGCTTTGAAGGTCAAGTATGCAAAATTTCATCAAGATCGGAATAAAACTGTAGATTTGTATAAAAAACGTACAGACAAACAGACCCACACACAAACATCCTTCTTTATATATATAGATAGATATATATTTATTTAAAATCAGTAATTTTAATTAAGACCTAAACCTAACGGACTAGAACTATTTCTTAAATTAAACGACATAAAAAAGATATTAAAATATTTTTTAAGGAAAAGTTTAAAATTTTCTCCGATTTTTGTTTGTTTTGTTACTGGTCATTATCCTCAAATGACGAGACAGATAAGTCTCTCGATACAAAATGAAGAGATGAAGAGAAACGCATATAATCCCCTGGGTATCGAAAGCCATTAGTAAAAGATAAATAAATAGAAAGAGACTTTGTCGCTATTTGTATTGGCTCTTGGATGGGCTAAAATTAAACATGTATTTATTTTGTCGCTTGGTATTTCCGGACTTCTAAACAAGGGACTAAAATGTCAATAAGAACGCGAAAGTGAAGTTATCAGAGGAGGTCCTGCGGTGTAATCATAGAAAGGAAGGAGTGAAATTTGTTCTTCGTTTATCTAATCCAGTAGCGAGAATCATCTTTGAAAGAGATGAGGAGCTCAACGGCGGAAGTTGTCCAATCGGCTGTCAATGGTAACGTCTTCCGGGCAAACGCAAAGAGCTCACTTAGATGTGCCGACAACTTCATTTATATCTTAGTTTGGCTTCTCTCGAGGAACCTTCTCTTCTTTGAAGTTATCACCTTTCTTCTTTTGGAGTCAGATTCGATTGCAATCCCTCTAGTTCTTAAATCTGGGGATTTCTATTTCAAACAGAATTGCTTTTTCTCCAAAAATTTCTTACTCTCTGGAGGTTAAGAGCCGATTCAAAAAACATAAGCCCGTACATAGGAGAAGAGGTGGAGTTTCTAAATGCAGAAAGCATGATATTCTGAATGAGAAAGTAAATTAAAAGCATGTAACGAAAAATAATAACTTTGGATATTCTGCAACATTATGTTTTATTGCCTTTATTTGAAATGGCAAGAAATGGAACCTGAGGAGACAATAATAAATTAGGAACGATAGGATTTTAATGAACACGATGATAAAAAAGGAAAGCATTTGTAAATAAAGAGACCTGTGGTTGTTAGGTTAGATGAGGTGCTAAGGAAGCCTCTGGTTGATAAGGCAAGGCGTGGTTCTATATGAAATATGTAGTTCAAAATCAGCAAAGTATTCGAAAGGTTAAATGGAGAGTGTATAATCTATATTAATAAAAGTGAATGTGTGACTGTCTGTCTATCTGTGTCTTTCTGTCTGTCTATCTCTACAACCGCGAAACCAAAGGGGCGTCAAAATTTTTATGATGCCTTAACATAGTCCGGGAAAGGTGTTTCACTACTTTGGCGTGAATTTCCACGGGTTGCACGGTTTTATGAGCGAAATACTACCCGTTTTTCATGAAACAATATAAAATTAAATTTATAAATTCAACAGTAATACTACTCACAACAATATGACAAGCCATCAATAACAACCAACAATCCGCTCTTACACTGGACATTATTAAAATTAAAGAAAAATTATGACCATCCACAAAACGTAAGGACAATCATTAAAAACAACGGGAGTCAATTTGGAGCCCGTGCTTTTCACATGGACAAATTGTAAAATTTACCCTAAGCAAGCTGTATGTATTCACTAAGCGAAGCCGGGTATTAAGCTAGTCTTTTATATATACGAGTTTAAACAGGGTGATTTTGAAAAAGTGTGTATAACTGTAAACAATGACAGAGGTGACCAGAATGAACATTTTCTTTTAATACAATGTGGGGTGGCAAGTACATTGTTCAGGAGCTATCACGTTTTATGTGCAAGACACTTTATGTTAATGACAATAATATGGTTTCGTGGACATCATGTGTGTCCTCTGGTTTAGACGCCAACCAAAAGAGACAACAAAAGCTGTAATCATTACGAACAATAACGACGCCAGCTCAAAGCAAATGTTGGAAGTGACGGCCAGGTAAGGATTCTCGCACCCGGTGAAACATGTCTGCAGTATCTTGAATGGCACCAGCAGCAACAGGAATTCGTGCTACAAGTGTTTCATACACTAGGCTCTGAAGATGGCCCCATACAAAGAAATCAAGTGGGTTGAGGTCAGGTGAGCGAGCTGGCCAGGCTACAGGCCCACCTCGTCCAATCCATCTTCCTATTAAGACGGTATTTAGAGTGTCGCGCACTGTCCGAGCAAGTGTGCCACATGTTTTGTCGGACATCCAGAGAGATGTTATCGAAGAGCTCGGGGAGAGTTTCCTGCCGAAACCGATTGTAATTCTCGCCTGTCAAGTGGTTAGGCACGATGTGCGGGCCCAGCAGATGATTTTCAATGACACCGGACCACACGTTCACATTGAAGCGATGCTGATACCCGCGAGTTCGTGTTGCATGAAGATTAATGTCTGCCCAGACATGATTGTTGTGGATGTTGTACACAACCTCAGGGGTGAAAGTAGCTTCATCAGTGAACAGTACGTGTTTGGACCAGTCACGAGCATCCTGCTGCATGAACCATGTGGCAAAGGCAACACGAGTGGGAAAATCTGTAGGACAAAGCTTTTGACACTGCGGTCATGAACGCGAACCGCTATTTACATGACCTTAGGGCTTGGTTGGAGCAGTTACCTAGTCCGTGTCACGGAATTCGAACAACACCCCGAATTCCGGTGACGTCACCCACCGCTACCGGACTCGTTTCTTCTACAGAATGAAAGCGGAAGCTGGGTGACGAAACCAAAGACATCATCAAATGCGACACACAAGAGCCAATGAGAATCGAGAGCGGGAGTTTCGTCTTGTAAAAGGAGACTGCATCGAGAGAGAGAGAGACGTTATGAGGAAGGCAACGAGGGCGGATCAAGAGGACGACCTCCGAGGCGGACGACTAGACCCCGACGCGGAAAAACCTTGTTAGCGATCGAGATCGAGAGAGAAGTCGCCGAGCAGCTTGTTACGAGAGGTTCGACGTCCCAGCCCTCGAATGCGAGCGTGGATACGAACGCTTCGCCCCGCCAAGAAGCCCTTTCTACTACGAAGTCGCCGACGTGGCAGAGCGTCTCGATAGACGAATGGAGAGCAGAGGCGACGTTCTTCTCAAGTCGACCTCGCTGGTGTAACGATATCTCGGAGCTACGGAACTCACAACCGGCAAGCTCGCAGTTTCAGTTAAGAAATAATATTAATTCTGCGAGGGAGTGGTTTGCAGAACTGAGCTACTCTGAGCGGAGGACCAGCTCAATTTTGCAAGGTTTTGGCCGCTTGGGCTACGTCGTATGTCAAGCGGGATATGAATTTCACGCACGTGAGGCAATTGTGAGCCTAAGTAGTGCGCAGGTTGAAATTTGTGCAAGAGTTCCCGTTCTTCCGAGCGTCAAATATGCCGACAAAGTTGCAGCCTAACTTTCGAATGTTATATCACTAATGAAGTGTTTTCGTTATTACTGAGGTGATTGGTGTGAAGTGCAATTTCCACAGAATTGGGAAATAAGAAATTTTCCCTCCTAGTGCGGTTAATTTGTGCGGTGAGCCCTCGTTTGTGACAAGTGCAATAATAGTGCTTTAATTAAGAAGGTGTGTCATACATGCGATTATATTATATCCATTTCTATTTTTCAATAATTCCCAGTTAATGACATTAGACGTTAAAGTAGTATGTCTTCTCAGTTTGTTACGCTAAGACTCTAATCGTAGATTTAAGTCTTTGGATTGCTTTATTACATTCGGACTGGACTCTTTATTACTGATTGTGTGTTATATTGCGGAGCATTATAATACTGAAATTTTTAGTGTTCAAGTGTTTAGATTGTGACGAATATCATTATGTATGCTAGACCTAGTTAGTGTATTTCCAAGAGTTTGCTTTAGATACTAAGGACTTGGACTCTATTCATATTTGCGTATCAACATTTATGTCCGTTAGAACGCTGATAGCGGATACTTGTTAAACATTAGGTACACTGGTGGCCAAAAGTTTGGACCAACCAGCAAAATCAAGAAAAAATGAATTTATACCAAAAATATTTTACACCTACAACTCTAAGTAAACATGAAACAATATTCAGGGAAGAAACAAATTTATTTCTGCGTCGTTGCTTTTTTATTACCTTAAATCTATATAAGACTGGCCAAAAGTTTGGACCAACATCACAAACATGCAAATAATTTGCATATTACAAGACATCGTGCTGTGTGGTAAGCACTAAAACCATCTTATGTATTGTACAATGTTAACTGAAAGCCAACGAGAGCGAATTAGAAATTTTAACAAGCAATTTACAAACTTCAAAAAAGTTGCTGAAATCTCCCGTGTAAGCTACAAATTTTTATCAGAATTGTTAAAAATGTTAATTGGAAAATAGGACGGAAATAGGACGACCTTGTGCACTGAGGCGAAGAGACAAATCAAAAATTAAGAGACATGTTAGACATGATATTACATCTGGGCATGTAGTCAACACCACACAAGTCAAATTTAATCTGTAACTTGCTGCCTCAAGAAGAACAATTCGCAGCGAACTACGTGCTCAGAACTTTGCCTATGAAATTATACCTAAAAAGTTGCCACTAACACAGAAACACATGCAGGAGAGACTGGAGTTTGCTAAGACACTTCTGCGTGAAAACACAGAATTGGTTGTGTTTTCTGATGAAAAACGAATCAGTTTGGGTGGTCCTGATAATATAGCTTCTTATGAAGAGCATCGTGATAAAGAAACACTTGTTCCACTGCGAATTAAGCGGCAAATAGGTAGTAGTGGAGTGATGATTCTGGTTGCCATTAGAAGCAACGGGAAGTTGAAGATTCACAGTATAGATGAACATTGCACAACAGCTCAGTATAAAGATGATCTTCATAATGTGTTCATCCCTTTGTGCAAAGTCAAGTTTAAGAAAAAACCATGGATTTAGCAGCAGGACAGTCCTGCAATCTATACTGCACGAGTTGTGAAAGCCTATTTTGAGAGCAATAACATTTCCACTTTTGCTTGGACTGCTCGAAATCGAGATCTCAATATTATTGAGAATGTGTAGCATCTCATGGAACAAAAAATTTACCAAAACATTTAGCACAAATCTCGAGAACAACAAATAGCAGCCATTCAGAAAGCTGTTAAGCCAAATGTTATTAAACTCTTATTTAATTCTATTTCAGGTCGTTTGTCAAATATTGTAGAGTCAAAATGATCTCAAATATCAAAATAATTCATTAGTTAATGATGTAATACTTTTTTCACTTTATGTTATATAAATGTGGTCCAAACTTTTGGCCAGTCTTATTTTGATTTTAGGTAATAAGAAACCAACAACGCAGAAAAAAAATTGTTTCTTCCCTGAATATTGTTTCATATTTACTTAGAGTTGTAGGTGTAAAACAGTTTTCGTATAAATTCAGTTTTTCTTGACATTGCTGGTTGGTCCAAACTTTTGGCCACCAGTGTATCTAGCGGGTGCTACGAGGCCCGGTATTTGTCATAAGTTTTTGTCATTTTCCTTTTTATAATGTGACTAAGGATTGTAGGCCTATATTATAAGATTTTGAACACATTTAATAATATTTACTTATTACCTAGTGAATTTATATGAAGTTATCCAATAAGCTTAGAATTTAAGTATTTGTTGGTTAAAGTGAACCATTGTTATTTCTACCATTTCCTAAACCAAGGCTTAGTATTCAGTTTTCATTCCTATTATTTATTTCTATTTTAATAAACATTATTTCATTTCAATTATCGCTTTCTGTCTACGTGATTCATTTTCCACTGCGCAATACTCATTTGCTTAATTCTTACACGTGACAGTCCGCAGGACGGGATTATCTTTCCTAAGGCGTAAATTCTTTTTCATCATTCTTTTCGGTTTTTCAATATGAAGTTTTACTGTATTAATTGTAAGCTTTTCATGTGTTCATTTTTACATTCAGATATTGCAAATTTTCATCAAAAAAGAGCCCGAGCAACGCCGGCGATATCAGCTAGTACTGATATCGAACATATAAAAGTCCTTTAATTTGACATGATGAAATGAGCGTCAATTGTTGAAGCGTTCTGTGCAAGTGTCTTATATTTCTTTATAAGCTATTACTAAAGCGTTTTTACGTTTACTGTTTTCATGTACTGTTGAAGCGAGCGATTAGATACTACTAGCTATTGATAACACTATGTCTAACACATTGTAAAAACATAAGTATCTATCAGTTCTAATAAATGGACTCGAAAAGACGAAGAAAATCGTTGCGGAAAAGAGTGGAGTAAGCTGAGAAAGGTAAGCGAGAGATCAGAAAAAAAGAAAGGGGTACAAAACACCATAACACCATCCTAAATCAGCTAACTCTATAAATGTAATCCGATAAATGTACCCGCGTCCCAGAAACTATGAACTAAAGTCGAAATGTGCATGCATTAGTTTTACATTTCACTGTATCGTTCAATTCACTTTAAGAAATAAACTCTTGCTCTTCGGATACTTGTTTTGTGAAAACCATGAAATTACTTGTTATATTTAAAAGTAACATGTTCTGATCCGTTTTGAAAATATAATTTGTTGCATCTGTTATTATTTCGCAACTGAAACAATTCTATGTGTTGTTATGAATTGTACAGCTTATTAATTCGATGACCGCAGCGCCATCTCTTGACGAGAAATACGAGGGATATTTTTAAAGTAAGGTCCGTTTGTAAATATCTTTAGAAATCTCGCATGCTCGTAGTAAAACACAAGCGCACAGCTCACAGCATCCCTTGCGAACAGGCAGGCACCGTTTATTAATTCTTCGCAATGTGCCATTAAAATGTTTAAGATTTCTGAGTTTTCCGCCGACTCTTGTTATCAGATTTTTGACAGCAAGAAACATGACAGCAGCAAACATTCATTGCCATATCAGTAATATGTAAAGACCTAATGCAATGGACCTTTTGTGTTGTGTGGCCACACTTCTGTACTCAAACACAAGCTTTAATCAGATCTTTTGGTTGGGAACAACCTGACCACTCGCCTTACCGTCCGGACCTCGCGTCCAGTGACTACCACCTAAAGGAGTTCATCGGCAGCCTGTGTTTCAGCGACGATGAATAAGTGAAAACTGCGTGACTTTCCTCACCAGCGGCAGGCTTCTATGAAGTGGACATGCAGAAGCTCATTGAGCGCTATGACGACTGTTTAAATAAACTTGAAAACAATATGAAAAAATAGTAAAAGGTATATAGAAGCTGGTAAAGAAGAAATTTTGAAAAAATATATAGTAATTTTGTTTTTATTACAAAACGGACCTTACTTTAAAAATATCCCTATTATAATATGAAGTACGGAGGGTTGATTCAGATAAAATGAGACGACTTTGCAGTTCTGTTACGATGGTGTAATACCATGGCGCCACCATCGGTTGTGTTCGATGTGAGAACTACGTTGTTGGACTGTCGCCCGGCACCGTAATTTCCACTGAAGTAGGCTGAGTTTGAGGGACTCCATGGGAAGTTCGTTCCACACCTGCTGACACACTTTCCATAGCCCATCAATGGTTCTTGGTCGGAGACTTCCGAGCCGTCGTTTCAGGAGACCAAAACCACAGAAATCCATCGGTGATGCGTCAGGAAATTTTACAGGCACATGAGAGAAGGGAATAACTCGTATGCCCGTCTCCTGTTCCATCTTCCTGTAGTAAGCCATAGATGACTTGGCAGTGTGGCTTGATGCCTTGTCCATGTGGATCCAAACATTTGATTGCTCACCAGGGTACAGACGTGGGGTATATCCTGCCGATATATGTGGTCCATTACATTACTCTGGAAGTAAGCTGCACTAATTTTACAGTTTCCAGGAACTCGACGAATCGTGAGCAGTCCACGTGAGCAATATCCGGCAACCACCATGAAGCCCTTTGAAAACTTTTCCTTACACCTTCGGAAAAAATCGGACCTGGCCTTGCCCCCTCTTTCGCGATAGTAAATTGCCCTGGGTTTATTGGTGTCATCGAGGTACACCCAAGCTTCATCCGTTGGACAACCCACTTCCATTGGTCACCTGCAAGATGGTTTTCATACAATTTTCTGGCGTTGGTGAATCGTTCCTGCACGTGCCTGGCCGACAGTCTCTGACCGCGCGCTTTATGACGTCGCTCCAGCCCAAGATTGTCATGAATTATTCTAGAGACTGTTGCCTGTGAAATACCTATCCTTTGGGCTAGACTTCTCTGTGTGGGGGGATATTCTTTCAGCACTTCAGACCGGATTTCTCGCACCACCTGAGCTGGGCGTGTTGGCTGGGGCTTGTTTCTGGTCTGCTTCTCTGCTCGTCCACGTTCATTAGATGGTCGCAATTTGTTCTTTTTGATTATTCGACCCACAGTAGCTTTGGATACCACAATACAATTTCGTTTGCATAATTCCACAATGCACGAAAGACTGAAGTTAGCGTCGGAAAGGCCAAACATATACCCTTCCCAAAAATCTGTGATTTTGGAAGCCATGTTTCAGCACGAAATGTCTCAAATAACAGCAACAAGTGTATACAAAGCTAATCCCCATGAATAGTGGACGAGTCATGCAAATCACATTCCGTCAAGGTCATACGCGGCGTTTAAAGTCGTCTCACTTTATCTGAATCAACCCTCCGTATATACAGGGAGAATACAAAAGTCTGAACCCCCCTTTTATTTTTTGAACCGAAGCAGATATGTCAATTTTGATGAATCCAATGAATAGGAAGTTGTGGGTGGCCTATCCCATGGTGCACTTTTCATCATCCCAAATATGCAAATTAGGACACATTCAAAATTTATCTCAAAAACCGTAAGGGATAGAGAAAGAACCCAATTGCAAACTTGTTCAGCATAAAAAAACAAACAAAACAAAACAAAAATAATCCAAATCGGACCAACCAATCACCCACAATCACGTGGTGAACTGTTTGTAGCTTACACTGCACAAGGAAAACTGAATGTTGATATTTCCACCATGTAAAGCATGCAAATCAAAAAATTAACATAAATTACCATACATTCACTTTCAAGCGGAAAAGCAAATAAAAGGAATGTTTCAGCACACAGAAGACAGAACAATTCCAGGATGGCAAGCTACACTGTTCCGGAAATGGTCAACATGGTGACCGGTGTTATCATACGAAAGTCGGTTTAATTTCCCTTATTTATGATAGACAATGGAGCATACTTACCAAAGAGGTACATTTCGAGGTTGTGCAAAGCCATTGCAAGTTATTTTGTATTGTTGTGGAAAACTAAACTGGGATCATCTATCCCAGAGTAAACCCAAGGAGGAAGTTACATGTTGTCGGAAGTATTAAAGTATTAACTCTGAATATGGGAATTTCCTTACTATGAGACAAGTGTTTAGGATTATTATTATTACTGAACAACTCCGGTAGACCAAGTCCCGGGGACTTAAGTGAATAGAGTGGAAAAGTTATGCAGGGTGTCTAACTTGAAGTGAAGCAATAACCAACTTCTAAAATACAAATCTGATAGAGCATTTTCAATGAAAGAATTATTGTCCTTTATGTGAGGGTTTTTTTATACATATTCCATTTCCAAAAAAAAAGAACCGACACCATTTTCGAATATGGAAGTTAACTTTGCAATATGCAATGGAAGCCCCTATTTTAATGGTATTTTCAGATTGTACACAACATTTCAGAAATGTTTTATTATTGGTGTTTTATCAATTGACCCAACCGTTTAGGAGATAGAGGCAGTGAAAGTTGGTGCGTTCGGATTTAAAGAAAAGGCAAAAAACAGAAATTGTTCCTAAACACAATACTTTCATTGGCTCTATCTCCTAAACTGTTGGATCAGCGGGGTAAGTTGATATGGGAAGGTCGGGTAAGTTGATACGGGGGTTTACGTAACAAAACGCATGTATATTTTTTTTTAAATCATCACCAATAAAACGCTTCTTCTTTGTTTTCAAACGGAGTATTTGCTTGTTTTTTTAATTGTACCACAATAGACGAGAGCTTCTTGTTGTATTTAACCAGTGCGAAATAAATTTCCATGCTGCTGTTCCAATCTCAATACGCCCTGTACATGAACGTGGAAAATTTCTTCAGAGTAATTAACTGTCAGTGGATGAAAACGAGAGTAAATTTGGCTAGTTTCTTTTTTCATACTGGCCGCATGTTTTTATACAGAATAAGAAAACTGTAACAGCGTCAAGTGGGCAAGTTTAGGTACTTCTTATGGGAATATGTTGAAACACTTTATGCAAATACAACAAGTGATAGTGAAAGCGCTTAGCTCTGCTGAACAAAATGTTTAGAGGACAAGTACATTCACGCTATTTTAATTCAATTTATCAACAGAAATATTATCCTCTACCTTTATTTCCAGGTTGTTCAAGTGAAGCCTTATGGAGCCTAAATTTCAGTTTCATTTTGAAGTTCCATTTTTTCAAATAAACTCATCACCTCCAGTTCTCATTCATTATTTCTTATGTGTGTTCATCAAAATTTTCTGATGGTTGGGTCGGAGAAATTTCCGATCTGTGAAGCGGGCGCCCGCCCTGCCATTGGGCTTTCCATCTTGCCTACTTGGTAGTCTGTAAAACACTTAGTTACAGCATGGCTGTGCAGTGTCTGCAAAGTCCGACTGGTAGAGGCGTCTTCGTGTGATACTTGTGGTTCATGGTTCAGTTCCAGGTCGCAGAATTTTTTTCTTCCATTTTTTCAAATAATATCGTTACCTGATGTTTGGAGAATTAGATCCAGTTCTCATTCATTATTTCTTCAAAATTTTTTTATTCCACTCCTAATATTTGTATGTTCATTATCTCAAGAGGTATTGAAATTTCTGAATAAATAGTTGTTTGCTGAAATTAATTAGGCATTGTTTTCTATTAAGATATTACAGTATCAACTTATAAGATTGATAGATTTGGTTCCGTTACTGCTTTACAAAATGCAACATAATAATTAATCTGGTTTATGAAATCACTATGTTTATTATGTTGCTACCGCGTTTCGGTTTTCATATTTGCTAATATTTGTATACATATTTTTTGGGAATAGGCAGTTAGATGGTTAGCCTCGATTCGGGACCTGTGTTTCTGATTTGTCGGTAAAGGTTGACAGTGAGATAGGGCATGGGGTATAATAATTAGAGTTGTTTAAAGTTACAGACACCTATTAAGCCAATACGTGTATTATAGGAATGATACAATTATAGTCATTTAAGCGCTCCACAATTAAACTAAAATAAATTTAATCTGTCCTAATGTTACTCCAACACGGACCACTCAGTTACGTTGCTTTTGACACTCTTAGCTCATTGTCAATGCAATTTACTCATATAATTTCCTCCACATTATTTACTCCATATAATAAAAAAATCTAATTATTATAATGTATCATTAATATTACTAACTTCAAATGTTCTAACCTTAAGTTCACTGCCACTAGCCATGCCCTATCCCACTGTGAACTCTACTAACGACCAATCATAAACACATGCCCCGAATCGAGGCTAACCTTCTAATTGCCCCCTCCCAAAAATATGTTTATACATTCCTTGTTCCTTGTATAGTTTAGATCTGATGAAGGTGAAAACTGAAACGCGTTAGCAACATGATAAACATAGTTATTGCATAAACATAGCTATTGCATCAATTATTACTTTATCTTATCATGGGAACATCGAGACACCTTCACATATTCAAATAAAAATTTTTCAAGATAATATTTATGGAAATAACTATTGGCCAATTAAAAAAACAAAACAATATGCTGTTATTTTTTTGAAATTTTTAAGGTTTTACAAAAAAAAATTGGAAACTTTTAAAACTGAAAAATATATTTGGATATTTAATCCAGTGGATTAGCTTATAGCATAGTTTTTTCTCTGCAATATAATCGAGGTGAATTTTCACAATTTAAATTTTATGAAAATTTTATGTATGAATTCCTCTTAAGACACATAGAGTTCTTCTCCGATATTTGAAGACAACTAAAAAAGAATTTATTTTTCTTGTCTACAAGCTATATTCTTTCTATTTGGAATTTTCAAGTCTCTAAATATTCTATACGTTAGACGAAAAAATTTTGTAGACAGTTTAAATCAAGTTTAAAATTATTTCACTATTAAGCCCGGCTCTGATCTCACTTAATATGCAGTAAAGGTTGAAGGCGCTAAATGATTTTTTTGTGCCCACATTATTTTTTCCCCGTGCATTTTACTTTTTTCCCAGCTTTTACATTCCGTTCAGTGCATTCCTAATGGGGGAAAGATTTAACGGTGCGGAAAATAAGTCTCGTTTCCTCTCTCTCTCTCTCTCTCTCTCTCTCGTTGAGAAATACTCGATTGCAGTTCATCTCACGTTGCCATTAATCTTGTTAAAGACGGTCCATGGCTGCTTTAAGGAAAGAGAACCGTGTGGACCCTAAGCTTCGGGGTTTCTCGCAATTTCTATGCTAATGCGTTGAAAGCAGCGTAATCCAACCTCTTCCTACTCTATTTATGCTCGAAATTTAATGAAGATTTCTGTGAAAAGTGGCGCATTGATCACAAAATCTTGCCCGTTCTCTTAATTAATTAATTAAGCAAAAGCTTAGTCCAATATTCCCAACCACTTCTTGGTTGCATAATAATGCAAAATTCGGTTTTTTTCCTTCCTCTTTCTGAATTTTTAATTTTCTTCCTTTATTTAGGATTTAATATAGGAAAAAAAAGTTAACCTCCCTTTTGCCACTCCTTCTTCGTGTTTCTGTCAACTCTCTCGCTCCTTCGAAAACGATGGAAATATGCGTTTCGTCACGTTGTTGGGAACTTACGATACGCAATTTTTATTGCATTCACGCTAGTTTAGCTATCCACTGAACTTTGGACTAGCGTGAAATTGCGCACAGATTCTGGATAAATTATCGTCTACTAAATAAAAGCAATTTATTTGAACCTACCTGTAATTTGCGGTTGTCCTTGAAAAATTAATTGCTATTATCAAGTGTTAAAACTTTTTATACGATACCAAACAATAGCTCACGACAGACAAAATTACTCTAAGCAATATAATAAACTTATTTGTCATTGATTTAGAAAATCAAAACAGAATCCTAAGCCAAAATATACTGAAAGCGTTGGAATTAAGTAGTGGGCGTTACAAGGGTCCTTAAGAGCTATCATTTATATAAAATCAGCGACGGTGGACGTTGTCACAACAAAGAAAAAATCTAACCATGGGTCATCTAACAATGGGTTATTTCCCGATTATACAATCGGGTGGGTTCGCTTCTAGTATAATATAAGTATGTAAAAGAGTGAATTCCGTTTGCAGATTCCTCTAAGCAGTTTGGATCAAATTGTCCCAACGGTTCGGGTTATAGGGGTAACGATCACTTGGTTTTTAGAACTATTGACGTTTTCAAATGGCAATATATGGCATATGGCATTTGATCGGAAAAAACCATAAACGAAAGAATATAAAGTTCTTTTTCATTTTCAAAATACAATCCGTTCGAGAAAATCAATTTTTTGATAAACATGGACATTATAAGTGCGGATAAAATGGATAAAAAATACAAGAATTCCGGGCTTTCGCTGTTTTCCTATACCCTTCCTGGGACGATTAATTTCTTGTTATACTCTGTCCAAGGAAAGATGTATTGAGCGTATTCAATTATATTTCCCATTTCACTTGCTGGACATTTTTCAAAGTAAAATTAACAATGTCTAACAATGCTCGTAGAAATCTGGAATTTAATTGGACACGCCCACTTCATCTTTTGTTGGACATAGGACAGTTTATCTTAAGCATGTTTGTCACAGCCAGGCTGGCAATTCAAAGATATATTATTATAAGGAACAAGCAATCTTTATGTAGACTGGGAAGGTAAGTCATTGTTAAAGATTAAATGGCATTTTATTGGACCCTTAGCGGTGATGTAGTAACATAAAAGCTTTGAAGCCAACGTAAAATGGAGTGCTTTCATTAGCATTAGATTCTTTTGTTCTCCCGTCATCGTCGAGATTGTTTCCTATAAACAAAGCGCCTTAATCTCGAAACAAAAGGGTTATTCACCTCTATAAAGGGTTGTACTTAGGGGTCACGAAAAAGGAAATTGAAGCTGTGCCTGCTTCCACTCCCATTTTGTTCTATAGTAATGTTTGTTACAATCATTAGAGAAATGTCTTTTGAAGGTTAAGATTTCGAAAGCGCTTTGTGCGCAATCGGCTGTAATCGGCTCCCAATTAACCGTGCATTTAACAACAACGCCGCCGAACTCTTTTGCTAATAATTTTTCTTTACATTCTGGAGGAAGTTCGCTGCCATTACTCACTAATGAGTTTTGAAAGTGGTGTTACAAACGGGAAACTTCTTGCTTAGCCTTTGATCAATAATAACGCTAACTTTATTGTCGTTTTATGAGTAAACTTTATTATGCAGAAAGGTTTTGGGATGTACTTAAGGCATATACAAGCTTAAAAATAAATTAATTCAATATTTAAAGTTAATATTAAAAAATTTAAGAACCTTCTAAATTAAATATGATGGTTTTATTCTATTTGGATTGGAGTTGAGTTAAGACTGCATACTATATACAAATTGTGGAGATTTAAGTATTTATGAAGATAATAAAAAATGTTTCGGTTTCGAATTAATTCTGTGCTCATTGCTGAGTACACTTAATCAAAGATGAATACTTAATGGCATAAACAGTCTTATTAAATCGATATGGTTACAAATTTTTTAGAACAATGAGTAAAAGTACAGTAGAACCCGTTAATCTGAACTAATTCGGACCGAGGCCTGTTCGTATTAGCTAAAATGCGTATTACCCGAACTCGATGTTAAATCTTGTATTACAACTTACGTAGGTCTTGTTTATCAATCGGCCTCAGTGGTTCGGTAAATGCGTGATCGCCTGAGGACGCGGGTTCGACCCCGGCCGAGGACGACGAGGATTTTTTCAGGGGGGAAATCCTGAGATCACGCACTTCCTTCGGAAGGGAAGTAAAGCCGTTGGTCCCGTGTAGTCGTTTGCCGGCTGCACGTTAAAGAACTCTTGCGAGGCAAAATTTGCGGCCCCTATAACGCCGTCCTGAAATGGCCATGGCAGTTGAAAAGGACGTTAATACCAAACAAACCAACCAACCAATCTTGTTTATCACTAACTTAACAGCCTGAATATGCTTTGCGGATGAAGTGCTATCTTAGTTCTCAGCGCTATAACAATAAATTGAATGTATGAGAGAAAGAAGGAAAAGTTTTCGTAGAAAGAAATTTTGGGGAAATCATAGAGCTCAAACAAATCTAGCTGCTTTGTGTTATAAGAACTTTTAATATTCAAACGGGTGTAGCAATAGAAACTTTAAAAAAATGAGAAATCTAGTAATAATACGAGGTGAGTCAAATAAAAACCGCAAAATTCTAATTAAAATTTCAAATTTAACCCCACAGTGTGTAAATCTGCAGATCCGTTAAAAATGAGTTGTATAAATATCCGGTAGGTGGCAGGAAAGTAGAGACAAGCAAACAATGTCACCGCAGCATGCACCAAAGAAGCGTTCAGTTATCCGATTTTTGAGTAGTGAAGGTGTGAAACCTATTGAAATTCATAGAAGAATGAAGCTTCAGTATGGTGATGTGTGTTTGTCACAGCGGCATGTTTATGAAGGGAGTGTTAAGTTCAAAAATGGTGTATGAGTTGTGACAGCCGTATCATACGCCCCTCGCCAGGTTCAGGCACAACGATTTGTGACGCCAGAGAATATTGCAACAGTTGGAAAGTCTCCGAGTAACGATTGATGAAATTTTTAGGACCACTCAAGGAGGCAATGGGTGGAGAGAAATTTTATTCAGATGAAGAGATACAGCAGTCGGTGCACAAGTGGCTGCGCAGACAACCAAGAGGAATCTACGCACTTTGTAAACGCTGGAAAACATGTATAGAACGTAACGGAGATTATGTAGAAAAATAATACGGTTGTTATTCACGTTTGCTCAATAATTAAAATTATAAAAAAATTTTGTGGTTTTCATTTGACTCAACCTCGTATAATAATATTACATATCCTCCATACTTGCGTGAATTCTAGTTGTGGATTTTCTGTTGCAGTTGGCATTTGATGGACCATTTGGCATTCTTTAGATTCCAGCAGCAATCAACCAAATATTTTGGTTCCATTTTCTTTGTAGCGTTTCCATGGTGGATAATTTCTTGATAGAAGCGTTCCTCAGACACTTCATAGCAAAGACTTTGAGGACAAAATCGAAATTTGAGCCCAAAGAATGAATTTTATTTCGGACATTATTTCGAAGTTTTCTGCAATTTTCATGGAACTCAACAAATTCTTTATAATCCTTATAGTTTCTCAAAAATTTATTTACCAACTTTTTTAATGATTTCCCTGAAGCTGACATCATTATTCAAACTGTCTTCAAATAATCATTATTTAATTTTCTTAATTGTGGTCCAACAAATATAGTTTCTTCCTTCATCAAATCATCACTTAAATTATAGAACTTACCTTTCAGTTACCGAATTCTACGCCACTGTCTTGACGAAATTTTTCAATCTGCTTAGATTATGTGTACAGCAGTGTCTGCTAAACTGTGTGCCGCGAAAGATTTAAAAATATAGATAAAATCTAATAAGAATTATTTATTTTATATATGCTTATACTAATAAAATATTAGGTTGGTGCAAAATTATTGTCCGATGTGTAGTGACTATTTTAAAATGGAATAACTCATTTCAAACAACACTTTATTAATTGAAGTAACATCCAGTAGAATTAACACAGTTTTGCCAACGAGACACAAGCACATTTATGCCGGTGGCGTAGAATTCTGGACTTCTGGAGGAGACGAACTCGTTGAAGGCAGTTTTCGTATCGTCGTAGTTTTTGAAGCAGAAAATTGTCGACGTGCTTGAAAAAGTAGTAGTCAGTTGGGACAGATCAGGAGAGTATGCTAGATGATCAAGAGTTTCGTAGCCAAGATAATTTAACTACTGTCGGGTGACCATTGCGACATTTGGCCGAGCGTAGTCATGAAGCAAGATTGGACCTTTCCGATTGACTAATGTTGGTCGTGGTTATTGAAGTTTCTGGTGCATGTCGTTGATTTGTTAACCGTAGGACTAGCAGTAATAGTTTTTACCCTAATCCCGGAAGCTGTGGTGAATGAGTCCGGTTGCAGATCATCAAACAGTCACCATAGCCTTCTTTTGGTGCAATTTGGGCACCCACTTAACGAGCTTTTTCACTTTTCCAGTTTGCTTCAAGCGGCGAACGACTGTAGAAAGGTCTACCTTGAGGTTTCGTCAACTTCTTGTGTGGATTTACGCGGGTCTTTTTCGATTAATGTCTTCAATTTGTTGGCCTCAACTTTCGATGGACGGTCGCGACCATCCTTATTTTCAAGAGTGGTATACCGCCACAGAATTTTTCAAACCATCTGCGCGTTGCACGTTGAGGAGAAGTTGTCCCGTCACTTCATGGTTTAATAATGACATTTCGAATTTAATGACATTTCAGCAGCATTATGGAAAAATTTGAACTCGTACAATAAAATGATGTGTATCTCTTGTGTAGACGCATTTGCAAAATTCATCTAATCTTTCACAACATAATGCATTTGAACAAGTTTTACCATCAACTTAAAAGAGAAGAACTACAGCTTTAAAAGTGAGGTGTCACATGGCTGTATTAGTCGAGAAATAATTTGCATATCGACATCTACAAAATGCAATCGGCCATTAAGTTTGCACCAACCTAATGCATTTAACTTTGGTGAATTTTTATTTAGCATGCCGCAAAACAAATTCTCTTAGCTCTGTGTGCCGTAAGGTAAAAAAGTTGGCAGACACATGTGTAGAGCAACAAATCATCCCGGTGAAATAAAGTTGCTAATAAATTGCTAATGTGTATGTAAATTCGATTGTAGATACTCATCGTATATTGACACAATGAAATGAAAGGGGAAAAAAATCTCAGATTATGAGTTCTTCATTTACTACATTCTTCGCTCCACTGCTTTTTGAATAGTGATTTAGCCTAGCTCTGCTGTCCCACTCGAAGCAATAGATGTTCATAATACTATAACTATAATTTCAATTTTTGAATTTTGGCTAAATTCAGATCATGAAGGAGGTTATTTAATTCTGACTAATTAATTAAATGAGGTTGTAGATGTATTTTCCATAAAATTTGGACATCAATGATAAATGTGACGAAGATTCGACATTAGTAACATTTTAAACTTCATCTAAGAATGCCTGTCTCTTCTGTGGGGTGCTCAGGACTGTGGAGTACAGGTAGAGGGAATGCCAAGATATTTTACATTATATCTTGTCTTAATAGTTATTCCAGAAATTTTTGTCTTTCAAAAATAACGTTCCGTGGAAAAGATACATACACTTCTCGTTCTTGCTTAATTCTTGTTAATTATATAGCAATGACGGTAGCAGTAAATAAAATTTATCGATATTATTGCTATTCACATTGAGCTTACTGAGTTAGGTACTTATTGAAATATAGGAAGACAGATAGAGAAATTGTGATTTCATATTCAACATCTGTATCCGAAAATAGATAAGAATCGGAAAAATTGTGCATTTCATCAATCGTTCTTGAAGAGTTATAATTATCTTGATAATAATGATGTTAACTTGGTCGTATTTTAATATGGTGAACTGTTTATTTATATGTAATTCTTTTCTCTCATTCTTATTATTCTCTAAGCTACGTAATTCTTATTAAGTCGAGGCTCTATTGCATTTTTAAATAAAGAAGTCACTTAACTAAGAATTTTCACTTAATAAAAATCCTTAAACAATTTTGTTTACGTTCACACGAATTCTCGCACTTTAACGAAACTCAATCTAGAATTACTGAAATAAAATAGATAAAATAAAAACTGAAAAAATGAAATAACGAAATGAAATAAATATTTCTGTAATAGACCTTTCCAACATTTTAAGAATTGTTTTGAGATGAATAGTTTGTAACTTAAGAATTTTTGAATAGGAATTGCATTATCATCCTGTGAAGAGAAGAAGGGCAAAGTATTGGTAAGAACTCAACAAGAGAAATCAGTCAAAGGCGAAGAAGAAATAAAAATGAAGAACGGAACGTTAATTGGAAAATGTTGAAGCAGAAAACCACGATGGAAGAAAATTATCGACCGACCCACCAGATGCCTGTCTACAGTCGCCCGAGTTAATTATCGATAGAAATGAATTGTCTGTCCACGAAAACAGAAAAGAAAGTTCATGTTAAAAATATAGAAAAATACCTCTCTCATCTACAGAGCACTGTGACAATTTCATTAATTCTCCAGGGCTTAATTGAGATTACATTCTTTTGAGAGACAATCGTGTCCCGTTTAATTTAAGTCAAGGTTGTACCGTGTAAAGAATTATTTATTAACACACATATGTGTTAAATAGGATTACCCAACTAATTAAATTCGACAAAAATTATGAATATGTGAAAACATTGCTATAGCAACAGCCAATATTCAAATTAATTTCTTATAAGTTACAGAATTTCTGTAGTATCGACTTTAAGCGAACATAAATTATTGTTCCTTAAGATGCAATATCAGTGTCTCCGTAATAAACGAACATTGATTAATCATGATTTTTCTACTCTTTATTATTTAATTATTAATGGGCCTTTTTCACGTTTACGAGACTTGAGAAATGGCGGCGTCCTTGGCAGATTGAAAACGAGGCTGACGGGTGAAATTCACACACGGGAAAGCACTGTATGTGCTAATTTATAGATTAATAAAGACGTAACTGTTTAATCACTGGATTTTAACTCGGGATATTTCACGGATTCACTTGATGGATTAAGATTAGTTAAGAAGGAGGCTATTCCAAATAAACTTGTGTTGCGAAATAGACCAAAACGAATGACTAAAGAAAATCACTTCAAAAATCACTATACTATCATTACTTTTATTTATTTAATGAATGGATATTTATAAGAGAAAAGGACGAGACACAAAGACCCTGGAATGCAATAAATAGTTAATAAATACAACTGAAATACAACTGAAATAACAAAAGAATAAATATAAAAGTATAATCAAAATAAAACTAAAAAATCAAATAAAGAGCTGACGTTTCGGATAGAGCCTATCCTTTATCAAAGCAAAAAAGGATAATTCTCTAAAAGCAAATAGAATATTAGAGAATTATCCTGAAGTTATGAAATTAGTACTAACGGGGGGGTTTATATATAGTTTGCATGGGGAATAGTAAGGCGTTATTGGCTGACAAACAAGAGAACAAATGAGATTAATTAGACGAACTGTTGGGATAGGACAAGACGGAGGACAAATAGGAAATAATAAGGGGGCGGCGAGAAAAACGTAATAGGATGAAACATATGAAAGTGAAATTATAAAAACGTTTAGGAATGATAGGGTGCCTAGCAACAAGATTACGTAAAATTATTCCTGATTATTAGTAGACAAAAAAGGGGGCTGTCATGAAAGAATATTATTGATATTGTTCAAAAGTATCGATTCTATGATTCCCTGACTGTACTCGGTTTAAAAAATAAAAATTCCCTGACCATTCCCAGTCGCTAGTCACCCTGTAAAAAAGTCCCACATGTAAGAGCAACGGATCAAAAGTAAAAAAAATATATGAAAGGACATTGAAGAACATTGAAAAGAATAAATAAAAGATAAAAAAGAAGAAAAAAAGAAGAAAAGGCCCCATAGGGCTTGCGACAAATTAAGGAATAGCTGAAGTTGGAAGGGGACATGGGAAAGGTAATGAGGGAATGGTGCCCTTGCTAAGGTTAATGCCATTAGGGGTGAGGGAGTTAAATTTCCAAATAAGAAAAGACTCGAATTGCTTTCTCTCTTTCTTGCTATGGAAGTTACTACGAAGAATATAAATGCTGATGGCCTGTAAAGAGTGACCAGGGGAATTAAAGTGTTTAGCGACAGGGGTGTCAGCATTGCTAATAATATCAAACTTATGCCCAGCAAATCTGGAGCGTATGGTATTGCCTGTCTCTCCAACGTACTGTTTCTGGCATACTTTGCAATGTAACAGGTAAATTAAGTTGTGAGAAGTGCAGGTCAGGTTCTGGTTAATCTTGAAAGTAAAGGAGGAGGCACTGCTGGAAATGGAGGTAGCAGGGTTAAGAAAATGACAAACACCACAACGCTTTGTATTGCAAGGAGAACATCCCTTAGTGGAAGTGCGTGGTTTGGTAATAGCAGCATGGACCAGAATATCTTTAAAATTAATTGTCCGTTTAAAAGAAACTTTTGGTGGTTCTGGTAGAATGGAGTGGAGAAGAGGAGAATTATCAATAATATGTTGATATTTCCTTAGGACATTTTTAATACTATTGAGGGTTGGATGATAAGGAAGAACTAATGTGGGTGTTGTCATGGCTGGAGAAGGTTTGGGGTTGTTGTTAGAACGAGAATTGCGATGTTTATAGATAGAGGCGCGTATGACAGATTTGGGGTAGCCTCTTGCTTTAAGGGAGTGGGTAAGGGCATTAGCATGGAAGTCCTTGTCAGGCTGATAAGTGCATATTCTATGGATGCGAGTTAACTGACCTAATGGGATGTTATCCTTGCAATGGCGCGGATGGCAGCTGTCATAGTGTAAGTACTGGTGTTGATCAGTGGGCTTCTTATAGAGATTAGTAGACAACTTATTGTTAGTGATAGAGATAGAGACATCCAAAAAAGAAACTGTCCTGATAGAGTAGTTGTGAGAAAACTTGATGGAGGGGTGGATGGAGTTGGAATGGGTGATAAAAGATAAGAGTGAGTCTTCGTTGTGTGGCCAGATCAGGAAAATATCATCAATATATCGCAGCCAGACCAACGGCTTTAAGGGAGACGTGGAGAGTAGTTTGGTTTCCACTTCCCCCATAAAAATGTTAGCATAGTTGGGAGCCATTTTGGAGCCCATAGCAGTGCCACTGGTCTGGATGTAATACTCATTGTTAAAAGTGAAGAAATTGGAGGTGAGGATGGTACGAAGAAGAAGGCAGATTGTGTCAGTAGAAGGAACTTGAAAAGGTTTGTTAGCCTTGAGACTGTTGCACACAGCTTTAACCCCATCGTCATGAGGAATGTTAGTGTAGAGGGAAGAGACATCAAGCGTGCAGAGGAAGACGTTCTTGAAATCGTAGTTAGAGTCGTTAAGGCGCTGGATATGGGAGAGAAAATCGTTAGTGTCTTTGATATAGGAAGGAAGACTGGGTGGGATGTGGCGTATGTGGTGGTCGACATACGCAGACAGTGGCTCACAGAGTGTGTTGTTGCAAGAGATGATCGGACGGCCGGGATTGCCAGGCTTATGAATCTTGGGAAGAAGGTAGAAACGACCAGGAGAACTGAATTTAGGAAGGAGGAAGAGGCGGGTTTTGTTATCAACTTCAGAAGAGGATTCAAGCTGGGAGAGGGTATTTTGAAGTATGGTTTTGAACGTGTCAGTAGGATCGGAGGTTAGTTTCTTGTAGAACGTAATATCAGAGAGTTGTCTGTTAGCTTCGTTAATGTAGTCAGAGGTGTTCATGACAACAATCGCGCCCCCTTTATCTGCTGGTTTAATTGTTATATCAGGGTTATTGCTAAGGCGTTTGATACAAAGGAATTCGTTATTGGTAAGGTTAGGAAGAGGTTTTTTAATATTTTTAGTGATGGAGAGGATGTCGTTTTGTATGGATTTGATGTAAACTTCAAGTTCCGGATTGATGTCATGAGGAGGGGTCCAGTCGCTAGGAATATGGAAGGTTGAGTTGGTAGCGGGAGTAGAATTGGAAGGATTCATGCAAAAGTATAGACGGGACCTGAGGGCACGGCTAAAATTATCGACAGAGGAAATGATATCAAAAGTGTTAATAGTATTAGGAGTGGGACAGAAGGAAAGGCCTTTGGACATGGTTCTGATCTCGAGAGACGAAAGTTTAGTGGTTGATAGATTAATAACCGCGGTTGTGCCAAGAGTAGAGGAGCTAGAGGAGCTGGAGCTGGTAGAGGGAGGTGGATCGTTTTTAGACAGGGAGTTCAAGAAAAAGGCGGATAACGGATTAGATAGAAAGTGGGTTTTATTAGGGAAGGAAATACGATCTCTTTGAAATTTATTACATTTTTTGGAATAGAGAAAATCAAGCTTTTTACAGATGAAAGTATGAAGAGCGTCAATATCCCCGGGATTAAGAGAGGGGAGGGAGTCATGCTGGGTAATAGACTGATAGAGGCTTGTGCAAATGCTGGAGCAATGGTTACTAAGGATAGGAAGGATGTTACGGGTAGAGTCAGAAACAGTGGAATGAATTTGGGACAGAGTGGCAGAGGGTAAGGGACCTAATTGGATGCTGGGGGCAGAGACCAAACCTTTGGGGGTTATGCCGAGAGT